>JAHLSL010013278.1:37440-87754 GCA_025920805.1 Petroica traversi | reverse complement strand
CCGTCCGCTCCGCGCACGCTGCTCCCGGCGGGATGAGCTGCGGGGGTCGCCGGCCCTGCCTGCCTCTCGCTCGGGGCAAAACCTGGTCGGGCAGGGGGTAAACCCGGGCTCTGGGGCGGCGGGCAGCTCAGACTCCGCGTCTAGGAGAGGGGCTGCCAATACCAGCAGGGGTCCGGGTGCCGTGCTTGCGATGGGGTGTTTGGGACAAGCCTGAGCAAAGGGGAGTGCGAGGTTAACGGAGAGCAGGGGTCCGTAGCGAAACGACGGCTCCGAACGATTGGGATGGCAGCCAAGTATTTGCAAACGTGTCCTGGGTTGATCTTGCTGTTATGTGGTTGGTTTGATGAACTGCAGGTCTCCCTGACTTAGTCCCGGATCCCTATTACATCCAGGCGTCCACTTATGTCCAGAGGATGTCCATGTATAACTTGAGATGTGCTGCCGAGGAGAACTGCTTGGCAAGGTAGGCATGGTCCCAGGTTTTTGCCCGTTTGCTGTGGGTTGCTGTGCTCCTGTTCCCACCTGTGAACACGGTGAGGAGTGGAGAGGGTGAGGCTGCAGGGCAAACACAGCCCGCTGTCACCTTCTTCCCAGCAGTTTGTGGCAGATTGTGGAGTGTGCACATCAGAAAGCAATCCTGCCGTATTAGAGAGACCTTGAAGAACCTACGTGCTGTGAAAAGCTGTATCACACGTTTCTATTGTCAGGCTCACTTGAACATTTCTGAGTTTTGTGAAATGGACGCACCTAGAAAACCACTTCAAAATGTTGATTTTCATCTCCCTCCTCTACTCTCAAAAGATCATATGTTTCTTCATTAAAAAAAAAAAAGTCGAAACAACAAAACCCTGGTTCTTAACCAGCACAATTTATTATAAAGATTATAATAAGCTACTTGTTTCTGGGCCTATGTCTTTTAATGTCTCCTAAAACTAAAATCCCTCTGAAAAGTGTTTCAGAGTCTCTTAAGGGGTTGAAATAACAGTTTTGTTATGAAGTTAGGTCTTGTCGAGTTGGCAAAGAGGGATTTTTCCTGTTTTGTTTGGAAAGAAATCAACATGGCTGTTTTTAACCATTTTAACTTGTTTGATACCTTATCATGCTCAACAGATTTATTTATTTACCAGCACCATTAATTTAGGTCAGACTGTTTCCAGGGTCATACTTGCTCTTCACTTGCAGAAAAAAGAAAATATGACATAAAAAGCAGTATTTTTTTGCTAGCTTCACAGCAAAGAGACGTTGAAGTGTTCTTGCTGGCTATTAGTTGATTAAAATATTCCAGTATTTAAAGGAGTGTAGATAATAGCAATGTAGAATAGGAAAACACAGCCTGATCCATATACACATTATTTATTTTTTTTACAACAGAATCAAACATCTGTTATGCGATCTTGCATGCAGAGGGAGTTATTTTGGTTAACAGCAACTAATGAAATTGTGTTTTTTGGTACCAGAGTAATTTTACAGCTCAGCAGTGATCTTCTTCATAGACAGAGTCAGTCAGTGGTCAAACTTCCGTTTATAAAATTAAAACCAGACCTGGATCTTACTCAGGTCTTGCTCTGACACCAGGCATTTCCACACATATGGAATTCCTGTGTGAATCTCCAGTGCATGAGGCTTAGGGGGCCTGAAAAGTGCACTGCTGTCAATTACTTTGAGACAATGTAAAGCTTTTTCTAAGTATTTCTTGCATATACTTATGGATTTTTTCTTTGTTTTGTTTGATTTGCATCATTGCAGTTCAGCTTATCGAGCAGATGTTAGAGACTATGACAATCGGGTGCTCCTGAGATTCCCCCAAAGAGTGAAGAATCAAGGCACATCAGATTTTCTGCCCAGCAGACCCCGTTATTCATGGGAGTGGCACAGCTGTCACCAGTGAGTGAAGTGCTCAGTATGGCATCTTCTAATTATGCTTTTCACTAACAAATTGCCACTTAGAGGGGGACATTTTCTGAAACTAAAGTGAAGCAGAGAGAAACCATGGGGAAACTTTAGCCTCTTACTATCTGATTAATTTTATGTTTCTGGTAACTACTCTTTATATGTAGTGGTAATTACTCTTTATACAGACATATGAAACAAAGATGGATACCAAGCTTATCCATTTGTATGACATTCTTACAATGTGCAAATTTGATATAAATACAAGTCTGAAATGAGATTTGACAGTAGCACTTTCTCCTTTTATTTTACATATAGTCCATTTACATTTGAGTGCAATCAATAAATAGAAGTCCCAACCATGTTAAAATAAATAGAAACCTTAAAATGCACATTTACTAGTATGTTCCCTATAATAATACATAATTTTAAACAGTGACCTATACTTCTTGAGCTGAATTTCATGAGCTAGTTCTTCATAAGGAATGGCCTGATCAATTTGGAACAAGAAAGCTACTGAGTAACTGATCAATATCAATATCAATAATATTCTATATATACATGATGATGTTTTGACATAGCAGCATTGCTCTAGGAGTAGTATATTTGCTGGAAACACAGCAAGGAAAATGTAGTAGAACATGATTTCAACTTTTTGGGAGCAGGTAACACTGCAAACTTGCACCTTTTCAGAAAACTCATATGCAGGAGTTTGCAGGTTTGTTCCAATTTTTGCTACTTCTCAGCAGGAGCAGTTATAAAATACTAGAACTAATTACTCAGAATACTTACTTTCACCTTATGTAAAACACAATTCTGCTGCTACAGGTACATAAATGGTAACTTTAATATTATTCATTTTAAAAAATGATATGCAATGTGGGCTTGATCTGAGGGCCTCTGAGCCAATGGAATATCTCTCTCCAGGCTTTAGAGACTTTAGACATTGAATGAAAAATCAGTATCGTTGGAACAAATTCTTTCAAAAAAGACTCATGTTATCAGTTTATACATCTTGCAAGGATTAAAAAGCTAAAACTAAATCAAACCTATCAAAAAAGCCTCCTCAAATGCTTTAGTTAACCTCCATCCCTGGAAAAAATCTTCACCAATAACAAAAATCCCCCAGCCCTCATGTTACAAAGTTGATAAATGGATGAAATGGGTAGAGAACAATTGAAATCTTCCATTTGTAGAAAAACAGTTTCTCATTGTGCCACGATGCAGTCCAGATCACTGTCCAGATGCAAAGTGTCTCTGATGTTGATTCAGTTCTTGGACAGAAAATACATTGCTGACAAAAAAATGCATCTCTCGTGATCATTTCCATAACAGTGAAGCAAACTCATTTGGAAATGAGCTCTAACTGCCAATTACTTTGGCTAGCCATCAGACCTCAGTGTTAGTCATCATCATCTGTGGAGTGGTTTTAGTGTTCTGGATGTGCCTGCTTGTGAGGCTCCTGTGCTGCTCTGTTTTACCAATGCATTTAAATTTTGTTTAATTAGACCTTTTCGTTTAGCTCTTGAAGTGAAAGCATTCAAAAGCCACAGCAGCAAAATGCTGCAAAGACATAGTACAGGTAGAAAAGACAAGTTCTATTTCCCACTCATCTGGAAGAAGTAAAATTACAAGAATATGAGGTGTTACAACCTCACAGTAAGAGCTAGAAGTCATTTTGTGGGAAAGCAAGAAAAATGCATCACTTTGTCCAAATCAAAAGCATACACACTTCTGAAATAGCATTAAGTATAGACTGCAAAAGTAGCTGATATTGAATGAAATCTGCATTGCCAGTACACAGAAGCTGATTTCTTTATGCAGATTTTGTCTTCACCACTGTTAGAAATTTGTTACATTATCTGAGGGCCATGGAAATGTGAAACCAAATTGTTGGGGTTTTGCTAGCAAGTAGCAAATTTACATGGAATTCACAGTATGTAAGGTAAGCATTCCTAGCAAAACTCTGGCTAAAGGCACTTACAAGATGTTCAATTTACATAGGAACTACTTAGTATTTGCTATTGTTATTAGAAAAGTGGTGAAACAGAAAATTCTGGAAAAACAGTGCTGCTATGGAATCTTTCCTATAACAAATTAAAACATATTATTTATTTATAGCTGATGACATGTAGTACTTGAAAATTAGAGTAATGAAAATAATGGAGAGATCAGTAGCAGGAAAGTGTACTAACACACAGGTTTTAGGTAGTAAATAAAGTTTGGCCAGATTTAACAGAATGTAGATCAAATTGAAAATGCTACTGATATGGTCTGATCTGTGTCTAATAATGTATTTATGGTTTAATAGACATTACCACAGCATGGATGAATTCAGCCACTATGACTTGTTGGATGCGAGCTCACACAGAAAAGTTGCTGAAGGACACAAAGCAAGCTTCTGCCTCGAGGATACTTCCTGTGACTATGGATATTACCGGCGCTATGCATGCACAGCACACACGCAGGTAGGAGAAGCTTTGGAGGCCACCAAAGCTTTCCCCTCCCTAATATGTGTTTGGATAACTTCTCTGCCACTCCCTCGATGCCCTAAATCAGCAGACATCCTAACTACCTTCTGGAATTCCCCATGTTAGGGTCCAGGATACTAACTAGGGGACTGATAATTCACCCAAGTGCTGTTGACTTTGGGTTTCTTATGAAAGTGCAGTGCCACTCCTTAGTGCAGCACCACAGCAACTGAGCTGAATTAAAATACACCACAAGCTCTTGTGGCAGAGGATTGGTCAGGCTTGCCAAGGGGGCACTCAGGACAGCCATAAAGAAGCTGTTCCCAGTATTCATCCCCCCCAAAGTGATGTCCTTGGCTGATGCCAGAGTTCATAGCTGGTATTTTCTCCCACTCAGAGAAAAGCATTGTAAGGTGGAAAGCACTGTGAAGCTGTAAGGTGCTGTATTCCATTAATACCTGCAGCTGCTGGCACAGGAATCTCAGAGCTTTGTTCTGTGCCTGAACAGCACAGGGAATGGCAGCTGTGTTATGATGGCCACATACAAATGTAAAACCTGGTGCCAGGGCTTATTAGGGGAACATGGGAAATGGAACATACCATTATGATATGGACAAATCCATGCAAGACTTCTACCTTGAGTGTTGCATTGCTGCCTCTGCCTTCAGAACTGCTGAAGAAAAGCTTAAAAAACCCAAACCAGCAGAACCCCAGCAGCACAAGGTTGATCAGCAGTGTGGTATGGCTAAGACATTTCACAGACTATTCTTCTTGGAAAACCAAAACTTGAGTAGTTGTGGATTGAAAGAGGAAATTGTTGATATTTACTGACAATTGCTGATGTTTCTGACAATGTATGAACTGAAGACCTGACGGGCTTTAAAAAGGAGAGGAGTGCTCTTTGGACATATGAATGAAGTATTAAATTCCTTGCCATTGGATGTTGCAGAGATCAAAATTTTCCATGGATTCAAGAAAAATTTAGACAAAGTAACAGGGGTTATTAAATACAAAAATCTGAAGGTACTCCATGCCTTAAATACAGTTAAATGCTTGGTGGAAGGAATTTTCCTGACATTACACATCCCATTCCTTATGTTCTTTTCTCGTTAAACATCTGCTGGTGCCCACTGTCAGAGACATGACACTGAGCTTTGGTGGATCTGTGGTTTAACTCAGTGTGGCCATACGTATACATAAACTTGTATCCCTTATTCTGCAGCTTATAATCTAGAAGGTGGTTATTCTGTCACAGAGAAATGACAGCTATGTTTACTGGCTGACGTGTCCACATTTGAATTTTAACTCTAATGAATGATCTGCAGTACATAGATGCTTTGAAGAGGTTTTATAAATACCTTTTCTACTTCTGCAGACTATGACATCTAACCAAGCAACATACATATTTTACAGCTGGAGTATTTGTGTCGCTAGAATCATGGCTGTGTCAGCATTTCCACTGGAAGCCCATATTTCAGGGGTTTGTAATTGGACTGTCAAACTTTCCTCCAGCCTCAGACTTGGCACAAACACGCGAGAGTCTGAGCTGATTACCAGCTGGGTCAAGAGGGAATTCCTGCAGGACCTGGGTTTTCTGCACTCTGTGTATTGCCAGAACAGATCAGCTCTGCCTAGAGCAATCTGTATTGGCCACAGCTGAAGGCACAAGATTTGAACCACCAATCCATTAATATGTGGGGATTCTTAGTAATGTTCCTAACAACAAAGAACTTTTCAGAAAGATGCATCTGGAATAAAGGCTACATTTTCAGTTCCCTCAGATTCTTGTGTCACTATTTGCCTGAAGAGACACCATTTCCATCCAAAGCTCTGTGTGAAAATGGCCCGTGACCCTACTGTTCAAAGATGGCACTTGGGCAGAGTGCATCCATAGCAAAAAATTGCATCATTCCTAAGGGTAAAGAGAAGTTCCAACATGGTGATCAAGTCTGTCTGTACTCATGACCTCAGAAGATACTCACTTGACATTTACAGATGAGTTTGGTCAATTTTTATTGTATTCTAATCTTACGTAAAGAATAGGAAATGGTAACATCAACAGTTTTTACATAAAAGGAGTACTGTAACAAGTGATTATAAGAGAATACAGATATGTCACAGGTGAAGAACTGTCAATATTATAGGTGTTTCTTATTCAGTAGTAATAAAGGCCTGTCTATAAAAGTGGTCATTAGACTTAGTTTAGACACATAAATAAAATGCCAGATAAAAATAAGACTGATTTTCTAAGTGAACTGCGATTAAGTGAACTTCAGTCTGAGTGTCCCTAATGTCTAGAATGTCAGTGTCCCCAAAGATTAATTTTTTTTTTTTCACATCCATCTTACCTTCATTCTTAAGGGTCTGAGCCCTGGCTGCTACGACACTTACAATGCTGACATAGATTGCCAGTGGATTGACATTACTGATGTTAAACCTGGGAATTACATTCTGAAGGTAAGTGTATTGGGAATGGGAAGGTTTGGGGTGGTTGTTTTTGTTTTTTTGGGTTTTTGGGGGGATTTTTTTTGTTTTGTGGGTTTTTTTTGCTATTTAAAGAAGGAAATAATTTGTGTACATCCTCTGGCATGTAAGTTACCAAATGAAAGGTGTCAGTGGGCAGTCCTGTGGTTTCTCCCCTGCAGGTGAGTGTTAACCCCAGCTACCTGGTGCCCGAATCCGATTATTCCAACAACATTGTCCGCTGCGACATCCGCTACACAGGCCACCACGCCTACGCCTCTGGCTGCACAATTTCACCGTAAGTGCCTCCCCACTGGGCCCCTTTCTGGAACTGTGCCCCACTGTCGCTATTTTGTCTTGTGGGTTTTGGGGAATTCAGACATTTGTGGGAGTTCTGCTCCTGCAGTTGTGCCATTGGGGTGTGTGACACTTCCCAGAACTGCCGCTCCTCTCTAGGTAACAACCTCTGGCACACACACCTTCTTTGTACTTGCACTGGGACCTTTGTAGGATCATTCAGTGCCCTTTTGCAGCATCCACACACAACTGAGCAGCTACAGTGCTATTTAAGACATTCTGCAAAATCCCACACATGTATGTCACTTTGCTGCTTACACAGCAGCCACCCTCCCTGAAACAGTTCTTTCACATGCACTCCATTCACAGTTCAGTTCTTTAAAAGTTTAAACCACGCCAAAATTCTGCCTTTTTTACATTTTTTCCTCCAAAAAGGCAAATTCATTTAATAAATGTCCTCATAGTAGGTCTGCTGTACTTTAACATCTGTGAAACACACACAGAGGAAGCAGTCTTTTGTAACACAGAGGTAAGCAGTTCTCAGAACACTGTGTGAGTTGCTTCTATGAAATATTTATCAAGAGACTTCATTTGGATTGTATAAGGAGTTAGAATTAACATTTTATAGAGGTTCATATGAAGTAAATTCCAGAGCAGTAAATGAAAATTAAAACCAGTGTAATCTTCTATAACAGTGTCAGTGAAAGAAATAGACTGAATTAATGTGACTTGCTTAATTAGCCTTTACAATATTAATTCCTCACTTTGCATTAGGAAATCAGTTGTTAAATGAGGCAGACTTATGTTTCCTGCTTTTAACTTCTGGTCTCTCCATCTTACCTCTGAAAATGTTACTGAGTACATAGAATAATAGAATAGTTAATGCTGGAAAAGACCGTTCAGATCATGAAGTCCAGCCATCAACCCCGGATTCCCACCATCCTCACCATTAAACCATGCTCTCAAGCGCCCTATTCAGATAGTTTATGAATACTTCCAGAGATAGTGACCCTATCACTTCCCTGGGTATTCTGCTATAATGCTTTACATCCCATTATGTGGAAAAGTTTCCCCTGATAGCCCATATAAACCAGCCCTTGAGGCCATTTGCTCTCATCCTGTCTCATTGGTTACGAGGGAGAAGAGACCAACCCACACCTCACCACAGCCTCCCCTTGTGGAGTGGTGAGATCTCCCCTCAGCCTCCTCTTCCCCAGGCTCCATCTGTATGTATGTACCACATTTTGTATTTCTCTGTCTCACATGCACATGTTCATGCAGGGCTAGGAAACAAAAGGATTTGTTGGCTGACCTGTGCATTCAAGCTGACAAGTGGGTATTTAGCAGTTCCTCTTTCTGCGTGTGCCTGATCACCTGCAAAAAATTATTTCTCTTCTCTCAACAGATACTGAGAAGGATGCAAGGAATGGATGAGATGGTGCCAAATGTTTTGAACTGAAGTAGCATTATACAAACTTCACTACGATGCAAACACTATAGAAACAAAACTGCATAACATACACAGATACACCCACACACCTTATGTGACTTTGAAGCACTTCAGCTGCTTCTCAACCAAAACTTAACTGGATTTTAAGAATTCAAATTGGCATTACTTGTGTTGCTGTTGAAATGTGATAAACTGGTGCTTCATGCAGAGATATTTTAAATTTTGATAATCTAACTCATTCATAAAAACATGGGACCATTTCTTAACTCCTTCAGACTTGGAGTTCTTGTGATAATAGACTTCAGTGGGAAAATTAGTGGTGAATGAGTTGAATATATTTTAGAAGGTAGAAAAAAATGTATGCAACATGAATTAAATAAAACTCAAGAGAAAGTACTAATGTCAGCTATCTCAGAAAATACTGTAATGAAAAACAGATTAAGAGTAATGATACAGTACCATTAAAAATTCTTGCTAGGACACATTGATACGAATGGGAGAAGTATGTTCAGCTTTCAAGGAATATTAACATATAGCAGAGAAATACATATATATTATATATATCAGTTATACCCTTGCAAGAAAAGTTATGTTTACATTTTTGAGACATTAGAAGTTTTTCCATTTTCTTAAGTGAAAAAGAGATGGAGTTTTGAAATATGCCTTTCATCTGTGAAAATTAATTTAAAAGCTTACCCACCCCATATGTTCAAGACATTTTTCAAGGTGGGGCTTTTAAAAAACTTCTGCAAACTTAATGTGGATAAAAAATACCTGTCAAGAAATGGGCTCTTGGAAATGATCAAGAGACCCTGATGTGGTCATCTGTATAAAACATCCAACGTGAACAGATTAACCATCAAAATAATACAGGCAATTAACTCAGGTGGCACCACAAACAGAAGTAGGTCAGAATCTCTTACAAAGTATTTTTAGCGTGAAGAAAACCTACTACCTGCTTCCCCCTTAAGTACTGTAGTTGTCTTTAAAATGCCTATCTCAGTATTCAAAATAACAAAGTTGAAAATAGAGTAGAGAGAGGAAGAGCAAAAGTCTAGTGTATTTAACATCCTACTTTAGGTTGTTCAGGAACCAAATTGTTAAGGGGAAAAACTTCCAGCCCAAATTAATGTTTCTGCTGAACTGCTTAACTGGTGCTGGGTATACTACTCCTCCTCCCATCCCCAAATTATTTTGCTTTGCAGTGCACCCTGCTGTAAGCTACAGTAGCTGTGATTTTTGTTTTAAACTGTGAAATGACATATCACAAGGGGATCCGGCATTTTCTTTTTTCAGAAGATTTCTGATAATGTAAAATGAAGAATCTACTTTTGGAACAATGGACCTAGAAATATTGATTGTTATTTGTTAAATTTGATCAGCAGTTCAAAACACCTACTGAAACATTGGAAGCTCAATAAATTAAAACAAAAAAGGGAAAAAATGTGCTATTCACTATAGTTAAAAACAAAAAATCTGAGGAGTATGGAGAGGTTTTATTATCATTATTGAGAATATTTCAGGCAGTATTTGGGAATATTTTATTCATTAGAACCCTATGTATTTAATTTGGATGTCTGATGAATTACCATAATATCCTTCAAGGATCAGCTGTTCTTTAGTACATTATTTATTTCCACCTTAATCATAACTTGGTTACAAATTTGCACAACTAGAACTTAAAAAGAACCTGAGAACCAGCAACCTGATGATTACTACCCACCAGTGGGAGAGGATGCAGAATAATACAGTTTATACCTGCAGGTCCCTTTCTGTTGGCTGCAAGATCCATTTTAGCAATCTGTAACCAGTATGGGCAATGAACAGAAGCAAAATTTGGAAACTTGACTTATGAGAAAGCCATTTGTTACATGTGTCTGCAGAAACGAGGGCCTGTTCAAAGTCTAGGCTTCTGAAATCTCAGCCCAAAGAGTTTTTAAGTCCAAGAGGCTTTAAGGGATGCAAGCGCATTCACCTTTCTGTAGACTTAGATCAAAACAGGGGTCAAAGTCATGAGAGCAGCTGGGGCAATGGGCACAGAAGCTACTGGATGGAAGCTGGGCTGTGGGCACGGGCTGCTTCCTGGGAAGAGGTGGTGCCTGATGCAGAATGTGGGATATGAGAGCACCAACTGGAGTCGGAGCAGCCACAGCGAGGGGGGCACCCCTTGCTCACCACACACTCACTGCTCACGCATCTGTGCCAAAACTGCTTGCAGAGCTCCACTCAAGTCAGCAAGGAGCCAGAGGGCCTGGAGCATCTGTGTAGGTGGAACAAGTGGGAATGGCCTCATTTGGAAAGGTGTTGAACGCTGTAACTTTGAATATTGGGGATATTGGAGCTACGGAAGTGTAGCTTTTTTTTTTTCCGTAGCAAAATATTGTATTTGTCTTGAAATGTGTGTTAAGCAACATGACATTGATGTACAATAGCACAAAAATTGCCTAAGACATGATCAGAAAAACAAGGGATTTTAGGATTAAAAAAAATGAAGGAATGTGCTTTTAACCCTAACTATAGTAAATCACAACGCAGTAGAAGAGTTTATTACATAGCAGATGTAGAAGTAGTTCTAAATAGGGGAGTGCCAACCAGTATTTCTTGACTCTGCAGATTTGACACCTTACTTTTTGCATACTGGAATATGTTTTTTGGGGTTATGTGCATTTTTGTTCAAAAACATTTTTAAAAACTGTTTGGTAAAAGGTTTTATTTTTACAGCAAGTTATATTTGGATTCCATTTTACCAGACATCAGGCATATTCCCTTATCTTTGAAAGGCATATTGACATTGGTCTCAGTGGGAGCAAAAACAGATTTAAATTTTATGGGATTTCTACTATGAATTTGCTGTTTTGCAGTCTCAAATTTCTTCTGAAAAAGAAGAGAAACTGTAAAAATGTGTGTGAAACAACCTCCCACATCTCAAATCTTCTCAAACAAGAATTGCACATAAGGAACATAATGTATGTCAGGCTTGTTAGAGGAAGGGTTTGTTATATATTTTTTTTAATCCTGAAATACATTTTGTATTTGCGTATTTCTAGACAAAAGTGTAACAAAAATGACAGACTGGTCACCATTGGAACCAAAATATTGTGTAAATGATGCTTTTGTGTTAGGAAAAGTCTACTCATTTTTTCTCTGCTCCAGAATGAGTGCACGTATCAAATGCACCTTCCTGTTGTCATTCATGCATTGTTTGAAGTGTGCTCATTCAAAACCAGCAGGGTGGTTTTCATAAATGAGACACTGAAAGGTGGTTTATCCTGTGTCTCACATTTGTGCCAAAAAGGCATTTTCATTTTCTCCAAATCCTAAAAGGTGCTGAAAGATTTTAACTTGAATTAAAACCAAAGAGTATGTAATTGGGAGGTTTTTATTATGCAACTAAATGCTACAGTGAAATGCCACTTGTTTTTGCAACTTTCTTGAAGACTTTTCATTATTTCCTTCACTTTTCTTCGAAGAGTCTTAATTTCAGTAACTTTGCATCTTTATCTGAAGAGCTCTAATTTATAATATTCAGGCACTAGCTTTGTATTCTTCATTGCACTTTCATATTCTTGTGTTACATGCCCGTATTATGGTTGCAAGTTTATGTGAAAATGACTTGAATAAAATGTTTCAAGCGTTCTACTTGTCGAAGTATTACACTTACTGCACAGCCCAGATCCATCTCTCAGTGAGAAGGCTTCAGTTGAGTTCGTTATGTCCAAATGAAAATGAAGAAAATTCTGTCATACTGATGTGGTCTCAGAAAAAAATGTCACAAGAAGGTAGAAACAAGAAAGAAAAATAATATCAAGGCGTTATCAAGGATAAATTACCCTTCATACTACAAAAAGGATTAACATGTAAAGGCTTAGCAGGAGGAGGCATATAGTTCACCTGGACACAAAATTTCCTTATCATATCTGTCTCAGTAAAAACAGAACTTATAAAGCACTTTCAGAATTTCTGCTCCAAAAACTGTGCTTTTACAGAAAGAACATTTGAGTAGTACATGGTATGAAGTCTGTGTGGTCCAGAAAATGGAAAGATTAAACATTAACACTTCAAACACAGTTTATCGCATTATTTACATCCTCTGAGTACAAGCCAGTGTCCTCCTGCCTCTTCAACATGTATGCTAAACTGACGACTCTTCCCTTCACTGAGGGACTACCATAGAGGAACATGATTTAAAAGCCTGGAGACTTGCTCTAGTAAGAAGTTGTCAAACACCTTAATATCAACTAATGGCATTCTTGGCTTCACCTAAATGGAGACAAAACCAATGTAATATCTTTTAAAATTCATAAAATAAATGTAGAATTATTTCAGATATAACCTGCTTTGTGTAATGTTTCTCTATTTAAAAAAATACTTCCTATCCAGCTACTTTTTAGAGCTAAGAGCTTCAAAATGAGACTGGCTCCAAGTGCTATTCCTAGATCACAGAACCTGGAGTGGATCAGAATCTGTGCAAAAACAAAAATGTGGTAAAAATTGCATAGGAAAATTGCAGAAAATATATTCAAATCTCTTGACAATAAAGTATCTCCCAGTTCCCAAGTCCCTTCTACCCCCAATTCTGCTATCTCATTTTTACATTAGATCACCTGCCTAGTATCACAAAATGATCTACCACCAGTCTACTTTCACAAAGCAGCTCAACACTTTCACTCATTTTTCCTGACCTAATTATTTAATAAAAACTGATTAAAGAAATATTTATGACTGTTTGGAAGTCTACAAAATGGTCCCATCAATAATAAGCCTGTTTGCTATTAAAAAAAACCCAACACATTTAAACTAGTGATGACTGTTTTAAAAGACACTGAAAAATCTGAGATTGTTTTGTTGGTAAGTCTGAAGTGAAAAAAATTATGCACCTAAAGCAGCCTAGTAGTCTCTGTCAGTATGGACCTGGTTAAAGACATTTCTTCTATAGCATGGTACTGAACTGAAAAGCATGGTTCTCATCATGTTTAAGTCTAATTATCACAGAAATAAGTAACTTTCCATGTCACTATAAAAATAAATTGCTAGTACTTTGTGAGAGGTCTCTGTCTAAACAGTGCTACAGATATGAGTTAAAATCACATATAAGCTGAACATGTCATGCCATCAAAATGAAAACATTGTAAACTTTATCAAAAACCTCCAGGCAAGTTCACTGGGTTTATCAGTTCACAAATAAATTGCTCAGTTACATGCAAAAGATATCATCAAGTCTCCATCATCACTACTTGTTTGTATAATATATTAAGGCTGTGATCCAGGTGAGTCACTAAGCAGCAGCAAAAAGTAATAGTAACCCATTAAAAAATGAAGCCATGCCAGTATCCTAATCTCTGTTCCCTCATTCATGTTCAGTGAGTGTTATCTTTTTTCTTTTCTTTAAAGGAAGAGCTCAGAAGTATTTTTGATAAGTCAGGCTTCCTTCAGGGAGAATTCTGTGGCCACAAATTACAGCTGTAATAATGCAGTAAGAAGCTTGCTCAAATGCCAAGATAAACCAATGCTCCTGGATCTTTTAAGCATATGCAAAAAAGCACTTTAGAACATTGGCTCCTCCAAGTCTTGAGGATTTTTTCAAACTATTTGCAATTGTTAAGTTTTTGATCCTTAAATAGGGTACTCAGCTCCTGAAAGAAAGTTGTCCATGATGAACTGTTACAGCTGATGACATCTACCTCTCTTGCCTTATACTGGAAACAGAGAAGTCAAATACCAAACCTTTGTTTTGGTGTAGCATTCATCTAGGATTTATTATTTTTTTTAAAGCTTTAAGGATTAACATTTGCATCTGGAAATCTTGAAGTCTGTAGAAAGCAGGTAAATGCATGGCTTTTTCGGTAAAATATAATCCTACAAAACCACAGTAAACATGTTTCTGTGCTTTATTTTGAAGCTTTTGGCCTTAAATACTATTCCATATGGTAGAGTGAAAATAACAGCAACAAAACCACTTTGAAATGGAAAGTTGCTTGAATTTCTCATTCCTCTGGGAGGCGATGCTATTAAAGACATATCATATATACTGACATTTGTTCAGCATATAGAAAAGAAACCCTTACCAAGTGAGGTAAACCATGCCTAAAATTAATACAGAACGGACCAACTTGAAGGTTTAAACTTCAAGAATTTAACATAATTTGGGACAATGGGCAGGTACTGTCCCCTCCCTCTGTGCAGGACAGGGAGACAGAAGTGACCACACCAGCAAAAGAGCAACACTGCATTAAAAGACTTAAAGGTGGTTCCTGCCATTTGACTAATGCCATCCCAAGAGGAAGACACTGAGGTATTACACTGATAATTTTAGGTATTTACAGTATTTCCTCCCCATGGTCAGGAGTAGATG
The DNA here is from genome assembly GCA_025920805.1 of Petroica traversi. Lineage (NCBI taxonomy): Eukaryota > Metazoa > Chordata > Aves > Passeriformes > Petroicidae > Petroica > Petroica traversi. The sequence continues at coordinate 72,831 of JAHLSL010013278.1, read as the reverse complement.
CGAGAGGAAGAGATCTCTAAATACAATTTAGTTCAAACGTACTGACCAAGCAAGGCCACCTTGAAACAGCTACCCAGGAATGGCTCAGTCAAATTTTAAATGTCTCCAAGAATGGAGACCACACAATCTTTCTGGGAACCTTTGTGCTGGGGAGCCCAGAATTAGTTCCAGCACTTCAGATGCAGCCTTATCTGTGCTTAGTCTGGAGCAAGGATCACCTCCCTCATTTTGCTGGCAACATTTTCCAATGCAGCCCAGGAGGCTGCTGGCTCTGGCTGAGACACAGGAGAAGACTGGGTTTTTAAGATTGCAAAGTAGGAAGGCCATCTACACCTTAAGGGATGACATATTCTACAAGTTTGTATGGATTAAGAGCAGAAAAATCTGAGGAAAGGAAATCGATAAAGGATTATTAAACACCGTAAGCTGTAATATGACATGAGCTGTAGAACTGGGAGCTTGACGAGAGCTTACACAGTGTCACTGAGTGCTCCCTCTAACCTTAAAGCATCATTTTTGGACTACTTTCGATGATACCAGGCGAGATGGACATTTGGACTGATGCAGGGCTTTCCTTATGCGTCTCAAAATGCTACATGATTAGTACAGTGCAGTCATCTTCCTAGTTTATGAACTAATTTGATTATGAAAGGTAACGATATTTAAATTTAAAAACCCCAAACTATTAAAAGATTAATTACATATTTCCAATTTCTTTCAATTAGGTAATAGGGAAAGCATCTGAAGAAATATTCAATGAAATTTTTTGTCATATCCCAATCAAATGAACTCCCTATGTCAGACTGGCACTTAAACGTCGAATGTTTCTTAGTGTACAAAGTTTTTCAGGTTTTCACATTCTCTCAGAAACTGCAAGACACACGTGTTGAAGAATCCAGACGTATCTACCACAACAAAGTATTAAAGACACCCTTTCAGTTTTCAAAATTGGCAGTATAATCAGAGGTCAGAGATAACAATTTAAAAGCACAGTATTTATTCTCTCCAGAAATTTTCATATTATGCTCACAACTGACTGGCTTTTCCAGTTACCCGATACACAGATGAATTTGTGAAGCCACTTCAAGTTCAAGAATATTTTATTTTTTCTCAGTTGAGATGCATGTTGACAATACAGAACCTTTTCTTTTGACAACCAAAGAATCTGCACTATTCCTACAGGGCACGAGTTCATTCACGTTAGGGTGTATTTCCTGAACGGTGGTACTACATAATGGGACTTATGAACCAACACCATATGGCCATTACGTTAATCAACAGACAGTCACAGAATGAAGGAAACAATTCTGATTATTGTAAGATGGTAAATAATAGCAGTTGCAATTTTGTCGGTTGCAGAGGATATGGAGAATATTAAAAAGACGTTCAAACAGCAGTTACAAAGAATCTTGTTTCGAGCCTCCATTTAAATATAGTCTAGTCATCAAATTTAATCTTTTTCCCCTGAAATGCTGTAATTTGAGATGTTTGCTCTCTGCGTCTCCTGCTTGCTTCCCATGAAGGATGAAGAGGCTGCTCCAAATTTGCCTTCTTGTTGTTGCATTTAATATCCCCTGAAGCTTTTGCAAATTGTTTCTTCTTGAGCTTTGCTTCATTTTTAAGAAAACCTGTGCAAGTACAAAACAAAACATTAACTACATAATGAACCTTCATAAAGTATGCAAATTACCTTGGGATTGTAGATATTTTCAAAAATTTCATAATAAGCCATAGGGAACACAGTCATCTGAATATTTACAGCAAGATTTCTTCATCTTGCAGACTGGTAAATTGTCACTTAGTGTACTGCAGATAGTTAAGATTTATTAACAGTGACTACACTCAAAATTTGTGTAGACAAACATTCAGCACAGTCTAAACTTTTGTCTTCACAATAAGCCAACGAGTGTAACACAATATAACTCAATATGACTGTAATTATATCTTCAAATCCTATGAACTCCAAAATGGTACCACAGAATTTAAATGGAATACAATATTCCATATTCAGGAGCTATTGAAGAAATACTTATCTACTTATAAGGTACTAGTTACACATAACAATCTGGTTCCTTTACCTGTGCACAAGTAACGCTAACTGCTTGACAGACAGAAAACACTTTCCAGTGTAAACCTTGTATTAAACTTCTTTATTATGAAAAAATAGAAAACAGCACACAATATCCACAGATTAAAATGAAAGCTCAACGGTTTGACCAATTTAACAACAAATATTAAAATATGTGCCAAAAAATTGAAAAGAAACATAGTACAGCCCATCATGAATAGACTGCAGAGGCAACAATATTTCAAAATGCTTTTTGTCTCCTGATTTTACCAGGTGAAGTAATACATACCTGTTCTTTCAGTTTTGAGAGGCTGGTCTTTAGTATTTCTAAAAACAAAAAGAGAAATTAAGATTTTTCAATAAAGTTGTAAGACTACAAACACCTGTGAACAAAGAATCACCATCTCCAAAACACTCATGCAATAACTTTTCAAAACATAACATGCAAACTTCTTCAATAGTGATTGTTAATAAAGAAGTAGAAAGAGAAGTGTTCAAAAGGGACTGAATTTGGGGGTAGATCTAGTTAGGAATCCTATCCATTAATCAATGCTACTGCATATAAAAAATATGTATTGTCAAGGAAGATTAAGAAGACCAGTGAGTAGTTCCTGTGAAAATGTTCTGAGGTTTAATGGACTGAAATTCTCTTTGTTTAGTAAGGACAACTAGAAATCCATTTCCATTACCATGAAGGAGGGAGGGAACGGAGAACAAAACATGGGGAAAAGGTTTACCTTTTGTTCTGCGTTTTCTGATTGGTAGTAGATAAAGAACTACAAAACACTGATTCCAGCTTGTTTGCTTTTGCAAGTGGCTTTCTCTCTTCCATGATCAAATCTTCTGCTGTCCCAGGCACTGTGCTCTTTTCTCTCTTCATTACATTTTTCTGAACACTAGTCTTTTCCTTTGTTGAAGAAAAATCATTAACTGCTGCTACTTTTTTCTTTTTTTTTACTTTGCCAATGAAGAAATCATCATTGCTGTCACTGTCAGAATCTGATGAGTCATTATAAAACCTCTCTTCAGTACTATCATCAAAGTATTCCTTTTCATTGGGATGCTCTTGGTCACTATCATCAATTATTTTTTTTATCGCATTTAATTTGTTCATACCCATATTTTCTTTCCTTTTCTGATAGTCAAGTTTCTCCCCTGTTTTGTTTTGAGGAATTGTTTGCATTTCTACTGCCTGAAACGAAGGTGCTTCTGGAGCATATGCTCTCTCCAATTCTGCAGTTTTCTGCTCAGATTCACTGTCACAGAGTTGTTCAACCACCTTGTCAGTTTCTATTTTCATGCCCACTTTTGTTTTCTGTTCACATCCTCGCTGTTTTTGAGGCCACTTAGAAGCTTGGTCATCCAATTTGCTGTTGGAATGTTGTGCTGATTTAGGCTGTTCCTCTGACTTATCTTTTTTCGGAAGAGTGGCTTTGTCTTGGTTCCTTCTTGCATCCTTAAAAGCTTTAACAGCAGCTGTACAAGGGCAGAAAAATACTTTGTTGCAACTACACATGAATTTATTTTAATGTAATAAAACATTTTTGCAACTTTTATATGTTGTATTGAGCATATTTTGAATGTCCTTATGAATTATTTACAAATCACATGGGACAAGAAATACCTTAGAACACAGATTCAACAAAAGTGAAGGAAAAAACATGAAAATATTAGGAATTAAAGACACTATGAAATTTGGGTTGAACTGTGAACTTCTCTTTCAAAAAATAATCTACAGATGTTAATCATGTTCACTTAGGGCACTACTTTGTGTGTAAATTTGCAAACTAATATTAAATTGTTCATATCTAATGAAATAGATATTTGACATGCTCTGTTATTAATGAAGTAACTTTGTGACATTATTACTAGGACTTAACATCAATTTTAGGTGGAAAATTCCAGTTTCAAGAGAACAAGAGAAAGTCTAAATAACCAGGAAAGATACTCCAAGGGACAGTTTTCAGGGAAGATTTAGAAAGAAATTTGTAAAACCTTTTAGCTGCCTTTGATGCCAGTTGTGATGATCCGTTTATGTTCCTATTTAGTTCAAAAACACTCCATTACATCTACTTGAATTTTAGAACTCCCATTTTAAGCTCTGTTTGTTGTACACCCTATATTAAATAAATGTCATACTGTATAATGTCCCATATAAGCTCATTTCAAGCCCTATAAATGGTTTCAGGTCTGTGGCTTGGTTCACTGCTGCTAGTTAGGCTAATCAGAGAAGCTTTTAGTTTTTGTGGGGTTTTTTTTTATGTCAGAAATACACATGAACAAGGTAACATACCAGTAGGCTACAGATGTAATAAGCAATTCAATAAAATGTTTCATACCTTTAATTTCAATAAATCTGGCCTTCAAGGTGGGGTGTGTTGCAAGTCTTGCCAAGGCTCGCTCAGCTGCAGTACAATTTGGCTGCACAAGAAAAATTCAAAGGCATGAAGTCCACAGAACACGGGTCTGTGTCAGTTGTGCTGCAATGCATACTAATGTGATTCTCGTCCTGAACTGAACAAGAGGAAAGCTTATGACATTAACAAATAATTTATTTTTCATGTTTTATTATCACTCTAAATGCAGAAGAATCTGACTGCCTAAACATTGACAGAAGCCTAGGAGATGTGCAACATGTGATATTTCTCAGGTACTGAACAGGGATAATATGATCTGTGTTTTCTTTAAAGCATACCAGACACATCGTTCACTGATTTCACATTTACTTTTTCGTACAAGAGCAAAGAAAATTCATGAACTCACTGAGTAAAGAACATCACACTGGTAGAAGGCATTATGCTTGAAGGAATTCAACAGCTTGCAAAAATTACAATATTGATCCCATAAAAGTTGGCAAAATGATGTAGCAGATATTGAAGGAATACATGCAAATTGTGGCTGAAAGGCAAGGTCTGACTTGACCATAAAGACAAATAACCTTAAATTTGATGTGGTAGATACTGATATTCGGCAAACTGATTCAAAGATGGAATATGATCTTGCTTCAATGTGACAAAAAAAAAAAGTAATAGAAAAGAAGGAATTGCTATTATAACTTCTTTTATATACTGGAAATCACAGTAATGACACATTATAAAAGATCTCATTTTCAGGTTCTTGTCATAACTCTGCTTGAAAATCAAAATGCAAGGTATCTAAGACTCTTCTGAAGACAGCTGTCTTCTGTTTTGGTTTTTTTTCTCTGTGTCATTGTTTATTTGTTTGTTTGTTTCTTTCTTATCTTCATTTTTGAAAGGAGGAAAAGTAGGTCTAACAGATTTGTAAACCACATCTTCAGCAGGAGTATTTCTTAAAGCCTGCAGTGGAATTCTCCGGGAGAGAGTAGAAAAGACATACAAAAGACATAGCTTTCTCTCTTCCTCTTAGTGTTACTGCAATGGATACACGTTCGAATTGTTTCCCTGATTTCAGCTTTGTGCTACGAAGTATCACAGCAGAAGCCACCAGAACCAAGAGATGACGGCACTCATAAAGAACCAGACAAGCGCCCCCTGGCACAACCTGAGCTGATTTTGGTGCCATCAACTCAACACAGCATGCTGCCTCTCCTAAGCAATCACCGTAGCACAGGGAGCCCAAGCCACAGGTGTTATCTGGTAGATAAGGAGGAGTAGAAGCGGTACTGGCTCTATCCTGGGACAGAGTTCACATGCATTATAGCAGACAAGACGGTGCTGTGTTTTGGGTTTGTGACTGAAACATTTTAGAGTAGGTATCACACCAATGTCTCAGTTACTGCTGAGCAATGCTTGCACAGCATCAAGGCCTTCTCTGTTCCTTGCTCTGCTCCTACCACAGGCAAGGAACACCCCTAGTACAGCTGATCCATGTGGACCAAAATGACATCAAGTCCTTTTCAAGTCATGCTTAGCAAAAAGGCAAGGGCAGATGTTTGTGGTTATGACATTTATCTTCCCAAATAACCATCAGGTGAAGTGAAGCCCTGCTCTCTGGGACATGGCTAAACATTTGCCTGCCGATGGGAAGTGGTGCATAAATTCCTTCTTATCCTTTCCTTACATATACAGCTCTGATTCCCTCCTCAAACTGCTTTCCACTCGAGACAAAAGTTTTTCTGACTTCTGCTCTCGGGGTTTTCTCCCCATCCAGCAGGGGTAGGGTGAGTGAGCAGCTGCTGGGTGCTCAGCTGCTGGCTGGGGTCAAACCATGGTCTCATGCTACATGGACACATGCTACCCAACACATGACATTTAAAGCTGCTGATGTGAGCCAAGTAAGACTGCTCGGTGGTGAATGTTACTGTTTGCACATCCATCTTCTTCCAGCAGAACCATGTGACTATAAACAGTTATATGTTCATTGCATAAAGACAGATGGGACACTTGCCACCAACTGCTAGCGCAGGAGAGTCACTCTCAGTGCTCTGGTCTGAAGGAAACAGAACAAAAGAAGACACAGCAAATACACCAGAGTCAGTACTTCTACATGCAGAAATACTTAATTGTGTCACCAACCATAAATCTTCTTCCTGAACCAGTGCAAAGCTGTAATTCTTTTGCCATAGTTTTAGAGGCTTAAAAAATACACACTATGGTCAGCCATATTTCATGTTTGAAGTGTAGAGCATCTGGAAATTCTAATACTTTTCTTTCCCCTCAAGTCTCTGCTACTGCAGCATTATTTCTTCAGGTCAAGAAAAACTGGAAAAATGTTTTCTGTGAAGACTGCCTATAGAACTGTGAACACTGGCCAGAGGGGACAGGTCAGAGGATGGGTCCATTTCCAAGGGCCACAGACTGGCTTATTTCCAGGCTAGCTTAGCTCTGAGAACTTGAAATCTGAATTTTGATCCCCATGTGACAGTGCTGCATGCTGCCACCAGATTCTTGGGAAAGAAAGCTCACATTTCTGAAGATCATATGCTATTTTCTTTGGAGATTTTCCTATAGCTGGAAAATATATTTCTGAACTTAATTAATACACTTTTTCCCTCAGTTACATCCTGTGGGTTTTGAAAGAATATACCATGAAGTTCAGAAAGCAGCAGCAGCAGCTTCTGTGCAACATCTGGTGTCCTTTAATTCAAGTATTTATAGAAAGGCTTTAAGCATATATAGGCCAATCCATACGGAATAACCACATTTTTTTTTCCTTAGAGCAAAATACTTGACAAACACTAATCACACTGATAGCCAACAGCTAAAAAACACACAATATGACATTCACATTCTCTAAAATTTCTCATTTCTCTGTGTATTGGTTTTCTGGTTTGGGGTTCTTTTGGCACAGCCTGTGCTCAATTTATTTTCCCTCAAGTATTTTCCAGTATGTAAAACATTATAGAAATATAGACAATACAGAAAAAAACTTAACAAGGAAATGTAACTGTCTTTATGAGCAAGAACAATTCACCCCTCAACCCCTCGCATTCCTTGGGTGCTGAAATAGATACTAGAATTGTACACCTTTATTCTGACATCCTCCTGATACTTCTTGTATTATTTTGCACTACTTTTAATGTACGGATGTACTAGTACTTTCTCCAGGAACATCTTCCGTCCTTCAGAGTGCAACCAAGGCACTGCGAAGTGAACAAACCAACAGAGCAGTGTAGTTGCACCTTGCAGTGAGAGATTTGCTGGTTGAGGCTGGGGTAGAGCTGATTTCCTTTACAGTGTCTGCTATGGGGCCATGTTTTGGATTTATGCTGAACACAGGGTTGATAATACAGAGCTGTTTTTGTTATTGCTGAGCAGGGATTACACAAGCTGCAGCCTTTTCTGATTTTGTATTTCTGTGCAGGAGAGGTTGGGAGGAGACACAGCTGGGACAGGTGGCCCCAGCTGACCAAAGGGATATTCCAGATCATGTGACATCATGGTCAGTAGATAAAGTGGGGGGAAGAAGGGGGACATTTGGAGTGATGGCATTTGTCTTCTCAAGTCACTGTCACGTCTGATGGGGCCCGACTCTCCTGGAGATGGCTGAACACCTGCCTGGCATAGGAAGCACTGAATTAGTTCCCTATTTTGCTTTGCTGTTGAGCACAGCTTTTGCTTCCTGTTTTTATCTCAGCCCATGAATTTTCTAGTTTTTATCCTTCCAATTCTCTCCCTGATCCTGCTGGTGCAGGAGTGAGTGAGCAGCTGCCTGGAACTTGGTGTTGGCTGGAGTTAAACCATCTGAAGGCAGTCTCCTCTAACATTCTATTTTGGTAAATAATGCATTATTTCTGTAAATAATATTAAAAACATATATTCTCAAACACATGTTAAAGGCCCATACAAGAGAGATAAACCTGTCAAATGGTGGGAATGCCTGTGAAGAGAATAGATGTTACAAACTTGCAAAGATAAAAGCAGATTCACAACTCAAGTTTTGAGAGGTGCTGCAAGAGGGGTCAGAAGTATGGAATGGCTCTGAGAGCTGGCACCACAGGGTTAAAAGAAGGAGCAGTGTGATGTAAACATCAGGCAGAAGCTGTGTGGGTAGAACCTGCTTCATACAATGCAGGTAATAAAGTAAAAATGAGAAACTGAGTGTCTCATGATCTCAAGGCAGATGGGATTGCAGGAGCTGAATGGTATGCCCTGGAAGTATGCCTGAGACAGTAGAGCTTCAGGGTGAATTAAAAGGCAGAAACCTGTGATTAATCTGAGACTATGAAATGTAGACTTCTGACCATTGCTTTCTTCTGAATAATCTTTCTGTTCCAAGCCTACTTTTGTCTGTACCCTCTCTGCTATAGTTACGATCAATAACAGGAAAGAGGTCATACTTCTATTCTTCAACTGACTCCTGCACAAAAGGGAATTGCCTCATTACAGATGTCATCAGAAAAATAAGACTGTTATTAGAAGCATATACTGCGATAAGGACAGCAGCTGGAGTTTCACCTGGGTGAGAGTGCTACCAAACTGGTAACGCTTGGTGGCTCTGCATCTGTCATTAAAACAATGACATTAAATGGAGACAAGAAGAAACCCAGAGAGAAGTATGCAATACATGACAAAACCCATGACACAGAAACCAACCCTGGAGAATGTCGTACTAGTTTCTAAACTATCTAATGTCAAATATTAAAAACATCCTGATTTTAAGAAGAAGGAGGAAAAAAAAAAGATAATACTAACTAGAGTAAGCATTAAAAATGTAACACCCAATTCTGGGCCAAAGCAAGATGTCATGTCGTCATTGCAATACCCTTTAAAGCAGCTTGGGAGAAGAACACCAAAAACGAACCAAACAATTACAAAACCTGTCAATCCACACATTCTTTACAAAACTCTAAGTAGTTACAGCTGTCCTTCACAACAGCAGATGTGATTAATGTGAAGTCACTGGATGGCTGAAAGTGTCAAATCATGGCTGCCACCCAAGTCCATACTTGAGAGGAATTACTTTCTTACTGTGAAATGCAGCTAGTTCTCCCTCTTGCTCTATGTCTGTAAAACACACAGCATGTGATTTTAGGCCATCAGACATGGTGAAGATTTTGGTATAGGAAGCAACTGGTTAATGCTATCACTCATGGTAGCAACTGCTGTCTCCCAGGCTCCTTACAGCAAGGGGTTGGTTGTTGACTTGTGTCTCACATTAATGATGAAAAATGATGACAAATGATTTACTCATCATCTGCCAAAACCTCTCATTTTTATAATAATCTACTTTGTTTTCACTCAAGTTTTAACACGTTTCAACATAATACCATAGTGATTGTACAGGTGTTATGAAGTAGTAGTTAATGTTATAAAAGCTTAATAACATGACAGGTGAGAAGTTCTTACAGAAATCAATTCTTTATGGATCTCAGGAAATCATCCAAGTTTCAGCAGAAATTTCTTTAATCGGATGATATATAATTTTTAAAATAGGCTGATGAAAAATTTCCATTTGAAGCTAAAAGCATGTCCTAACAAATCTAAAACCTTTGCAAAAACTCATCAAGACAATCTTGATGAGAAATTCTATCAAAGAAGTTCTATCTTCTGTGATAGAATTACAGAATTAAAACTGAACAATTTCTTACAAAACATCAAGATACACAAATAAACTTGTTTATTGTTCTTTTCAATTATTGCCACAGTTTATATTAATTTACACTGTTTTCTTTTATCTTTTCTTTATGGTAATTCAACCATGAAACTATTTGAATATTTACTTTATTTGTCTTGAAAGCCTTGGTGGGTCAACCTCGGCTGGATGCCAGGTGCCCAGTGAAACTGCTTTATCACGCCCCTCCTCAGCAGAACAGGGAGAGAAAATACAATGAAAGATTCATGGGTTGAGATAAGGACAGGGAAAGATCACTAACAAATTACCACAAGGGGCAAAACAGACCTAATTTGGGGAACTACTAATATAATTTACTGTCAATCCAATAAGAACAGAGTAATGAGAACCAAAAAATAAATCTTGGAACACCTTCCCCTCCACTCCTCCTTCTTCCCATGTTCAACTTCACTTGCCATTTTCTCTAACTCTTCCACCCCAGTGGCACAGGGAAATATGGACTGGGGGGCTGTGGGTCAGTTCACACATTGTCTCTGCCGTTCCTTCCTCAGATCCAGTGCCTGAAGCATCTCCTCCTCTCCTTCTTCATGGCTCTTTCTCCCACTTATTCTCACTCCCCTCTTACCTGGCTACAACTGCTCCTGTATTCCCCCCCATTCTTTTTTAACTCTGCTCTCCCAGAGGTGCTGCCACCATCACTGAAGGGCTCAGCCTTGGCCAGAGGTTGGCATTGGCTCCATTAGACACAGGGAAAGCGTCTAGCCCCTTCTCACATATTCCCACCCCTGTAGACAACCCCTCCTACCAAAATCTTGCCATGCAAACCCAACACACGAACGTCATGAAGAGCATTATGAAACTTAAGTCCCATTGCAACATAGGGTGCATGGCAGCATGGACAATCTTTTTGCTCATATGCAGAACTGCACACAGTAGAAGGCAGAAGTCTGGAAAGTCTAGCTGAGTTTGGGCTGCCAGCAGCAGCACTGACTCAACTCATCACTGCCTACCACAGATTCTTGAATCCAGCATCAGAGAACAGCATGAGATTGTTCTAAATACTATCAAGGTACTTACACTGCTCAAATTATAGTAGAATGTCTGGACCAATGTTATCCTTTTCCCAACAGATTTGTTCACTTAGATTCATGTTCATTTCCACATTAAGTGTGTCTTGTTTTTCCACTTGTCTTTTATCAAAACGAAATCTGATGCATAAACATATTTCTATCATTCTCCCTCTTATTTTAAAATAAGAACTCCAAATAGGTCACAGATTCAAACAAAAATTTGCTGTTTTTTACTACATGCATGACAAAAAATACCTACTATCCAAGCATTTTAAGAAGTTTTCAGACTATTTAAAAAGTCTAGCGCTCTGCAAATGTTAAGTGACCATATTTTATATGAGTAAAGGAAAGTCAATAGAGTTTCTTTGAACTAACATGTCGCAATTAATTTAGCCAGGCATAGAAGTGTGAAGTAAATGCTTATTTTTCAGATTTGGAAATGGTCAAAGAAAAATGGGGAGTGTTTCATCCCACACTACTAGAGTGATCTACAGCATAGCCTGTCATAAACCCCAGACTTGCCCAAGTACAAGTTATGTACTTAATCTTGTACACCTCTTTATGCAAAAAGACATTTCCTATGACTGTTTCAATAAAGGAAAAGTAAGAAGGAAAAAGTCAAGATTAAAGTAGGCATCGGTTCTAAATTTTTTTTCCTTATGGAGAACAGGGTCAACTCTAGGTGTAAGTGGAAACAGCAAAATTGTGAGAAAATTCAAATGCTTCTAACTCATATTCACTTCTTCCAAGGCTAATAAGGCTATGAGTCTATAATTATGTCAATTTGGCATCCCACACAAAAACCTCACACCTTAAAAAAAACCCAAACAGGTTCTTAAGGTTATGAAAGAGGACATAAAGTGAACACTCTGACAATTCCTCCCCCCGTTGTGATGCTCTAATTCACACCTACACTGAAATCACTGCAGGCCTTTAAGAAAACCTAGGGGCATGTTGATGCTATAGACAAATACAGACAAATTCTAAGAGGAAAACAGTTGTGAAGAGAGTGCTCCCTAAGACAGACTCTAAAAAAACTAGTAAGAAATATCAGTAATTTAAGAATATTACATAATTTAAATTCTGCATCCAGGACAATTGACCAGGTAAAATACACACACTTCTGACTTAGTAAATGCAAAATCAAATACATAGAGTACAGCAGTATAAAGTCTTTTTTAAATATGTAGCTTTCTACAAAATATATGCCTTTCATATATTTTGACATTTGAACAGTTGAGGCACAATATCACTATTAAATATATGCATCCTGCCAAACTACATAAACAATTTTGGGAGAGAGCATAGATGGCACTAAAAAAACCCACCCAAACCCCATGTAAGAAATCTAAGCAAGCATTCCAACCCAATAAGGCAAGAGACAATCATATCAAGAGATTAAACTGGAAAGCAAAATTAGATGAAATGGAAACCCTGAAAAAAAAGATGTACTTCAGGGAGAATAGAAACAAAATACATCTTGGGTAAGATGCAGTAGCTGTCAGGAAGAGAAAGTTCTTTGCCACAAAATTCACATAGTCTTAAGAGAAGAAAATGAAATTTGGAGAACATGTCATAAACAAATTAGTTGGACACCAATTATATATCAGATCCGAAACCAGAAATGACTTTTACAAAAGGTGAGATTGAGATAATTTCTTGTAACTGGCCATCTTGAATAAGGGTCTGAAAAATTAAAACCGGTAGTTGTTTTTTAACTCTGAATGGAGAGTTGAACTAGGTAATGTCAAAATGAAACCTGAAAGAACAATTCTTTAGAAAAAGATTAAAAATTTATTATTTATGCCTATTTGTTATAGAAAAGTGTGCAGAAACACAAAGGAGACCAAAAACACTCAGGCAGTTCTGTAAACCAAGCAGCAAACAGAATTCTGTGACTTCACTTTAACCTGAGTGCATCTGAGCTCCCATGAGTCAGCTGTGCACTATGGGCTTGTCCAAAGATTGAGTGGTGCTCATGGCAGCAACTAAATTGGTGATACAGGGATGAGCTCTGTATTATTAAAACTATTTTAATGGGCCAAAAAGTTCAATTTATTCTATATTGGATGAACCGAAGAACTTTCAGAACTGAGATATTCAGAACTCTCCCTATGATGTCAATATGCTGACAAAACTCTGTATCCAACTATCAGGGATGTAATCTTGAGATATCCTTACAATATTTCACTTTAAAACAGATGCTATAACTTGTCAGATGCAGCCTGATACTGCACTGTAAGTATAAGAACATATGAACTTGAGTTTATAGCAGAGAAAGTAGACATAGTTAAGTTCTTCAAATTTAAAACAGATGTAATGCTTCAAAACTAGTTAACGTTTCAAAAACAAGCGCCAATTTAATCAGGTATATTTCAGATAATTTGTAACATAAAGAAAAAAAAATATCCCTGTGGAAAAACCCTCTCATGCTCAGACCTTTGCCATTTACAAGCATTACCACCAGGGAACACACCTATATATAACTGAAGTATTGTCAAGTTAATATCTTCAGATAAAACTCTCGTAGAGACCTGCTCAAACCACTATGAAGGAACTAAGGGAGCCAGGTATTTGGAGACACAGATGACTTAAAAGACTTCACAAGCACTGCACACACTAATCAGGGTTAGGCCATGTTATAATATGCTACTCAAGACAGCATTTCTTGGCATACAACATTGCAATTTGCGTGCATGATTGAAAACAGATTTTTTTTTTAAATATATATGTCTTACAGACTTTTTCTGAAAAAGACAATGGAAATACAAATTCAGTTCAATGAAAAACTATTAAAACATCAGAGATAAGCATGCCAATTCTCTGGCACCAAAAGGCAGATTTTCCGTCATTAAGTCCTTTGACTAAATGCATTTGAGACCCACTCTAATGATAAACACACGTCAGATACATATGTAAGCCCTGGTGTAACTTGAGCACATGAGTAGATAATGGATGTAAAATAAATGGAAAACCTGTGTTTTCAGATTTTATAGCAGGTATTTCACTATATGGCACACAGAACCCTTATGTTTAGAGGCTCTCAGGCATCTTCCAGGTTATTACATTATTATTACTTAACTTTGGCATGCTGAGTTTTCCTACTATGCAATCACTGAACCACTCCAATCATTTGGCACTTATTTGAAATCTAAACCCAAGAAAAACTAGAGCATCACCACTTGATATTTAGAGTTGTCATACTTCCACTAAGTCACTGGTTACCTCCAGTTTCCCATACTTTGTCTAACAAATACTGTCTTACCAATTGTCTTACCAATATTGCCAGAGAGATGCAATGTGCTGTAAACTTATGTTGCCATTTTACCCAGCTATAAACTTTACATGTGGATGGTCTTAGCAGCTACATTCATAGGCATCTCAATAGATGAAAAATTTTTAAAAACAGAATTCCAGTAATTTAGGAAAATCTTCTACAGTTGAGTTTTTAAAAGTTCAAGCAATGGTGGCTCTAGCACTTTCCTTCTGATTTTCTAGTGTTATCAACAGGCTGATGGGCTTCATAATGAGCAAAAATAATCTCACTTAATTCTGTAACTTTTTTTTTGTTTAGTTTTTATATTTTTATAAGAATCAATTTCTAAGTACTGAGTTGGGGACTTAAAAACTTATCTGGATAGGAGAGGGGGAAGAAATCAGAATACTGTACTTTATTTTTACATTATATATAATGAAAAACTGTTAAGAGTTTCATTTGTAAAAATAAGAGGAGCATAAGACACCAGCAGCTGGTTTTCATTTTTAGAATATCAGGAATGTCAAATTTTTTTCTGATTTTGCAATGCAATTCTGAGTCACACTACAAAGCAAATATACAGAAAGAGCTTTTCCAGTTAATAATGCACAAGGAACCATTAGTCTTTCACATAAGTAATCACACTTGTTTATATAACCTTAAAGACATCTTAACACTTAAAATTCTCTAAGAAAGAATGTTTAAACTCATGTAAATTCTACCTTATGTTGTCTCCTTGCACTTCTAGATAGGAATGCATTTACTTGGCACCCTATCATAGAGTGCCAACTCTATCATGCTTCTCAAAACAAGATCAAGAGGTCAATAAACTATGACCATTTTACCCTCCTGGGTTCACTGAACTTCATTTCTCACATACACACATACAGACACACACAACAAAAAAGCTTTCCTGCTAGAAGTTAATGCTCTTTAAACCAGCTACAGGTATCTTAGTTGAAATTGTTCAATGAGTATCAATTCTCAGAGGATTTACAGACAGATGACAAGACAGAGGAAACACTGTGCTTTGTCATTTGGTTGTGCACGTTCATCTCCCTGCCCCTTCAGGTAGATCAGCTTTACAAACTGATTACTTTGCCGATGGATACTTAAAAGATACAGTTCAACGATTCTGTCTTAAGTACCCAAATAAATGAAGAATAATGAAAGCACTGACTCTTATTATCTGTCCTGAATTTGAAGCTTCTCCAGTCTCATTGAACATTTTCTGTTCACCATTACCATTCTCACTGGGGCCTGTAGTATATTACTGGTATCAAACTTTTTTGACAGCTGGAACTTCCATTCAAAAAAACTTCTGAGCAATTCTCTTTTCCAGTAAAGAGCTTCAAGCTGTAAGACTACAGTGCTTCACAGAAAAGTACTGCTCTCATGCATGTACTCACACCCCATTATCCCTGTAAAGATGGTTAATTGCATTAAGTATCTTGAAGACCTGGTGGAAGGATGGTATCTGTATTATCTGTGATTATTATACATATCAGGAATTCTAGTTTCCTGCCATTACTGTTTTCAGTGCAAGGGTTAATATGGAAGCATTAATAATTTACACTCTTTCCTTGTATTGGTGGTGTCACTCAACTGTCACTGTAGCCAGTTTGATTTACCTTCATTACTTACTGGACTAAGCTGTTCAGGCCTTGGCCTATAAGAGACATCCTGAAAAGTAGCCACCTGCTCCCTGTGTGTCATTTCATTTGATTTTCCTCCACGCAAATAACCTTCCCAGTGCTTTTAAATATTCCTTTATGTCCTTTAAAATTTTCAGCTCCAAGAACCAAGAGAAATTTGATTATGTTGCAGGTCATCCTTCATGTCCCCCTCTTCTTGGCCCCAAATGTACCACAAATACCTAAATGTCTCATTTTTATACCACACACTCATCCAGGCACTGATATTCTGCCTCACAGACATTTTATGTGAGTCTGGACAATATTCTGGAGAAGGAGATTGTGGACATCAGTAAGTTGGCCTTGCTTTATTTTAAGGAAATCCTCACCAAAACAACAAAAACCAAAGTAAACCAAAACAAGAGGTTGCCAAATCAACCACAAAACCTTGAGAACCTCTTGTTATGCCACTTTTCCTGTATTTTCTTCTAGAAAAGCACAGAAACAAGACTACTTCTAATAGTCTCCTCTATTATTCCCACGACAGGTCATATCCAGTAAGATACTGATCACACATCACTCAAATACTAATTTAAATCAGGAATGCAAGTTGTGAGTTGCTTATCTATACTTCTGTGAGTACTGTGACACAAAGCTTTCAGGGAGTGAAGAACTGCAGCCATGTGCATGTGCAGCACACGACGCCACTACCACAGGCGTATCTGACTCTAACAGCTCTGCTTCCCACCCAGCTTCTCATCCATTATACCCTCACAAGCATATTCACTGTGTTTGAATTACCTGGGCATCCAAGACAAGTAGCATTCACAAAAATGCCAATTAACTTCCTCTGAGCTTTACTAACTATAATAAGCTTGCCCATTTTCTGCTCTGGCACATCAAGTAAGTGAAATGAGCATATTCTAATCACAAGGCAATCACACCACTTCTGAAGTCTGTACTTTAACAAACTTGAACAGTTCAGCCAGGCAACAAAATTAAGAAATACAGCCTCAGAGAATTTAAAAGAGTGGTAGAAAGATTCTTGGACTGGCAACTTAAAATTTGAAAGGACACAGCCCATTTCTGTCAGAGATAAACAATGATCTCTGTGAAACACTGCCAAAGTTACTTGCAGTTTATTTTGATACGGAACTTAAAAGAAGACTCTTTCCAGAATGAACAAAATCAAACCTGTAGTTAAACTCAGGTCACTGCAATTGCTACTCTGATGCTGAAGATGATGGTCTAGTCTACTTTCTTGCCCTTGAACAGTGGCACTGCAGCGGACTGTGTATGGCAGACCAGCTTGAACGCCAAGGGGCAGTTGGAGAAGACATCTACAAATTGTTCCAGAGACAGGAAGGCAAGAATGTGGTGCAGGGAAGGAATGGCTAACCAAAGGCGGGAGTGACACGGACACAACCTCGGACAACCCTGTACTCTCCTACTGGATGCCTGTGGAGGGACTGATACTGGCTGGGCTAGCAGACAGATGAACAATTGCACAGCAAAGTAGGCGGGGAGAAGACAGAAGAGAGATTTGTCAAACATCGACAGACTTCATTTATATTGACATAAAATTTCAGTTGCAGCCTCACAAATGGATTCTAGGCTCTAAAATATAGCCTGGTATAGCCATGCTAAACAGCTTGGAGTTCAAGCTATCAATTTTGGAAGATGAGGAACTTCAGGGAAAAGAAAACAATCAGTCACACAGAGAAAGCATTTACACCTGAATGTGATATTCATCAATGAATGCAAAATTCTTCACTTCATCAGTAGTCTTAGGAAGACCACAGACACTCCTGTTTAACACTAACATCTGGTGTTTGACATAGAAAATTCTCAGGAAACTGTGGCTTCATACATTTAGTGTAACTTCCATTCAAACTGAGTCAAAATACTCAGGAAAAATCAATTCAACTCTGTAACACTGATACCCAGCATCCAGACAATTATTTTAGTATGTTATGCAGGACACTGTATTATTAAATTAATGCAACACATTTCCAAAAAATGTAACATGTTGACAGATGCATCTATTACAGAGAGAAAAGTTTATCTGGCATCTAATATGCAAATGAGTATCTATTGTTTCATACTGAAATAAAAAGGGAAGGCATCATTTTAACATGTGGGAAAAGAAATTTAATATTATTATTTTACTATTTTCAGTATAAACATGTTGTTGGAGAGTAGAACCTAGTAAGGCAATACATGGAGATTTGTCCATGAAATCCACGTAGGTTATTAAATCAGAGTGTAACAACTAAAATCTAGATAAAAAGGAAATTTAAGTTTTTCCTAGGTTCCTCAAAAACACCAGCCATTTGCCATCACATAGCTAAAATCTGCAATTTATTAATGATAAGCATATTATACAAAGTTTAGGGACTATCACATCAGTATTACAAAGAAAATTGACTCATAGAGTAGTCACATCCCCATGGCTTATTTACTGCAAACAAAGTATTTCCATAAGCAATGTTAAAAATCCATGTACATAAGAATACACTATGAAAGGCACTAACATAAGAAACTGAAGTTTTACATCAGTAATAGCATCTATCCTAATTAGTATGTTTGTGTTGTGAGTAGAATTCTTCATGAGGGCTGGCAGGAGGAGAAGGGAGGAGGTTGTGGAAAAATCCTCAAAACCCCAAAAGAAAGACAGCAACTATTCTGTGTCTGATCTACAGCCTTTGGAGCCAACAGCAAGTCTCCAATTAAAATACAAAAGACTCTTCTCAGAGGCCCTTTTTATGATTTAGTACATTTCCTCAGATTAAATGTACAGTGCATACAGAGGGTGTTTTTTAGATATTTTCCACTAAGAAGTACATTTTTAAAATAAATGAAGGCAAAGATCACAAGAGTACATTTAAGACTGTCACATAAAAGAGAAACCTTTATATTTTTCAGAATTGTATGACTGTTCCTCTATACATGTAGATGTGTTTAATCAAAAATTCTACTTGATTCAGAAATTACATCTTTCTTTTCCTGCCACAAAGTACAAAAGTACTAGGAGTATTAAATTTAAAACTTCCTTAATAAATAAGTGTATTTTGTAGAACAATGCCTTGTGTATTCCTTCAGCAAGAATGAGGACTTGTATCCATCTAGTGAGTTATTCCAGGAAACCTGCTGTTTCAATTAATTATTCACTTTTAATTAAAGCCTGAAAGCTAGCAGCCTTTCATACACTGCTTTTCACATACTGTTGGTGTGATAAACGTTTTCAATACATATCTAAAAAGAAGAACAAAACCAAAACTAGCATTGCGGCTATTTCACTCTTGCCCTTTTTTTGGATAACAAAGAGGCTGTGAACTGATAGACTAATCTCAGGCCATCACTTGCATAATTTAAAAAGGATACAAATCTGAGAAATGCTTTTTGAAAGAAATAAAGTTAATACATATTTGGCCCTGTAACTTTGTCCTTCTTCTCCCTTTCTCTCCTGGGCAGAAACACCTTTCTACCTCATTCTTATGTCCTTCTTGCCCAAGGATTTCCTTAGCCCAGCACCAGAGATCCAGTGAATTCAAGTAGAACTTTGAGAGATGAAACAGAAACATTCTTCTCACATGTGAATAAGTCAAAGTCTTGTTTGATAAATCACAGAAAACCCTTTCATATTACTGTTAGTATTTTGGTTGGTTTCCCCACCCCAAGTTCATTTAAGCCATAGAGGTGAAGTGCTGTAAGTATTAAATTCACTCACCCCAGAACTTCTAAGTGTAATATAGCGGTCTTTGGGCATCTGTTAAAAATATGTGAACCAGAAGCTCCACAATACTTATGTCAACCTTCCAAAATCATGTTAAACCGAGTAGTCCTCATCAGGCAGCTTAGATTTTAAATGATCAAACTCATACTGTGTACCCAGTTGCTTAGACAAATCCTGGCATGTCTCCCTATGGCTGTGCAAGAGCTGCCTGAGATCCCGTTTCTAAAGTCTTTGAATTCCTTTCAAATTCCAAACAAGACAAAGCTGGTTCCTGTACATGAAGCAATCCAAAATAAGCTTGCCAGACCTTAAATTAGGGGGAAAAAAAGCTTCCAAGAGCTACTAATGACTTACATTTCTGGCCTACAAAAAATTTCTCAACACACTTAGAAACTGTGGCAAGCTTTTCAGTAATCTTGAGATTCAGAGATGTGGCCCCAAAAAACCTCTGAGGATCATAATATACTAAAAATTTGCTGTGCAGAATCCTCTTTGCAGACAAGCTTCTGCATGGTTCAAACACAACGGGATTTGAGCAATGGGTGGAAATACAAGACTTAACAGGAAAAGGTAACATTCTTCTCAAGGACACCAGACTAAAGATCAGTGTAAAAGAAGGGAATACTATACTCCTAAGGTTATGCGAAGTATAAAATCTGGAAGCAAAAAATATAGGTGGTATTTATCATCTGTGAATGCATGTTGGAATTTTTGCAAGTCAGAAGCACGTGCTCAATTCAATCTCTATTCTTCACTCACAGTAATATAGAATAGTTAATTTTCATTTCAACCCTGTTCCCCCAAATTAGACATTTGCTGAATTTTGAAATACATAGACTTCATTGTTTAGAAAAAATAAGAGGTACTTTGACTTAAGGCAAGATGTCATATCGCTGCTTGTAGCTGAATTCCATTATGCTGGAATTCTGTCATTCTCAAGTGTTTAAAACACAGGGACTTTTCTCATGTGCAGTAAATCAAAGACTTACTGGAGGAAAAGCTAAATGAGATGCCATAGTCAGTATCTGTCAACAAAGGCAGCAAAACCAACTGTGGTTATTGATGAAGGTGTTTGCAGGTGGACCTACATCCTCTTTTCCAGAGGAAAACAGCCCAGATTACAAACATAATTTTCTAATATTGGAAAAACACTAATACACATTAACTTACCTATCGTGCTTATCTTCACCTACCTAAATTACCCTTAATCTACATTAGCAACAAGTTGAAGGTAATAGTTAAGGCTTTGTCAGTACTCAGTTCAGTTTTCTGCTTGCAATGAACAGCATTATTAGGATTAGCTACCAATTTTTAACTTCAGTATCCTGGAGCACAACACTCATGAATCAAGTTTCCCATAACAGTGCAGGAATATATGCTGTGTGCAACAGTTCAAAATGCCATCATAGCTGCAGATATGAGTTTAAAATATGAGCTCTATGACATGTTTTTCTAATTTTACTTATGTCTCTCCAATATGTTTGTGGCAGACAATGCAGACTTAGTATAAAAAGTGCACAATGACTTGGAGAAAACCTAGAAAATACAGGTTCTGTTTCTTAACAGCTGTAAATTGAACCAACAATATAAAAATTTTTTTTAAATTACAATTTTTACGATATGATTTATCACCTGCTGGTAACAACAGTGCCAGCTGCAGCAACATTCCAATGGATTAAAAATATTTCAGCAGACATGCACAAAAAACTGTTTACCTGCTGCTTCTTGTAATGCTTTTGTAAAAGGTCTTGTGTCATGGGCCTGGTGACTCTTGCCAACTCCCCACTGCAATTAGATAAATCTGAACCACCTATTATCAATACAGTCATATTGAAAGATAAATCATAGGAACTCATGGTAAACTGCCACTTGCTAAACACTTAGCAAGTACAATTTTATTGTACTTGATTGAAATATATTCAAACTCTTTTTAAATAGAAAAGTATGCTTAATTATTCTGAAAAATGTTGGGGAAACAGTAATGGAACATAAAATCTCAGTGAGGAGAAGCAATTAAACAACTATCTTGACTACTTGACGACTATGCAAAACTAATATTCAGCATTCCATAGTGAATTAAAAGCAGATTGCCTTTTGTCAATGAAAACAAACCTATTCTCAAAATGAAAACAGCCACAGGATGTTTTCCTTCAAATATTTTGAAACTCAAGTTAATGAAAAGGTAAACAGTATGGTCTGTATTTTATGAGACTACAGAATATTGTTATGGATTTTTTAAAAATTGTATGCTTAATGACCAACTGTGGGAAAATAAGAAATAAAATATTGGAAAATTAACTTCTGCTTAAGCATAGAAGGGATGCCTTCGTTAGCTGGGGATATGCTACAGCTAACCAAAAAGCAACCCAGGACAGAAGGTGTGATGGCATAGCCACCACTTGTCACACAACTGTACATATTCTTCTACTGCAGTGAGATTAAAACCCTCTACAGGTTTAAAAAAACACCTGCATTCATCCATCCACTTGATTTGAAATGTGAATTCCATCCACTGCAAAGTGTGAGATTAACAGCCTTCCATTCCCCTGAATAACAGGACCAGCAGCAGAAAGCAACAGAAACAACAACAGATCAAAACCTCAAAACAATTCCATGAAGATGCCTGCATTTTACGTTTTCAAGAATTAAAGCTAAATTAAAACCTATTTTAAAACTTTTAAGTAAATATGTGAAGCACACCATCAGTCATGACAACGAATATATAAAAAAATAATAGGGTCAAATAAATCAGTAAGATTAACTATATTCCTTCAGTATCCATGTCATAAGATTCCACCTCAGAAGATAAATTCCAACTGCAAACTGACAAACTGCCTTAAAAAATAGCATCAATAATTTCATTTTGATGCTCCTTCACTTTAGGAAATCAGCATAAGCCTGATGCATTTGAATCTTGGCAGAAGGATCTCCTGTGCTTAAGTGAAAAAATGTCACTGTTTGAATTTAGCATCCCTCTTCAAGAATGAAATTCCTCTCTGCGTGTCCTCACAAAGTCAAAATCTTCATGTCTGCACTATTTCTAACATTACAGTAACCAGTTTCCAATTACCTCATCTTCAAACTGGAAAATCCTGATCAAATAAATTTAAAAGAAGAATGCTTTTCAGCTTCATGTCAGTGACCTTTTCCTGACTCTCTTCTATCACTAAGAGAAGGAAAAGCAGCTAAGATGCTTCTACCCAAACATTTCTCCAGAAATACCAAATTCCTATGACTTTTTTTCCTATCAAGTTGATTTTGCTGACATGAAACATTGAAAAACTTGCTGCACACTGTAGCGGTGGTTCAAGCTCAGAGAATGACATACCCCCTGAAGAATTTCTGGGGGCCTATAAAGTGAGGCCCCTCTGAAGGTAGAGTTAAGTTTGGCCTTGGAAAGGGAGTCGCACTCCCCCCGCCTCCCCCTGAGTCAACAATAGTATCTTGTGTCTCACTCTTTCCTCCCTTCCTCCTTCCTGACTACATCCTGACCTTCGACCCTTCTCCGTGTCCTCCCCTGTACTGTTATGAGATAAGTTGTAACCCTCAGAATAAAAGTCTGAATGTTGGGCGATTCCGGGTCTTTTGCCCCTGAGCCCAAGCAGAGCGGACCCTCGTGTCCTGTGTCTGATTTGGGGCTCCGGGCAAAGGAACACTCTCTCTCTCAGCACCTCTCCGGTTTTTAGGACAGCGGCCACCATCCCAGGGAAGCCCGGCTCCCGGCGAGGGGAAAAGAAGTCCCTAGCTGAAGCTGACTTAACGAAGAGGAAGCTCTCAGAACAAGCCGCCGAGCCGCCGGCCGTCCCTGTGGTCAGCTGTCCGGCCCACGCCATCGGCCACAGCACACTATGCTAATAACTGAACTACAGCACACATGACTGTAATACGCAATAGCAGAGTTATATTACAAACTAATGATGCCATTACAGGAGTAAATTACCCAATTCTACATTAAAATTTAGCCTGTATACTATAAACATTTCACGTTCTAGCCTTCCACAGTAGACCACCCACAAGAACTTAGCATAAAGTGAAAAAACCCATAAAACTTCAGGTACTGACATTTTGAAACTCAGAATTGCTTTCTGGCATCAATAATGCAGCATATTCTCTTAAATGGTACTGCACTCAGCCCCAGCTTGTTATGTCAACAAGCATCTTCCCATTTCTGTATCTTCATTTCATCTCTCACAGACATCACTAGTTAGGCAGCTAATATTTGAAACTGTACCATCAGCAGGCTTCAAGAGAAGCATTACATTGAAACAAATGAGCCACAGAGGTGTTAGAATTCCACCTTTATTTCAAGCTAATATTTGTCATGTTTTGTTTACATGTGGAAACTTCTGTCTTCATTTAAAAGTATTGAGAGCCTTTTTCCAGCCGTTGTTGAAAGCTTACTTAGATTACTTACACTAATTGAACAATGTATATATACTATATAAACAAAACAAATCTATTTATAAAGACTAAGGACTCCCTACTATGCTTCCTGGTATTCTGTTCCGATTACTAGGGACTAGCCCACCAGACTAATGACAAGTCATTCATACTAGACAGCTATTCATTTTTCTGTAGGTATGTCCCCAATGGATAAAACTCCTCAGAAAAGGAAGATCTACAGTGAAGACAAAACACAACAACCAGAACACACTGTGCCAAATCCATGTACTTGCACCCACCCATACACCTTTTCACAGTCAGAGAAGCAGGGGAAGGAAACAAAAATCAGCACGTCTTACCTTTTTGCAGACACTTTCAAAATTAACTTCTGTTCTAAGAGCAAGTCTGGTAACTTCATCTGGTTTTATTTCCTGTAGATGAAAGATAAGTTTATTCTTCTTATGATCAGGCTTTATGAAGTCTTTCGAAGTTTCACCTTCCCTCATAAACATTCTAATCATGGCACCTCCCTAATCTCTTGAAGGAAGAAAACCAGTTTGTTATATGGACAATTTTTTGGTGCTATGTAAACACTACATTCATACGGACTGACCTTTCCAAAACACTACCTTATGTCTTATCTGACTGTATATACTACTGCTGAAGGCAAGAAAGATTTTTCAACAGCAAGGCATACAGAACGGGTGGTTTTATTTGCAGAAATATTTCAATTGCCCATATTGTACTACAAATAAACTTTGGATGGCCTTAAATTCCTGACTTATCTTAGACTCTGAAGGTACATCAGAACTTACTCTCAATGTACATGAATATGAAAGTTTAAGACAATGAAAATGAATCTGAGATGAAAAAAAAATATAACCTCTTTTCTAAAGAGACTGACTAAACATGCCATTTGCATTCCAGGACTTAAGCATTTGCGTTGGCAGCTGAAATAGAGGAATGAAAATCCTGGACAAGTGGATTTTGTTAAAAGCTGAATATTTTATGAAACATGCCCCCATGACAGATTTCTTGTTATTTTAAGAAACATGCTTTATGTAGGATGTATTTCAAAATGTTCTATTAACCTCATCAACTGAATTAACTAAATATTTCCTCCTAGGACAGTGCAACAAAAAAAATCATGTTACATACCAGTTGTTTCCCAGATGGCCATTTTAAAAGCCGTTAACGATTCTTATGCCAGACCGAAATAATTTTCACAGATTTTGAAGCGTTAAAACTTTGTACAAAGAAACTTAATTATTCTGATAACTTTCATGTTCAACAACTATACTGTATTGGTTAATTTCTTTTTTTCTCTGCTTAAACATTCTTGAAACCTTCATTCCAACACCTTCATTTTAAGTTCCAACTTAACACCTTCCACTGTTAAGTTCCATATTCTATCCCTTTTCTGTCCTAAATCTGGGGCACACTTCATTTCAGGAAGAACCAAGTAGCTTACCTTCCTACAGAAGGTCATACCTCAACCTAATGTTCTTCTTCTTTCTATAGATAAGATACTTTACAGAGACTTGCAATTTATCTAAACCTTTAAGGTACTGCATGAATTGCTTATGTCTTACAGCTGTGAACAATTATCCATTAATGGGAAAAAAGTAACAGAACTTAGTTAAATTAACAACAACAACAAGAAAAAAAAAAACATTTTTATGGTTGTCAGAAGAGCTTCCTGACAATGAAATCTAGAACTCTGCAAGATCATCTCCCAAAGATACCAGTGGAAGCCAAATCACTTTGAGGACAAGGATCCACACTGGAAAAACACTGGTGGATGTAGGAAACAATCTTCTACTGGCAGATGAACAGTTGGACAACCTAAGAGAGATGGAAAAGACCCATGATTCAGCTTTCCATGACTTCGTAAAGTGTTTCACAGATGGTGAAAGTAGGACACGTTGGTTAAGTGACATGCTCACTGTCACATAGAAGGTTGAGGGTTACGAATGAAGCTCTGGAACCCAATATTATTCATTAAATCAAGCTGTTGGTTTATTAAAAAAAACAACCAAAAAAAGATAATTCCTATGATCTTCATCCCAAATAAAACTGCCTATTTCCTGTCTCCTTAGGATTTAAATGTAGCAACAGGGTTCAGGCCAGAGGCAGACGAACTTCAGCGATCCCCCCATGAAAATGTCAGAAGTTTAATTTTGATATGACAAATACTGCAGAATTCCCAAGATGTTGCAGAATCATGAATAATACTGGAGAACGAATTACACTTTGAAATGTGAAGTCATGAAAGGCACACTGAAATGCCTAGGATACAGAATGAGGCAAAGAACCTTCTGTTCAGGCTTAAATCTCCAAATTTATAATTTATATCTTTCACTTCTCTCAGATTTAAGGCAAGCTAAGCATTTTTGACTTAAATATTTTCCACAGAATTCTGGCTTTGTAAAGGTAGCCATGTGAGTCAAGTTACTCTAATAAATACAGGTTTATTCTGTCCCTATCAATGGTCAGCAATAGACAATAAAATAGAAAAAGGAGAGAGTGGTATTTCTCCCAGCACAGTTTTCTCAGCTTTGAGATGCACATACCTCAGTAACTCCTGACTCACAAAGAAAACCTTAGTATTAGTATTTATGACAGAACCCTCTTTCCAACCATGCTAAGGGATGTTATAAACGGATGCCCCTTCCAGCATCTCTGAGACTAGCCCAAGGATTCCTCTTGCCCTGATGCTGCAGCCCAGCCCAACATATCCAGAGCCCCAGAGGTGTCTGTCCCAGGTCCACAGGTGTAGCAGTTGCTTTCTTCTTGACAGGTTCAACCAGCAGTGAAGTTCAGCTAGGCAGCATGTAGCACTCTCAGGACTCATGAACTTCAGTACAGCCAGCCAAGGCCTCTTCCTTCTTTTCTAATCAGGACTAAAGTTCACCACTGAGAGTATGCCAGCTCCCACCCCTTCAAAATGCACCAACACACGAGCACTCCTGGATCCCTCAGTATCAGCACAGTGTATCCCTCTGTCCATCTAAGGGTCCACAGCTCTTGTGCCCCTCTCATGTGACCCTCTCTTGGGCAACTCTCTAGCAGGCAGATGCACACCCTCATACTCACCTTACAAGCACCCTCAGGGGCCCTCTGATACCTGACACCCCTTCCCAGATCACAGAACCACAGAAACAGAGAATGGTTAGAAGGGACCTTAAAGATCCCCTAGTACCAAGCCCTGCTGCTGGCAGGGACATCTTCCACGACCGAGGCTGCTCAGGGCCCCACACAACCTGGCTTTGAACATTCCCAGGTATAGGGCATCCACAGCTGCTTTGGGCAACTTCTGCCAGTGCCTCACCATCCTCACAATAAGGAAATTTTCCTAATATCCAATCTTAACCTACTCAGTTAAAAAAGCTTTTACCCCATGTCCTATCACTACATGCCCTTGTAAAAAGTCCACCCCCACTGCTACTGCAGTTTGAGGTTTCCTAGACAACTGCACATGCCAAAGAGACATACATGTGGAGTGAAAGCACGTGACTATTAGACAGTGCCTGTCCCGTCCGCAGAGGCACACAGGCTGCCTGCAGCCCAGCCCAGATGTGCCAAGAGCCTTACGGGCATGGCTCAGCCCAGTCTCGCCCACAGCTGCACAAAGGACACTCACTGCCCGTCCTCCCAGATGGTGCACATTGCACATGCTGTTACTGCCCCTGTGCCTGGAGCTGAGACCCCCACCCACTGCGGCTGACACCTGCACTCCTGGCCCGATTCCCAACACTTGCCCCATACCCCCAGCAGCTGACACCTAGGAGACAAAGAGGTGAGGTTACACATAGGAAAGAAAAGATAAAAAGATGACAGACTGTGTTGATCAGTCACAGTGCTTGGTCAGGTAAATCTACTGACCAGAACTGGCTGAGATTGGCCCCCCTAAGTGTTGTCTAATAAGTTTTATGCCATTCAGTGGTTCTCCTATATCCCCAAATCCTCATGTTCCTACTGTTCTCCTTGTTCAGTTATTAAGGTAGGCCACCTGTAAAGCAGTATCTGTATCAGCTTCTTAATGGACCATTATTAGTGAGTGGAGATAATTTGTCTTTGTTCCTGTCTCTGTTTATCCCTTGCCCACCAGCTCTTTTACTATCTGTATTTTTATTCATCCCTTCCCCTTATCCTTTCTCTCCCTTTAGCACTGAGAAGATCCACTTCTGGAGGGCCCTAAAGAAGAGCATTTTCACTGCCTTCCGAACACTCTCTCAGATCGTAGCTGCTTTCTGAAATCATAATAATGCTTGGTGTCATAACCTGAGCCAGTTGGTTTCCAAGAGAGATGTTATGTTCCAGTGAACAAGGAATACCGAAGTTAAGAGGGAACGAGATAGATATGGTACTTTATGAAGTATACAAACCACAATAATCCAAGATTAGGGATATATAGACAAAGGCCCCCTACGAACCAGTGTACACACTCTTTCTCCTTGAAAATCATCCCTGACAACTGTTTTCCCCAAATGCCTAAAAATACCCACCAAAACCTTAAAACTAAGGTGCTGACATACTGACTTGCCTATGGAGGGATGATAAAAAACTGTTGGGATCAAGAGACCTTTCTTTCCTACAGACTGACCATGTTTTCTCTCGTGGGAGAGAGATAAGCACAAGAGGTAACACACTGCTAGCATTACTGGGCATTAGGGCTCTAGATGGCAAATGCTGGCATGCTGATGGGTGAATAAGCACTAAGCAACAACAGAAGAGATAATTTTCATTTACTTACAGACTGCACCCCTATCTCAACTTCAGTCATGAAATCCTTCAGGCGACAGGGACACAAGCAAGGAAAGATTCTCTGCAGGCTGATGTACACAACACAAAGCACAGTGGTGCAAGCTGCCTGTCCTGCTGTTGCAGCCGAGCCTGCAGTGGCCACTGGAATGCCAAGATGACACTGGAAGGAGGTGGCAAAGGAGTGGCAGCAGTAGGACCAGCCTGATTCAATTTTTCTATCAGTGTGGGGAACTGATGCTCTGCCAGGCATTCACTGCCCAGGCAGCTGCTCCATTGGGCAGTGAGCGATGTCAGGAGAACTGACCTGTCAGCCAGCTGGGTCCTGTCAGGGCTGCAGGCAGATGACCAGGCCTTGGCCTGAGATTAAGCTGAATAAACAACTGATGTAAAAAACTACAGGACATAAGAAAACTGCTGGACGTGGATAATGCAAGAAACTGTACAACAGAGTGGCTGTGCAGATCATCACAGCAGTTACACAAAAACCAGACAAGCTCCATAGAAAGGTGGAATACAGGGCAGACTTCTGGGCAACATCCTGCAAGGTACCAGGGTAACTGCACTAGTAACAGCATACAAAGGCAACATTGCACACAAAGTTACAGTGAAACACCAAATCTGTGGAAAAAGTAACTATGGATGGGCAAAGACTGGCCTGGACCTGGAATAGTGAGCACTGGGGCACGGGAAGGGGTAGCTGTGAGGAAGGCTCTCATCTCCAAAAAGAGTACCAGAGGCAGCAAGTTCACTCTGTTGTTGTAAGAGAAACTTACGACAGCAACACTGGGAGTTTTTGTTTTTTTTTTTTTTTTAATAAGCCATAATTGTATTACACAGAAAGGCAGGACTATACTGAAGAGAGTCAAGCACAAATGGCATGTGAAAATAGAATTTAATGGTTATATTGATTGTGGATGCTCAGACGATACTTTATCCAAGTGATACTGAGTAAGACAGAGGTTCTAACCTAAAAGGCATGGAATTGTAATTTATTGAATAGCTTCTGGAACAAAGCAAAGACAAAAAACTTGCTGTCAAATGAGGCTTCAACACATCTCAGAAATGCAGGATATTTTCATACAAAATGTATTCCCAGCTACGCTGTCTCAGGCAGTTTTAGATGACTCAGAAAAAAACCCAAAGTCTGCCAGTGGCCTGTGGAAGCAATTTAGGAGTCCTCAGACTGTTAAACGTCCTAATTCCAATTTTGTTTTGACTAGTATTTTTTGTTTACCTTTATCAAAAAATTATTTACTTTTCATCATTATTTTTTCACATTTTCTTAGCTGTGCAAGTTTTAAGCTCTTCCATATAAAAAGATGACTTTCATCTTAAAATGGTGAAACTTCTACAAAAAATAAGTAATAGAATCAGGGTATTTAGCAAGAGAAACAGAACATCCTCACCAGAAGTCATATTTCTGGTGAAATCTCAGCTATAGTTTGCTAACCGTTAATGCACTTCCAGCTTTTTACACATAATAACTTTTACTCTTAAACCTGCGTTTGAGACCACTTTCTTATAAAGTTTCTTATATTTTTACACAGTATTCTGTCTGATTTTGCTAGTTTCTGTCATTTTTCTAGGTTGCTTAGTGAGGAGAAAGGTGTAAGAGAAAAAAAAATCCAGAACAGTTTTTCAGCTTTTTTTCCCCTGCACTTTAATCCCTGCATCTCTTCTTGCCATAACCAATTTGTTCCCCTAAGTCTTCGGAAGTTCAGGATTTTAGTAATTCAGAACAAAATAGTCTTAGACCTATGGGTAAGTATTACCATTGTGAAAATACAGAAAAATGAGATATTTTTGAAGTAGCGAAATAAATCAGCCATGGTTCACCTGAAAGCTTATCCAGCTTCCAAAAAGAAAGTAAATCCATTATCAGAGCATAAATTTGTTTCAGTAATGAGGGCATGTTTTCGAGAAATGCAGTGCTGTAATTGATTATGATCACACTGATTACGAAGAAAAAGAATACCTACTTTCCACTTGTGTCAGTAGCTGTGACCTAAATACACACACAATTTCCACTGTAAGTCACATTAGTGGACCACCATAGCAAAGTAAATGGCAATCTGCCTACATAAAAATATAAACTAAACCCCAAACCTCTATCTCCTCAAGTCCCCGTTCATCATACAACAAGATGAACAGTATAGTCAGGAGAGGAATTTGGATAAAATGAATAAACAGAATAACAAAAAATTTGAACTGGCAAGTAAACCATGATGTTGTCTAGTTAAGAGTGACTTAGGCTTATTAGCAAGTTTATTAAACAAAAATTCATGCCACATTGACATACTATCTGTATTATAAAATCCCTAAGTAATTTTACCACAGACAAGGCCAAGCACTTTCAAGTAGCTGCCTGTAGTCAAGGAACCTTTATGACCTGTTAGTAAAATCTCTCTCAAGCTCTCTTCCAAGTAATTAGACGTCCTGAACTTCATATACCAAAGTTTAAAGATATGCAATTCTCTAAGTATTTTCTGTATTTGCACTCATTTTTTAACTACAACTTTTAAAACAGGAATAAAATGGAAGGTAGTATCTCTCCCCATTGCACAAAAGAAGAGAAACCTAATTCTAGACAAAGAGACTGTAGCCTTAGCCCTGGAAATTTCATCTTCCATTTGGCTTTAGTTTTTTCCTCAATGGAATCCAGGCAATTCAGGTCACTCTCATCTTTATTCATCACCTGTAAATAATATAAAATCAGAGAGGCCTACTGATTTGTCCCAAATTTCTCTAACTGCACCCTGGTGATAGATAAAGTCAGAACACTGTACTTGCTACTTGCTTGCAGCTTCACCTTCTGCAGTAAAGCATTGCTCACCTGAGGCCTCACTTTTGTTTTAATGATTTCCTGCTTTGCCGACTGTGACAAATAATTCCCAGTAACAATTTATCCCCCCTGGCTACATGACAACATGAGAATGCCCAAATGATGCAATTGCTCTATTTTACTTGGTACTAAGAAATAGACTGGATAATCATTAAAATGATTGCATTTCTAAAGCAATTCTAAAAAGACCTGCCATTGCAGCCTTTTGCAGCAGACGCATTTGTGGATGTGAAAAGCCTTACACATTAACCAAGAGTTTCCTGCTGAGAAGTGCCGAGGTTTTCAACCCACAGGTGGGAATCCAGCAGGAGTCCGTAACAGTCTCATGAGAGGTAGATTAATTTGACAGCAAGTCCAGGATGGTGCTGTTAGGGCCATCCCTATATTACAGGTCTGAAGCTGACTGATGTCCAGAAAATCATGAAGATTGTCAAGTCACTTGCTAAGAATATTATTATCCCTCATGAATATAGTAATTATCTATGCATCACCGTGCTAAAAAAAAATTCTGTTACTTTTTGGCTAGAGTACAGGGAAAAAATCTGCAGTCACCCATCCTGAAAGCGTCAGCTCATTCGCTGGCCCATTCAACTGAAATGGGGATTTGTTCTTGGGTGAACAACACTTGGGGCTCAGAGCAGAGATGTGCTGGGAAACTTCAGCACTTCACCTCCCCTCCATTAACACAATCCACTCATATTACATAGGAAAGGGTCTTGCTATGCCTATTAAGACACACGTAGTTCACGCTGGATTTAAATAAAATGCCATTAAACTAATTTATTTTTAATACTCAAAAAGAGACAGAAACATCTACAAAGCTCTTAGGAAAAGAAATAAAAGACAAAGTATATCTGATTTATTCACACTAAGGTTAAAGATCTCTCTGCCTCACTCAGTTTGAGTTGCCATTCTTCCTGGCAAGAGAACATTTAGGATTTTCAATGTTTGCACACATTTATGCCAGAGCCTACACCTTTCAGATAGAAAAAAAATAAAGGAATCTATTTTCATTGGGAGCTATTTTCATTATTTTTTTGGTGACTCACTGGCATAAATTCTTGCTTTTTAAATTACAGATGGACACAAAACCTAAGTGGTACTAACATGTAAATCTTTTAAAAAGCACAGGACTCTACTGTGTGGTAAGAGACCATAAAAGATAGTAACTAACCACTGTAGGGGTGCATGTGTTTGGGAAGACCTTTTTATCAAATATAATGTAATACAGTGAAAAAGTAAAGTGCATATGTGCACTCACAATTAATATAAACAAGACAGATCAGGCTATTACTAATGTACTCTTTATTCTAAAAGAAAATTACATGTCACATTACAATGGGGGTAGGAATATCTTTCCAACTAGCAAAGCTCTGCATGTTGTGGAAGCTTCTCACTATCAAAGAGATGTATGTATCAACAAATTTCAAACAGAAATCTAATAGTGCTTGAATAAATACTATTTGAGAAGTTTGCACATATTCAGAAACAACACATTCTTTTAATAAATAACTTCAAGTTAAGCCTTTGCTAAACTTACAGCCAATGCAGCAAGACTGATAAATGTCTGAAAATATATGTATGTAGAGATGTAGCTTTCTGTGGAAGCCAAGTTTTAATGTATATACCTATGTCATAAAGGACGATGACTACAGGAAAGAAATAGCACAATTCAAAAATTACATGGATTTTTTTGTTTGTTTGTTTCACTGGTGTAGCCAACAGAGCTTTTCCCAGCAACCTGACCGGATGACTTGGTTCTGTATCATCATATACTGAAAACAGAGGTTTTATCCAGTAGAAATGAAGACATTTTCTCTCTAACAGGAGACAGTTAAAGTGAATTATAATTTAAATAGATTCCCTGGTATTACTTGGGTTTAAGACAGTTATGATGCTCAAAAGTAACTATAGAGTTTTTAATTATCTAGGGTCTGTATTACAAAGAGGAAGAAAAATATAAGAAGAAATGGTTCTAGTTTTTAATTTTCCTGAAGTATGCGCCAAAGTAATTTAGTGTATTTTAATGACTTTGCATGTTTTATCAACTGCCTTATATTTTCAAAAGTTTTGTTGAACTTTATGTTGTTTTAACTGGTCTTTGATTTTAATATAAGACTTCTAAAACAAACGAAAAAATCTTTCTTGAATTAATTAATTTTCAACTTTGTTGCATTAATAACAACTTGGAGAGAAATACTACAAAACATGTTAAGAAAAAAAAGGTAAAATTTAATTCATATTTTAAAACAACAAAGCCAAAGATGTCTCTAGAGGAAATTACCAGAATACAACTTCCCCAAAAAATCAGAAGCTTGAGAACCACCTCGCTTTAGATGAACACAGGATTTTGATGGGAATTAACCATTCCTAACCTGTCCAAAAAAAAAACAAAAAAAACCCCAAAAAAATCAAAAACACTCAAAAATCACAGTTAATCATTGGGAATGTAAGAATGTACTTCAAGGGCAACTTGTCTAGCAATTGTTCTTTTTGTAAACTACACTGGTGTCAGGTTTTTGCTGGCACCAATTTTAAACATTACTAAATGTCTACAGTATTGCTGTCTCAGTTTAGATCCAAGTGAAATTCAGTGTCAACCTGTGGATTTTCATCTAAAAGTTTCACAATACAGAATTTTATAGTTTCCTGGGTTTATTGTTTTCTGGAAAACTAAAGTTACAAAAATACCCATCTAACAAAACTACACTATATTCCTATAAACACAGTTTTGCACAAATTATTACCTTCCTTTAGCTAAATACCCTCATTCTTTTATGCTGCACAACCTCTTCTAAAAGCAGAACAAGCTGAGGGAAAGACTACTTATTCATGCTTTAATAATAAAACAAAATGAAAAAAACAACTCCCCAAAAGAACACTTAACATGGCTAATTGTTTGAGCTCTTGTAAAATATCCAAACTTTATTTGGCAAGTATAGGCTGCTCTTTTCTGCCACGTTTAGAAACTAATTTAATATTTCAAGAGGTATGCAAGTCAAATGCCAGCAATTACATCAGTCTACAGAGATGAACACTGTGAACTTGGCACTTTATTCTGTCAATTAGATTAAATGAATTGTTTCATTTTGGAGGTTCACATCTGATTCAGCAGTCACATTCAGAAAGCAGTCACTATTTCCAGCATAGCATATAGAAAACAATTAGCAAATCTGCAATCTTGGGACGATTTCAGAAGGACAAGGAAAGGAAACTACAATTACAAGCATATAAAAATGTCAAAAAAAGAGAAGTAAAACAAGCTTAGAAGTACAGCAAGAATGATCCAAAATTATCATTATTTGAAGATTCTTTTATCTCCAAACATCCCTCAGTTCTGAATGCCAGTGTTCATTTGCACTGTAATGCAATCTGTAATTTCATTGTACTGACACAATTTGTTCCACGATGCTTTTCTAATATTAAAATAACAACCACATGCGATTTCAGGGTTAACATATTTCCAGGCAACCCGCGCTGGCTGGAAGCAGCTCGGGTTTTGAATTACTATCCGCGGCATTCGGCGCGGCTGCCAGCAGCGCGGTCGGCTGCCAGCAGAGCGGCTCTGAGCGGGGCAGGAAGGCAGCGCTCCCTGCCAGCAGAGCGGGGCAGGAAGGCAGCGCTCCCTGCCAGCAGAGCG
>JAHLSL010013278.1:0-37040 GCA_025920805.1 Petroica traversi | reverse complement strand
TACGCGGCTTGCACCCATTTGTCAGTCCCTATCTGGCTGTTGGGGAATGTGGCGCTTTTAGGATGTTCTGGCTCTCATGGCTGGCGCGGCCCCCGCTCCCCGCCAGGCAGCAGCCAGAGCCAGCGAGGCGCCGCCGAGGCAGCCAGCGCAAGGACGTGCTGGATGCTCAGTGTTCCCCAACAGCCAGATAGGGACTGACAAATGGGTGCAAGCCGCGTAATGAACCCCGCCCGCTACATTCGGGTTTGAAATAAGAGACGGAAACAGAAACAAAGAGTGAGGGCAGAAGAACCCGGAGAGATGGAGTGTGAGGCAGAAGCACGTAAATACACAGACCCCATACGCACAACCCCTTCGTCTGCTTCCAGAGGGCATAAAAGTTCAAAGATTAGACACCATGCAGAAAAAATAACTTCTTGTTTCCATTCCTTTTCCCAGTATGCACTCTCTCCAGGAAAATTACTCCTCCTCTAGTCCTTTTTTCAAGCTCCATGGAGAAAAAAAATTAATTCGTTTTTGTCCTTTCCTAGAGATCTTGAAACTTCAGCAAGAAAAAAACCTGTCACCTGATTTGCCCAGGGTGAGGAGTAAAGGTGGAAAGAAGAGATCGTAACAAAACATGAAAAAAAGTTTTGCCTCTAGAATATGCAGATTTTCAAACTGGCTGTTAAAATCGCCTCAGCAAAATATTACTACACAATACATTTAGTGTGTAAACTCCAACATCAGTAGTTCACCTTGTATCATGGCGAATCCTCTTCCAATTTTCTTACCCCTTATAAATAGATGCAGTAGAAGAAGACCTGATCATTCTTGATACTCTTCTTTATATTTCTACTAGTATATTTGGTTGTTTTTTACATACACAAAGATGATTTATGCAGTATACAGTAAAATAATTGATTTTAATAGGAACAGACTGTCTTCAGTCTGAAGACAACAAAGAGCCATCTAGCATTTTCACATATCTATGGTAACCCTGATGTCCACCTCCTAGTGGTATTGGCAAAAGCCAATTTCAATCCAGTGAAAAGAAACTACTGGAAATGTAATTCTCACCACCACCACCACAAGTATTATTTGGCATTTATCACCATTGAATTTCTTCAGTCATTTTGCTGCCCAGTTAATCAGTTCTGCAGTGTTTTAATATTAGCATCTTCACTACCTCAAACTTCTGGAATCATCAAGCTCAGTCATTCACTCTCTTTTTCTGAATCATTTCTAGCACTGATCTGCACAAAACTCCACTGTTAGCTTTCCAACACTACAAAAGCCAAGCATCTATTCTTCTCTTTTGCTTTCTGTGTTTAACTCTATGACTAAAAGAAGAAAATTCATATTCATTAATAGCTTTAAAAAAAAAACCAAACTAAAAGCACATAAAAACCACTAGAGGCTTTGGGGAAAGCTGAAGAATGGCTTTTTTTTTTTGTTTTGTTTATATTAACCAATCAACAATATCTACTATGTAATTACTTCTTCAAAGAATTCCCACTGATTTGCAAGACTGACTTTCATCTCCTGAAGGTACCATTATTTTGCCTCTTCCTATTCATTGTGTTCACTAAATCCTCACTTAAATAAAAATGCCAATACATCTGTCCAGCACTGAAGTCATATTTACATTAAGTCCCTAAGCAGACTTAATTTTTTTTTTTTTTAAGCAGGAGGTAGCCCTTGGGGAAATAAGATTTTACATACAAAAGCATCAGTTGGAATAAGGAGTCAAAGCAGCTGCAGTCGCCATTCTGATTTAATTAATTTTCAGGAGACTATAAAGATACTTGTAGTAATCTCCAATTTCTTCCCCCCTCCCACCATAAAACCTTCAATTAGAAGAAATAGGAATAAAATCTTTACCACAATATTAAAGAAGAATTTCTATTTGTGAAGAACAAAAGATCTAATTTCTATGGAAAATTCCTTCAGAAGAAAGAGGACAAAAAAGGTCAGTTGATTAAGCATATTTGGATAGTTTAACATTGATCCTCCATACTAAGTAGATTCACTATTTACTGCAGATATTTTCTTCTCTTCTCCAGAATAAATTAAGTTCAAAGACCAGCAAGAAATTAATTACAACTGCCTCATATCTCACAAGGACCATCTTATCTTGACTACTACATTACCCTTGACTACTACAGGATGATCAAAATACAAAGGAAGGGTATGTGGTGTTACAGCAATGTGCTTTTCTGTTACAGGTTCTCATGAATTAGAGAAATTAAAGAGAAGGGACGAAGTTGGTTCAGTAAAGTGAAACACATGTTGGGATGATGAAAGAAGTCAACAACAAAAGAAATATCTATTTGGAATACACAAATATTTTCAAAATGACTGCAGAAACAAGCTGACGCTTCTGTCATTATTTTGATTAATAGTAAGCAGCTTGTTTTGCTGCCACTAGTCGATTTTCTCATAAAGGCATATCAGTGGCATTAGTTTTTTTCTTTTTAAATACTGTTGCAAAGGTAGCCTCTTTATTAAAATAAACAATGAAGACACACAGAATTCAGAAGAGATGAAATCTCATCTGCAAGCCCTATTTTTTAAAAAAATGAAAATGTTTTTTTCTGCATCCTTACAAAAAACAATATAGTAAAATTCTTATGCAAGACTCGATTAGAAAAAGCTTCATCTGCAAGCCATATTTTAAGCCAGCTGACAACCTGCACTGAGAGCCGAGTTTAATATTTTCCTCAAGTTGTCTCAAATCCAACAAAAAGCTGCCCTTGTGATCTGTTTTGACTTTGTAACTAGGAATCTAATGCATAAGAAAAAAACCCCACGATAGCTGCTTCTATTTAAGTATCTTGTCAACAATAAAGTTTTCAAAATGAAGCTGATGATATTTTTACTGACTTTTATTAAAGAAATGTAGCCCATTTTTCTATGTAATCCAGGACAGTATTTCAGTATAGTAAAAAAACCAAAAAACTTCTGTTATCATAATGTAATAAAACAGTAAGAATGGCTGTCAGCTGTTTCCTTCCTTCAAATTAAAACTGTTCAGTACAAGATCCCACACTAATGCTTCTATCTGTCTTTCTTACAATTTAAAGTATTTTTATGCTTGCTATCTAGAAAAAAAGAAGTATCATATTCTACAGTTTTCTTACGCTCAGATTGCTCATTCAACATATTTTGACCCTGCAAGAGAAGCAATCAGGAGACTAACTTGGCAAAACAGTTAATAATGCTAGTTTCTCATTTTAGTATAACTATGAATGGGAACAGTGAAGAGTATGAAATGCTATGAAGAACAGAACTCAGTGAGTGTAACAACCTGCCTTCTCACTGTTTTGAGAATCAAAGAAGGCTATAGGAAGGAATATTCAAATAAAGTGGGTACACCGAGGAGATATGTTTATGTAGATTCCTGATGAGGTATTCCTTCCTCATTGTTCTTCATCAATTAAAAAAAACCATTCAATAGCTCATCTTTTTCCGTATTGCCACACTGAGCTGTGGACTTCTTATTTTCCTTTAGCTTTACTTCTGCTGCCAGTGTACCTACAGAATCCATTCCCACAAAGCTTCACATTCCTCACTACTTGAAAATCCATCAGAGTTTTGTATTTACTGATATCATCTGTGTGCATTCAGGAACAGTGTCTTCTACATTCCACACAGGCTGTCTGTGCTTGCTTCCACCTTTGGAGGACTTCGTGTTTGTGTTTGAACTCAGGAATACTGTTTATCCACACCACCTTCTCCTTCATTATGTTAAGTGGTCTTTACACTCTGTTCCCTACTTGGGAGAGCTTTTACTTCAACCTTGACATCATTTTGACATAATTTTAGCCATGGAATTCATATGCAGTCAGTTTAACAAAAAACCAATACTCTTTACTAAGGCATACATTGTCCAGAAGAGCCATGAATTGCTGTCCTGGGTTGGCCATATGACCTGTTTGTATCCCCAATCGTCCTCTTGCTTATGCTGGACCTTAAGTTCTACAACTTTAAGTTGTCCCAGAAAGAGTGAAGGTGGAGGAAAAAAAACCACACTCCTACGAAGCAAGGCTACATTCCAGCAGACAGCGTTATCTCTTTGTTTTTTCTTTTTTTTCTTTTTTTACTCTCTCTGGTGTGGGTGCTGGACGAGCTCACAGCAGAGGGTTTTTCCTCGGATTTTTCCCGGCTTTTTGTAGGGAGAGACTTTATTTCTTTTACTGGGTATTTTTTCTTTTTTTCCTCTTCCTGGGACTGGCTGGGATCGCGTGGGCCCAGGACACCAGGGAACCCCCGGGGGCCCCCCCCCCCTCGCCGACTCCTACAGCCGGGCCCAGCAATCGGCCCCCCCCCACTGGAGAACTGAACTGGACTCAGACAGACTCTGAATCTACCATCTCTTCAGAGGAAGGAGAGGTTTCATTGTTTTCATATTATCCAAATTTTTCCTATACTTGTAAATATTCTATTTGTTAAATAAATAGTTTTTTCCACTTTTCTCTAAGGAAATTCTTCCCGGACCGGTAGGGGGAAGGGCAATTGGAATCAGCTCTTCCTAGAGGAGACCCCCCAGAGGTTTCCTCCTAAATATTTGCCCTAAACCAGGACAAATAAAATTGGCGCCCAATGTGCGGCTCAAGAAAGTGGAGAAAACTTGTACTGATTTGTATTTTGGTTGTGATTACTCTGTATTGAGCTAGAGCAGCCAGCAGCCATGCTGGTTGACTTCATATTCTTCCTCTGTGCGTGGACAGCTGTGGCAGCTTCCTAGTTCATAGGCTGGCTTTGCTGCTCGTTGTTGTTCCTGGCACGGAGTTTTTATTGTAGGGGGGTACGGTTTAAAGTTGCTGTTTTACTGGGGGTGGTGATATTGATTTATAGAGAGAGTGTAGCTAACCTACTAGGAATTGTTCGAACTATTTACGGTCTGTTGTTTTTCTTTCCCACCTTGTATCCTAGTTTCAGTGGCATGTTCTGGGGGTTTGTTAATAATGGCACCCAATCCCTTAACGGTGGGGATGAGGTTTCCCAGCCTTTCCCTTTCCTCTTCCTCTTTCAATCTGTCACATCATCTGTTACATCATCTATTACATCATCTGTTACATCATTTTTTGAAAATACTCAGTACCACCTAGATGCCAAAGAAACCACTTTACTGATATTCCAACTAGTGAGTTTCCTCTTTACAATTTACAACTTCTTTAGAATGAGAACTGCTAGGTGCAGAGGGGCTGAGGATGATAGGCGCAGAGAGGCTGAGGATGATAGGCGCAGAGGGGCTGAGGAGACACCTGACCCAGTTGTGGAACATCCAGAGTGGTGCGGAGAATGGGATGATATGGGCAAGATCTTGAAAGAGTTCTCAGAACCCATAGCTTGGGACTTCCCAGGTGACCAAATACAGAACCCTACTAGGATGGCCAAATATCTGAAAGAGAAGTGTAATGATGGTTCTAAGGAGGAAAGGATCATTACAATAAGCTGGGCCCTGGCATATGCTTACCACACACTGCTGGATGCTGTAGGGCAGCAGATAGAGACAAGGGGCCAAGAAAGTGAAACTGGACAGCAGATAGAGACACAGGGCCAAGAAAGTGAAGCAGCCCAAGTTCCCCAGACTACAACTAAACCAGACACTGAACCTAAGCCGGCACCTGGACCAAATAGTAAGCCTAAGCCATTGGCAGTCGCTGCTGCAGGAAAGAAGGCCAAAACCAAAACAGATCAATCAGGGGATGATGATGAGGATGATGGAGGAGAAGGACCCTCACGGGCAGGCGATGGAGGGGAAGGACTCTCAGGGACAAAAACTGGCTCAAGGGCAGGAGACACTATCGATTCCTTTTCCCTGAAGGACCTTCGTGGTCTAAAAAAAGATTACACTCGACGCCCTGATGAATCTATAATTAATTGGTTAGTCCGTCTTTGGGATGCCACAGGCGACATTACAATTCTAGACGGTACTGAAGTGAGGCATTTGGGGCACCTGTCACATAAACCAGTTATTGACCAGGAAACAGTAAGGGGGGCTCTCCCTAGGAGTCTCTGGTCACGAGTCTTGGCAGCTGTGGCACACAGATACATGTGTGTAGACGATCTCTATATGCAGCAAACCCAGTGGAAGACAATAGAACAAGGGATTCAACACTTGAGAGAAATGGCTGTATCAGAGCTGGTTTTCACAGAGGATCTAAATACACCTAATAATCCAGACTTAATAACATGTACACCCAAAATGTGGCAAAAACTTATACACCTCGGACCACAAGAACACCAGGCTTCTTTAGCCCTAATGATGCGGGACGAGAGAGAGGCGACTATAGCAGAGATGGCGAGGAAGCTCCGAGCATATGGAGATACTGTGTGTGACCCAACACATGCAAGAATCGCAGCTGTGGAAGAACAACTACAGAAAATAGAAGAGAATCACAAGGAACTCAGACATGAGATAGAAGAGAATCACAAAGAACTCAGAAATGAGATTCTCCAAATCTGCGCAGTACAGGTCAGAGGCTCGGTTACCAGCCGTAGACGTTCCCCAGAGGAGAGAAGATACCCCTCACGACATGAGCTGTGGTTTTACCTGTATAATTGTAGGGAAAACATGAAAAAGTGAGATGGAAAACTCACATCTATTCTGGCACAACGGGTACGTGAATTGAAAGAAGACAAGACTCAGAAAAGAAGTTCCACTAGAAAGGAAGTAGCTCCAATTACCCATGGCCGAACTGCCAGGTATAATGACGACGACATGTCCGATCCCCTTGAAGGAACCTCTAAGATGTACACCCAGGGAAAGAAGAATGGCCAGGCTTAGGGAGGCCCTACGTCTAGCCAGGTGGGGGCTAGGGAAAACCGTGTTTTTTGGACTGTGTGGATTCGTTGGCCTGGCACATCAGAACCACAAAAATATAAAGCCTTGGTTAACACTGGTGCGCAGTGCACATTAATCCCATCAAGACATGTGGGGACCGAATCTGTCTCTATTGCTGGTGTGACAGGGGGATCACAGGATTTGACTGTGGTGGAAATTAAGGTGAGCCTGACTGGAAAAGAGTGGAAGAAACATTCTATTGTGACTGGCCCAGAGGCCCCATGTATTTTAGACACAGACTGTCTCCAAAATAGATATTTCAAAGACCCAAAAGGACTCAGGTGGGCTTTTGGGATAGCTGCTGTGGAGGCAAAGGACGTTAAGCAATTGAGTACCTTGCCTAGACTATCAGAGAATCCCTCTACAGTTGGGCTTCTGAAGGGAGAAGAACAACAACTACCAATTACCACTTCGACAGTGCACCGCCGACAGTACAGAACAACTCGAGATACTGTGATTCCCCTCCACAAACTGATTCGTGAGCTGGAGAGCCAAGGAGTAGTCAGCAAAACCCACTCACCCTTCAACAACCCCATCTGGCCTGTGCACAAATCAAAAGGAGAATAGAGATTGACAGTGGACTATCGTGCCTTGAACGAAGTGCTGCTGAGAGCACAAGGAGCAAACTTTTGTGTTTTCTTGCACGTGTACGCCTGACCAACACACACATGGATGTATCTGCCACTCAAAGCCCCATGCTTCCTGCATTGCTACAGAGGAATGGATCATGCATGGATAAAAAGTCAGACACCAAAGCAAGGGTCTGCACCACTGAAGTAGGGCTGAATAACTTTAATTTCTACCCTTTCTTCCTTCCCTGAAATGGTCTACAAGTGGCATGTGGCCCACACCACTGTGAAAGCTGAACTGCCCCTGCCTCTGCCTTTTGTTGAGATGCATCAAGGACCGTTCTTAGGCTGACTACACTATTTAATGTAGTACTTCCCATTACTACTATTAATTGACTACTTCCCATTACTCCTACAAAAACTTTCAAAGGTCAAAGATCCTATAACATTAGGATGAATGTTTCCTATCTATTTTAAAAGAAAACATGCAAGACTGTTGGAAACACAAATTAGGAGAAAGAAAAAGCAAAGAAGTGCATTAGTTTCTACTCTAACTAAAGACAGTTTTATGGTAAGATGTTAACTGAAAGCCAGGTTACAGAAGATGAAACCATTAACCGAGAAAGAAAACACTACTGCTAGAAGAAAATGATAAAGCTTTATGAAAAAAGTCTGATATTTCAGAGTATAAAAATTCCAAGCAAAGAGGCCATAGGAAAAGAAAGACATACCAAGTCCATTAAGCTGGCCTATTACAAAAATCCTCAGTTACCAAGCCATTTTCTCAATCTTACCACTATTACTTTCAGGAAATTGAATGACTGTTGTTCCAAGGATAGAGTGTGAAAACACCCTTCAAACTGAAGTCCTACTTTTATAAAATAATTTGGCTTTCAAAACCTTAATGATGGAGTTCATATCTAAGTCTACTTCTGTTAATAACTTGCTAGAATATAAAACTGAGAGAAAATAATTAAATAAAGCATTGTTTTTTCCTGTATCTCTTGTACTAATTACATTATTCTGTGATAAATACTGTGGTTTAAGTGTACCAAAAAAGCCCTCATTGCATTAACTGACTATTCCTCCAGTGATATTTTTAAGGATAGAGAATATATCTCTGAAAGAAGCTGGAAAATGGCTCAAACCAACTGCTGCTCATTCCTGACGACTGGAAGACATTTTTCCTTTAAGCACTGTAAATTGCCTTTTGTCCACATTTTCTTAATGGACATCCTCCAAACATGATATTGCAACAGCATCACCTTCCATAATGCCAAGGTTTTTGTTGTAAGGGCAAACTCCTAGACATACGGCAAAGAAACAATGATTATATTAAGATCTTACTTCAGCCAAGAAATTCAAGCAACTCAAGGTAAGCTACACATTGCTAAAAAATCACTACACTATCTGTTATTTTTGTATCAAGAAACTTTCAAAAAATAATAGCTTCTTAAATATGGTAAGTAGTACTCTACTATGGATAATTAAGCTATTTTGATAGTATCATCAATCCTGACAAATAAAAAAACTGCATGTAAGTATACACAATTTTATATTTCATAGAAGTAGTATCACAGTAGAGGACTAGAAAGGATCACACTGTTCTTTCCCCCCCTCTTTCATAATTGTTGAATAAATATTTTATACAGTTTTGGAAAAATGAAAACTGAAGAACTCAAAAACCAGTGAATTATTCCAATAGCTTTGAGAACTCCTGCAAACAATTAACCAAGTTCCTGCATCCACATAACTGGAACTTTTAACTGCTCTCATTTCTCACAATGTTTACTTCTGATTGTTGTACTTGAGACACTTTAAACTGTATTTGTCAGTTAAGGTTTTTTTTGTATTCTTCAGTTCTAACAATGAAAATATAGAGGATAAA
Organism: Petroica traversi; assembly: GCA_025920805.1. Lineage (NCBI taxonomy): Eukaryota > Metazoa > Chordata > Aves > Passeriformes > Petroicidae > Petroica > Petroica traversi. Next base: position 27,751 of record JAHLSL010013278.1, on the reverse strand, counting down.
AAACTAAATGTCATTCTAACAATAATACAATACATACCATTTGCAAATTCAAGTAACAAAAGGTTTTTCAATATAGGCCAGCACCAATACTTCATACATTTTCAAAATACATTTAGAACTCTGCATGCATGACCATGCAGAGCATATTAAAAAAAGACCTGGACAGTGTATTAAACCTAAAAAGTAAATATACTGCTTCCTAGGAAACAGTGTATTTAAAGTGATATTATGTCAGCACTGTCTATCAGAATTTACTTGAGGACAGGAAAAATAGCATCCCCGAGTGTTAGTGATACAACTGTTAATAACAGCAAGCATTTTGTCCTTTCTGTTGTATCAGACTGTAGTTAGTAAAAATCCAAACTGGAAAGAGAAATCAAAATCTTGCAACTGGAAGTTCAAATTTATTTCATTCATATAAGTCCTGCTGAGCAGCAGGCAGTCTCTAAGCATTGCACCATTAGGGAACTGGGTGGGTTTTTCTGTATTGTGCTTTGGTGGTTTTTTGGTTACAGCCTGGATGAAAGATAACATTTGTTCCACGAAGTGGCAGCAGCCATATTGAAACGCTGTTAACCAAGAAACAGATTCCCCAACTACATGAATTAGTACAAAAAGTTTGTGAGTTTACAGGCAGCTGATCTGAGAAACATAATTCTTAAAAAAGCAAAGAATTCTCCCTGATTAGTATTTCTTTCTGAATAAGAGATAGTATTTCTTTATTTCTCCCCATTAGATTTCTTTCTGAATAAGAGAAACATAACCTATTGCAATAAAAACTTCAGTAAAATGGACAACTGTGTCAAGGTTCCAGAAATTCAGTCTTTCTTCTATGATATTGAAACAAATTCCTTGTAAAATGGAATCCCCCCCAATAAGACCTTCTGAGGTCATCAGAATACATTAAGTCCCTCCAAAGACTTTGCTGCCAACAGTCCTCAGGTAGCTTTTTTTTCTTTTGGATATATGGAAAGGAGAAAGGAGGTCTGGGTATGTTCTTGACTATGGAAGAGAAAGGACAGATGTCTAGAAAGAGGCGTCTTTGTGTATTGGTTTAACAACCTGGCTCTTAGTGGGGGTGGGGGAACCCAGAGAAGCAGCTTCTGAGAGAAGCTCCTTCTACTGTGTGTATCCCTGATAGCTCTGATGACGGAGACACGTTGCTGGTCCATTTAGAGAACTTGTAACACCTCAGTGGTGACATATTTAAGAAGAGAAAAGACACCTGCAGTTCTTCCTCTTCTTCCTAGGGGTGGGGAGGTGCTTGGGCCACTGGGGCCACATGGCCAAAGCCACCTGGCGGAGGCCATGCATCCGCCACCATCTCAGCACAGCTCGCAGTGAACTTTGCCTGCTTAGCTGCTTTTAGCCAGCCATGCCACCAAGAACTTTCCAATTGATAGAACTTGAGAACAAATGAACCTACAGACAATAATTTTCTCCTGAGTCAGCCAAAAGGAAAGGGTGCAGACATGTGAGGAGAACAACATGTGTGAAACTAAGATCAGAGAAAGGAAGGAAGGAGAGGAGATGCTCTAAACTTCAGAGCTGAGATTCTTCTACAAGCCATGGTGAGGACTACAATACAGAACACTCTTTCCCTGTAATTTATGAAGTGCAAGGGGGATGATGCAGAAATCACTCACAGTCTGTGAGAAAAAGTGCTCACACTGGAGCGAGTGGATGCTGAAAAGCCGTAATCTAGTGGGAAACCCAAACAGAGTGTGAAGACCCTTGCTTCCAGACACAGAGAAAGAGGATCCTTGCTTCCACACTACAGCAGTTGATCCTTAAAAGACTTCACCCTATGAACTAAAATGACCTGTGCCACTTAGTTTGGGAAGACTGCTTTGCCTATGGAAGGGACTCATGTTGCACCAGGTCAGGCAGGACTGCTCTCATGGAAATCAGAACCACGCTGGAAGAGGTTGCAGAGAACTATCTTCCGTGGGAAGGACCCCACAGCCTAGAAGAAGGGAGAGTCTTCTTTCCCTAAGTGAAATGAAGAAAAAATTCAAGCGAAAAACTGACCAAAACTCCCACGCCCTGCCTCCCTATGCTGTTGGTGGGAAAGAAGGGGAGGCTGGAGGGAGGAAAAAGGTGTTCTAGAGATTAATTTTAGTTCTCATTATTCTCCTTAATTCTGTTAACAAATTTTTCTTTATACCTACTAACTTTTGAGCCTATTTTGCCTTTAGAGTGTCTTCCCACAATCTGTAACTTATGAGCCCTTCAGTTTTTCTTTCCCCCTCCCTCTGCTCAACCATAGCAGAGGAGAATGAGTGAACAGTTTTACTCGTGGATGCCTAGTGCTTAGCCAGGGTCAAACCATTACACTTTGGTAACTCGGAAAATCTTGGAAAAAAATAAATTATTGTTTTCTTCAACCTATACAAGGCCTTCAAGGCCTCCAACCAATAAGGAATTACCAGAAGCTGTAAGTAAACACTTCAATAAATCTTTTATCCAGAAAATACACACACTATCAGACTCTGGTGTAACATCCATTTTCTGGCTTCAAGCCACTTTGGCTGCTGTAATTATTTTGGATTTTTTTTTTTTCTTCTCCATTGAACTTCTCTTTGCATTGTGCAGCTCCTCAAAGTTAAGTATTCAGTAACAGAGAAGACAGACATTTTTTCTTACATAAAACATAGACAACTTCTTGGTGTTAATAGAACATGAAAAATTGCTATAACCTGCACACAGTCCATCAATTTTAAAAGGATTTTGAATTTCCTCTGGCATGTGCTTGAGATCCACACACTAAAATTGCTAAAATAATCTATAATAACTCAAACCTTCTCTAAACTGCAACTTTATAGATCACTTTCTATTTCTATTCTGTCAAATCTTTCCTTAAAATTGTCAAAATCATAATTTGAGTTATGCAAAGATATTTCTTACAAATCTTATGATCAATAACTTAGGACAAAAGGTTGCTGGGAAGGAGGTTTCACCAATATAAAATCTCCTGATCATCTGAAAGAACATTACCAGTTAGTGTCAAAGCTGACTTTTTTACTTCTTCCATCCTGAATAAGGCATATTTCTAGGCAAACTCTTGAAATCAACAGTGTTGAAAAAATATGTAAACAACTAGTCCCTTTTAGGCTGTGATTCATCGAAGAAACAAATACACTGCAGAGCTAAGTGTCGACTTATCAATTTTTAAAGACTAAAAATCTCCAAGTAACCCAACCTTTTTCCTACTAAAATATTGATATAATGGTGTATTGTTTTTAACAATAAAAACAACTTACAGCATATAAAATTTCAGATAACCAAGTGCATTTACTAGCTATCTACCCAAGACGTGGGAGTTTTTCCTTCTCAGCTGCTTACTTTGAGGACTTCTCTACTTCTATAAACTACTTCAGAGCAAAATTTGCCTTCAGCTCTCTAGATTACAAACCTATCCTCACCTGACAACCACTCTTAAAGCTACCACTTAACAAGCCTTGTATATATTCATGCCAACTGAAGCAACACTTGAATGTACTTGGCCCATACAGTCCTGAGTGCAGGCAGGCTTTAAGATGTCTGCACAAACCAATCCTGGAAGGAAACATACAGTGTGAACAAAACAAAGACTCCAGGTAAATGCACGCATCACAAACGTTGCAGTGAAACCCTTTCAAGAGCATTTACAAAAGCCCCACAAAACATGGGCTTCTGAGCTCAGTGCTCCAGCACACCTGATCACTTGATCATTCTCTTAGAAACAGAGACACTCATACTTGCCATTAAAAAACTATTTTAAAAATGAGAAAAAAAGAAAGGAGAGAAAAAAAGGAGCAAATACAAGACCAAGTGTAAGACTGATGGCAAGTCAGCAATATGGAGTGCCTCAATATTACCATCATGGCATTTGAGCAGTGCTCCCTGTTTTCCCCTTTACTGGTGGTTTATGAAGACTTTTACTGGAAATATTAGGCTAAAAATTCCTCTGATTCTACCTGATCAATCTGGCACAAAGCATATCTAAATTGGTCAATGAAGCCTTTCCTGTTATTAACTTTTTTTGAAGACTAAGGTCTCTGCAAGGTTGAGGAAAGAGACAAATGTTAAAAACAAACAAAAAAGCTCCCAGAATACAGGTATCTGTACATTTATTACACTACAGTTATCTACTACACTTATTAGGGAAATAATCAAAACATCCATATTGTGAGAAAACACTTATCATGGCCTATACCTGACTCTCATGCTCAATCCCTATGACTGGAATTCATAACTTGTTTCAGCAGACAAAATTTTATGCCATATCAACTAAAATTGAGATCAGCACAAATGGTTATGAAATTATAAAATTTCTGAAGAATTGTCTTGATGTCCTAACTACAAGATACAAAAACTGTAGCAATTAATAACACGGCTGAAAATTAAACAAAGAACTGACTCAAGTGTAACCAGTCCCTTGCTGCTACAACTTGTAACTATTACAGAACCAAATACAAATGGCATGATATTTAGAAGTTGCAGAACAGACAGTGAGGGTACTGTACTGTCAGACAAAAAAATGCCTCCCCATATGCCTGAGCAGCACAAGAACTTTAAATTCTGTACTTTAACTGTTACAGGAAAAACTCTGAATGCCACATGCTGCTAAGCAAGTTTATGTTGAGCTTGGAAAGCTTAAGACTCAAATTGTTGAACACCTTGACAAATGTAAATACTTATAATTTTCTAGTTGTGATAATGTTCAAGCTTACTCTGAAAACACTTAAAGTTTCAGTAATGCAGCTGCAGAAAACAAAGCTTTTAGTTACTAAAATAATTGTCTCTATTATTGAAGTATCTAAACATGGCATTACCTTCATGGCATGGATTTCTTCTATTAATCTCTCAACGCGTTTTTGGTTCTTTAATTTCAAGTCTTCTGAACCCCTGCAAATGAAGTCTATCTTTATTACAGAAAATCTCCGTTTAGTTACTTTATTTCCTCGCAGGCAATAATAAGTTGCAAAGTAAAAAAAACAGGAGATGGAGCATAAACACAATTCCTTATTGTCAAATGAACATTTTAGCAATGAAGTGAATATAGCCTAATGCCTTTGCTGCTCTGAACAGCAGAGAAAACACTAAGGATTTAGCAGAACAATGTGAAAAACAAACGTTACTGTATTAGGAAATACTAAACCACAATTCATATCAGCATTAGGTGACATCAGTGTCTCAAATATAACTATATTTTAAGATCTGTAATATTTAAAGATGGAAGTTCTTTGGGCTTGCTTCCTATTTTGGACAACTTGCTAAAATTGTGAATGCACAATTTACACTATGAACACAGTAACAGATGTATCTCAATAAGACACAAGTTATTTCAGGTCAGTAATCCTTAAAAACGTAACCTATGAAATATAGTTTAAACTGTTTATATAAGAATTATTAGCAATTAGTAAAAATCAAGTATGACCTGTATATCTACACACACAAAGTATTTTTTGCTACACAGTCTTGAAGGCAACTGCAGTAAGAAAAAATAGTGCAACTTAACTTCAACAGCAGAATAACCTAAAAGATTAAATCTGACACCTATAGACATGCTGTAAAAGGTTCTGTAATTGATTCAGACTACATTCCAATACACTCAATCCCATTTAAAAAGTCATCCTAATTCTGATTTATGAAACTCCTTTTAGTTAGAATTTTTAGTGTAAAATGATGTAAAAATAAATAGAATTTAGTGTCTTAAGTTTTAAATGTGGTAAGATCTTTTTTCCATTTTTTCCATTTCTGTGAAAACAATTAAAATACTGCCTCATTTACAAACCACAAACAAGAACGCTATTATTTAAAACTGACTTTTTCAGCTTTAATTTCCCGATGTGTCTGGTTAGTCTGCGAATAGTCAGGACTCTGGCCTTCTTCACTTCTTTTCTCATCTTCACAACCTGTGAGAAATATGGAAGACATTATAAAGTGTTTTCCTTGATTATGTTCCATATACAATACATTCATTACATTGACTTAAAGTTTAGAAATTAGTTCAACAAAGAGAACTGTTTTGAAAATAGAGTGCATTTCCCTGCTAACCAAATCCCATTTCAAATGAATTCAGATTTCCATTAAAATCAAACTGCTTCCATAAACATCCGAGGAAGAACAACCAACAGTCTAAAAATGCGTCTGAGGTCTAAAGAGAAGACAAGACATTCCTAACTAGCCATACTTTAATATTATTCTTAGAGCTAGACTGAGCTAGAGATTTGAAAAGTCCCACCGTTTGCCTTCACTTGGCTTATTTTTGTCCCAGTGAAACAGCACCAGTACATTAAGTGCATTGGTGCATAACACTTAAAAGCATTTTCATTATGAAACATTTTGAAGTGATAAGGAAAGACTCTCAAAATTAACATTATTGATTATGGAACAGAATTTGAGATAGTAAATTATTTTTGTTTATTTAAATTAATTTTTGCTGAAAAAAAATCCAAGTGATTTCTAACTCGCTGTAGTCCATCTGAACTCGTCATCCTACCCAGTATTCTGTTCCGAAATTAAAAGCATAGTTTTAAAGAAAATTTAGCAATGACATTTTGATCTTAATTCTCAACCCCAGTAACAGTAAGAGAGAATTCTCATTATTATTATTATTAGACAGATAAGGTAAACAAAGAAATATTTCCAATCTTTTGCAATTAAATTCCCTAATGGAAAATCTTAAGCCCAGGTGCTGCCTTGTCAATGATGAACATTTCATAGATACAGGGAATCAATAGTGATCCTTTTTTCTTTTGGCATCTCAACTTATTTATTCATATCTATCTTACTATGTCTAATAAGATTTTGTATTTAACAGTTAAACTTAGAATAACATAAAATACTAAAGCAAACTAAAAAAAAAAAAAATTAAGTCTTCCTGACAAAAAACAAATCTATTTTAAATTTATCCGGTGGGGTAAGTTTCAAAATTGGGTTGGCACCTCTTTCTCAATAAAGTTCTTCACATGAGATTTTTACTTTAATTTCTCAGAGATAACATCAAAATGACAGATTGATGATGATTGCACCATCTAATCAGTTCCATTTATTAGTTCTATAAACCTACAGCAAGCTTGAACAAAAAATAAAGATCTTCAAAGCTCACGGAGAAGTATCTTGGACCTGTGATGGGGAGTCTGGCTAGTACATACACATCCTGTGCAGAGGCCATAAAGATGATACTTTTAAAAAAAAGGAAAGTAGAACACATACTTTGTACAACTAATTATGTATGTAGCTTAAGTTACTGATTCAAGCAAGTTGGTGAACAGTATTTAGCAGTGGCTTCACTGAAGGCTGAATCAGAGCAAAACAATTTCTTGAGAGGGACACATGCTGATTGTCAGCCTTACCTCTGTCAGGGAAACCAATGAACAAGTGAAGCAGTGCTCCTCTGAGAAGCAAGCAAGGGGAACTGTATGGGGGCAGTGTTAGCCACTTGCACCCTGAGAAGTAAAAACGTAAAGAAGGTTTTTTGGGACAAAAACAACTGACCTAAAAGTGGTCTCCTGTTTCAAAAATTGTTACAGCAAAGGTCAGTACTTAACCTTAGTTACCCTAGTACAAGTAACTGTACACATTGATCTACCTACAAAAGCATTTCTACTTCAGTTAACAGCAGAAACCACATGCCAAAAAGCACCAAGTGCCAAGTTTCTACTATACAGCAGCATTGCTCAAGTCTTTAACATGCTAAGGAAAAAAATCCATAACCTTATGATTTGCCATCAAGGCATGTAGATATTTATTTTTTATAAGACACTGAGGGAGATGATCATTGGTCCCCATGGTACATCTTCTTCTAAAAGGAAGAAAGAAAATAATGCAGCTTCTGACTGTACACCTCTTTAATACTACGTACATTCAATGAGTTTGGAATGTCAAATGCAAACTGGATATGCCTTCTTAGAAAGTCTGTGGAGGGGAGGCTGTTTTGAGTTTGGGTTTTTTTATTTTCTATTTTTTCTAATAACCACTAAAAACATCCACAAGCTAGAAACATACTGGAATTTAAGTAACTCATACTTTACATATTAGTTATTGTGTATGCAAACATGAAGCATATTTAACTTTCTCTCAAAAATATTTTGTCATGTATTTTTTAACAGAAATATTGATGCACACACAGCATGTTTCCAGGGCCCACAAGAGCCAAACTTCAGCCTTCTCTGCTGCCAGCCAATGAAGGCTGTATAGACATGACAGCAGGAATGAGAGAAGGTATTCGTTCTTTGGCAGACTAGGAATATCAATTTATGTAATCCAGTCACTTCTTTCACACGGGACAGTATGCATCAACTCTGTTCTTGGAAGTACTCATAACGTTCTCAAGAAAGCAGTCAGCTCTTTGGGAAAGAAATCAAAACAGTTTAGCTTCATATTTACAGTGTGCCTGAAACAATGGGGCTTAGACCACCAGGGTAGGCCCTGGTCTCTTGTATTACACAATGAGAGAGGCAACTTTGCCATCAGTAGGAAAAAAACCAAAGACAAAACTACAAAACCAACCAACCAAAAATCCCACCAAGAATAGTCATGACTTTCAAAAAATCAGTAACAAATGTTTTTATAAAAAATACCTTATTATTAATATAGTGCAAGAAAAGACAGTAAGAAAAGGAAAAGTCTGCACTGAAACATAAAAAGGCTGCAGTGTAAGTCAGGATCAGAATATGCTTCGAGACAAGGCAATAAGGATTTTTAATCTACTCAGCAGTCACAGTAAGCACAAAAGCACAAAAGAGTAATTATAAACAAGCAAAACACAAACCAAACAATTTCTTCTATCAATAGGATCTAGGATTCCTGGAAATTAAGGAAGTCTGCAATTGTATGAGGAAATAACCACTTCAAGGATTTCTTTCAACAAAGAACAAGAGATGCTTTCCGTTGTTGAAGACACTTTTTTATTATGTTGGGAAACACTATTCATGGGACTATTAAGCCATTTCTAATCATTTATAGTACCAAATGTCTGTGTTCCCACATTATTAATAACAGATAATATCAAAGTAAGACTAGCTATAGATTACATATCAATTATTAAATACAAAAGAAATCAGCTCACTTTTGAAAACAAGCCTAACATATACTAGCACAAATGCACATAGGCATGTTTCAAAAGCCATGGTTATGAACAAAAATCATCCATTTGGCACTGTGCCTTTTCACAGAATAATGTATTTATATTGCTACTGATGCTAAACAAAGATGAAATCCAAAAAATTCCATGACGGATGCTATTCCAGAAGGAGAGGCATCCATTAACCCAGCAGCCTGCCACCTGCAGTAAGCACTGCCACAAAGCATGACATGTAGCAGCCAGCTGCATGCAAACTATTTCAAGCCATAGGCAGAAGGTAGCTGCTGCTGCCCTTTCAGCAAAGGGCAAACAAAGAGCACAACAAGCCAGACAAGAACTAGAAACTTTCCTGCAATTCACCTTTTCCAAGAAGTGCACATTACTGAGGGAGATTGTGACAGGAATTGCTGGCTTCAGCACAGCCTACATTCAAGACACTTGGCACAATGCTCCCGGTACTCATCTGGCAATGAAAACAGCCCCAGCTTTAACGGATGGGTACCACTGATGCAGGTCAAAGGCACACAAACCAAGATTTCAAATAATAAAGAACAAGTGTGTGTTTAAAGACACCACAAGAACTGTATTTAAGCCAGAATTCACAGCTGAGAAGAGAAGAAACTAATAGCTTCACCTACTTTGCCTTCCTATTCCAGGTTACACCTAGCTTCAAAGGGTTAACAGCCATTCTCAGAGATTTGTCTTCTTGTGTAGCAGTCCAATCAGACCTTCCCAATCCTCAGCATGTCCAAGCCCTTCTCGTGCCCAGAAAGAAACTGACACAGGATTACTTAATTTTACCTTTGATCTCTAAGTCTTCCCTAGTTGTTTTTTTTTTTTTGTTTTTTTCATGAAACAGCTTTGTTTGGACACTAGTATTTCAGTCATAGTTACAAATTAATTTCAACTAACAAAAGTCTTGGAAGGCCTGAATCAATTCCTAAATCAGTGTTAGACTGTCTGGAAAGGGCTTCTGGTCACAGACATTATCCCTTTTAAATTAATGGAACACAGTTATTGTACTCAATACAAGACAAAACATATGTAAAACAGAATAGAGAGTTATTTTAAGAGCCTCCCACATAATTAAGCTATTAAAAAAAACTTTTTTGAAAATTTTCAAGTTTCTTTAAGCGAAACATAAGGCATTTTTAGATAAAACAACATCATGAAGTCTAGCTTAGGTTCTGGAAGTCTATATTACTAGAAAACAGTCCTCATATATGGATGACAAGAAAAACACACTAAGGAATGTGGATAAAATGACAGTGTAGGTACAATTATACATTTAAATTCACACGACTAGTCAAAGATATTTGCCGCCACATTTTTAAGACAACAGCAGCAAAGTTCTCAAATGAACATTACATTAGAATAAAATGTTATACTTGGCCACTTCTGAAATTTGTTTTGAGGTCTGTACAAGCAACATGACTCCAAACTAAGCTAGTGTTCAGCCAATTAGAAAAAAAAAGGGAAAGTGTGACTAAAGATTTGTAGATGTATCAAGAAAGGTACGTGCCTACTCTGAACTATAGTATCAACTGTACTTGACAGAAAATAAAAAAAAACCCAAACCAAACCATTATTCAAAAAAAATTCCAATGGATTAAGAGAAACACTAATTTGTTTCTGCCTATGACTTGTTTGAATGTATTTTATTCAGAAATACTAGAGCAACTGTGAAGGAAAATCCTTTTTTTACACGCCCATGTATGAAAGCTAACACTGTAGATGAAAACACCTGAAGGACCTAAAATGTCTTAAATTCTTCTTAACTTTAAGTTAATAAAATTTACACAGTCAGCTCTAGCTATCCAAAATGCATGAAAGCCAACAAACTGATGGACATGTCCTTTTCCTCAGAGCAGTCTGAAGCACATACAACTGTTCTTCTTGGGCTTCAGCCCATGAGGTACTGAATATTTTGGCCCTGACCCAATAATGCACTTAAATTATTAAATCCTTAAACAATCAGCACTAGACAGACCAGAATTTCTTCATCCACTTCTGCTTTATGCCAGCACACAGTCTAGTCCTAGTTCTGGTACAAGCAACCAGAAAAGACAAATCATTCTGTTCTCTGCAAGGAAGGACAATGCATCTAATCTCATATAGAGAAAAAAACCTAACAAGAGTAAGTAAGAGTTTATAACATTGTGAAATATCCATAATGTTGAACAAACACACGCCCATTAAACAAAGGCCTCCAGCCTCTCCCTCAACATGGTGAAGTCTCTCCTATATGAAAACTGTCCTCAACAAGACAATTTTGCAGACATAACTGCAAAAACACTTCTTTTACGATTTGATATTCCAAAAGCAGCATTCTGTAATTTTATGTAGACACATTCAAATTCACTATGCACTGTAAGGTCTCTTAGGTCTTTTCCATCACTTGACGCCTGGGAAAAAAAAAATGGTAGCTCTGAGCTTGCTCTTCCATTTCACTTCTTTCTGTACTCTCCAGGCTAACAGGATTTATCTGACATGAGGGTCACATGTGAGAGTGGATAAGAAAGAGGAAACACCAAGAATCAAGGTGGTTAATTCTGTCCCAGGAAGGGTCCATTTTAAACACGGCCTATCATATTGCTATTGACAAATTACTATATACCAGGGCCTAGTGAATGAGTGACCAGAAAAAGATGGAATTGCAGGTACAGGATATACTTTTGTCCTCATACATTCCCTTCATGCCAAGAGAGCCCTAGGAGGTTGAAATGATAGCCTCATCTATTAGGATCAAAGTGGATCAAAGCAAAAGGAAAAAATTATTTATATATGCCTGTAAGTACACAACAGCTTTTAGATTTTACTGTGGTAAGAGATTTACTTTTGAAATCCCTCAAGTTTAAACAGTACTGCTAAAGTAAGAAGGGAAGAAGTCGTTAAAAACACACAAAATCTTGTGTTTCATACTGTGACCTGTCTTACAAATTTTTACAAATTGCTTAAATTACACATCAGCAAGTGTCAAAGCAAGAAATCCAGCTTAAAAAAAACACAAACCAAACAAAAAGAAAGTGAGGTGTGTTTAAGTTGAATATTCAAGGTCTCTCCAATACCTACCAAAAAACCACATAACTCAGTAATGTTTCAGTTCTCACTGATCTTCTTTCCCTTCCTTGTTTTAGGGCACATCAAAAGCATTGGTTTTACTTTATAGTTACTTGGCAGTCTTCTAACCAAGAAATTACCATGGCAACAGAGTATTCTCAAAGTTAATTTTTGGTGCTATTTGGCAACACAGAGTTTTAAAATTTGAAACACCTGCAGCTGGATCACATATTAGCCAGAACTAACAATAGTACATAATCTTTTGAGTGAATAATCTAAGTGAAAAAATGTTTCTGGAACTTTATTACAAACACTTCTCTTTATTATCTGGAATGTCAGCTTGAAAGATCTAATGATTTTTAGATTCTTAGGAAAAGTTACCAATTGCCAAGTTTCCTTTTTTCCTTTCTTTTCTTTCTTTTTTTTTTTTTACAAAAATAATCTCTCTATTACAGTATATGTTTTATACATGTCAAAATATGTGGAAATAGGCAGAAAGACTTAATACAGCTTTACGTATTTGCATTATAAAAACATATATAAGCAGGGTAACAAAGGCAGCAAGAAACAACATAAACACACCTGTGTGGAGTATCAGTGTTCAGTTCTGGAACACTTTTGTATAAATACATACTGCAAAGAAGAATATATATAAAAACAAAACAAGGTGAATTTTCAGCCAGATCAGTTTCCTAAAATGTTTTCCCTTACGGTCACATGAATGTTAGCTAGTTCCAGCACAAAAGAGCAAATAAAGAACACACAGAAGACCACAACAAATCAGACTAGAATAAATGAATTATCCCTTTATTTAACATAAACATCAAATCCCAACACAGAAAGAGCTAAGGAACACAGTTTTTCAGTTACTGCTTGCGCCATACCAATGTGGTGTTAATACTGCCTTTGCCATCTGCAGCTACATGAGAACAGGTTTGAATCAAGTGAATTCAATTCTACCCCAATACAACTATGAGAATGTATAAAAAATCTTGGAAGGTAAACTCTTCTGGATTAAAATATTGCACCCTGCTGCCCAAAGCAGGCAGAAATGCCACTGGCTAGCTGGAGCATCCAGAAAGCAAAACACCTGCAGCTTCTCAGGCCTCCGGGTACTCACCCTGTCAGGCTTCCTAAGGGGTTTGCTAAAGATGAATGAAGAAAGCACATTGCCCCACTTGGGCAAATTTCCACCTTCCTCACATGGAAAGTAATGAACACACCCCTGTGAGTTACTGTCAAACCCTTCCTCCACAGTCTGCCTATGCTGCTTTCTTCGTACTTTCTCAACTGAAACACTGAAATATAGGTTTCTTTATTCAGTATAGCACTGTATTTCCTCCTGCATGGAGAACAGTTGTCATTTCTAGCATAATTTCTCCAAGTAGAAACCACAGTGAGTACTCGGAAATGCTAGAAAAGATCATTTTCATCTAAAGGTTTGGAAAGCAATTCCAAGTATCTAAGATAGTTTGGAGAGAGTAAGGCTAGCCTAGAATTACTTGAGCATTGCCAAAGACCAAAATTTAATGGATTTACTGCTTCAAAGTCAGCATCTCACTGGATGGAGTCTGGCTCTATGGAGTACTTCAAAAGCATTCAAGTCCAAACCAGGATCATGAGACGGCTAGACACATTTCTAAAACCTAAATACACACCAGTCATTGTAAAAATCCAGATAAGAAATAACTCTTAATAAACTAGACTCAAGATGCTATATTGGATAAATCACTGCACATGTAACCACATGGAAGCAGAAATTATACCTGTCTTCCAAACCAGAGGACAATCAGAAGGTAATTTCTAACTCTGTATTTAATTGATCAGCTGAATGCAAGTCTGAAAACCCCCAGCTATCAGTCTGCTAAATATATTTCCATAGAATGTTGAATGGGGATGCGATCAAGGCATCCAATGCAGACAAGCTCAAATCAATGGACTTCAATGTCTAGGACACCTTAATTAGACCAGAGCTCTAGCTAGAAGTCACATGTGAATTTCATGCCTTCTTAAGCTTTGACTTTACAGAAAGACAGTAACAGCAGAAGCTACAGTAGGGATGTAAGAATTACAAGGGTGAACACACATGAATAAATAGTATGACTGCTGAGGGCTTTTACCCCTCTTCAACAAAGAACATTTTAAAGCAGCTGGAAAGGAGTGCTGATCCCAAGGCAACATTATCAATCTCTACACTACCTGCATAATCTGACACCACAACCTGATTATGCTGACTCGCAAACAATCTGTGTAATTTTTTACGTTATTATAAAGATCACAAACATGATCCAAACCTGTTGAGTCGAACTGTCATCATGAAAAGGAAACTGTGTCAAAATTGAGTAAGAACCTTTCCCGGTAACAAATACAGAAATTCAACCACAGTGATTCCAGGATTAATTTGGAGGCGTGTTTGGTGGTGTGACTGCTTTGGACTGGGAATACGAAATGCTAATATAAAGGCCTCCTAAGTTACAAAAAAAAACTCCAGGTCTTGAGTGCTAATATTTCTTTGGGTGCAACTTTTCTCAGCTATTCTGAAAGAGTGGAATATCAAAACTTGTATTCTGAAATTATACTTGTTAGCCTGGTTTCTGTGAAAGTTAAGTTTGTCAGCACATTGTTTATCTGTCAGCATCCATCTCTGGTAACTTTTGGGCTTAATAAACCAAAATCAAGGTGTCTAATCACCACAGGCTCCCAGGTGTTTTGTGAAAACTGGTAGCCATGCAGGACTTGTGAACTAACATAAGCATGGCTAGCATGGAAGAAACACACAAGCAGAATTCAAGTTTTTTTTTATTTTGGCCATGAACAGTACATTCATTCGCCAGCTCTTCTGGCTCTGAACCAGCCACAGAACACCTTCTCCTGATCGCCCAAACAGACAAAAAGCATAGGCCAGAAGTACAGTTACTGAGAACACTTCAACAAGCTAACCTTAAGGATAACACACTAAAAACTAAAAAGAGACAAGAGGAATAACTGATGATATCTATATGAAGTTTTATGGAATACTGGAGTCAAAGCTGTAACATGCCAGGCATCATGTTCTCAACTTACAAACACATTTTATTTTTACCACATTTGTACTGATGATTTAATGTGGTGATTGAAACTTTAAGGGAAATTAGAACACTGACAACTTGCTGAATGGGATAGAAGGAGAGCTTCTTCTGAGCAAGACACTTCATGAAAAAAAGACACTTTTATAGTTACTTCAGTTGCCCTCAGCTTACATGAGTCTCATATACCAAGAGGCCAGGGAAAGAATGGGAAGCCTGTGCAATGGTCCAGCATTGCAATATTTGACAAATATTTATAGCTTAATATTAACTGGGAATGAGTTATTATTATTGTATCTGTCATTCAATTCAACATTCATTTTGTAGCAGGACACCCCCATTTCAAAATTTATATTTCAATGTCACCATATAGCTCTTATTACTATGCATGCATAAAGGAATAATTAAGGAAAAATGGTTTCAAATTCATTAAACAAAACAAAACAGCATCAGCAGAGGAACAATGAAGTTGCAGAAATACCTACTAAATCATTTTCCATTTCTCCATAAATCTGAAAGATTAAAAAATTAGCAAAATAACAAAATTTTTAGATTGACCATAAACATACATTTAGCCCGCATTATGAAAGTAAGGGATCTTACCATGATAAGAAAAATAACCTTATTGTTTTAAAATTTCAACTACTTTTCTTCAAACTCTTCCTCGGTAAAGTTTGTCCGTTGTCAATACAAGTAAGAAGAGGCCTAAGTACTGGAAAAAGGCTGGAAGGCTATTTAGGTATGTGAAAAGTCCCCTTAAAAAGCGGAATGATCAACTACCAGCAAAAGGAATGGCTATCTACTTCTGCTATGAACAAACAAGTCAGAGAACCAGACAGAACAAACCATGGCTCAAGCTATGTCCTGCAACAGTTAGAGCTAATTTTCAGGATATGAGTAAGTATGACCAGTATTGACACATTGTGGAGGGACATTGTCCTCACAACCTGAAGGAATTCCAGTTGTGTAGGTATATTTTAGAATAACAATAAAAGTTTCTCCTCTCTAATCTGTAACTTCCAAGAGCGTGCTTTCTTGTCTCATGTTCTGGTATGACACATATAACGTTTAGAAAGACAAAGAAATCATCTGTAAGTAGTGTCACAGGAGTGTAACAAAAACCTTCACAAAGCAAGCAAGTAGAGTGGTATGCCATGGAAGGACACAGCATAGCACAGGTTGATGCAAAAAACACTACTTTTTTCTTACACCTGGAAAAAAGGCTGTTGAGAAACAAACAGATTTAGTATCCACCTTTTTAAAGGAAAAAATCCTTTTTTAAAAAAACAGAACAAGAAAATAGGGAAAGAACAGAAAATATGTTTGTGGTTTATGACTTTCAAAGTACTTAGCACTTTTGCCTTTTTTTTTTAAAGAAAGGATCTATCTTCTTATTAAAAAAAATGCTACCAAACTCAAATTTCTTTGAAGAAGCATGTGACTTCTTTTACTAACAGACTATCAAGTCTAACTTTTCATGTGTCTTATAGTGCGCCCCTAGCACAGACACCTAACATGCATTTAAAAAATAAGTACCAAAACGAGTATAAATAAGTACAACCCATTCCAACCTAGGGTATGCCAGTGACCAGCAAAAGCAATGGACTCAGGAAATATACTCTGATAGAAATCTCATACAGGGCAGATTCAAATTTGCATCACAGATCTTTCTGATTTACACTTTCAAACAGGATGAGTATTCAGCAAAACACTCTGAAATACTATCCTACTTCCCTCAGCAAACTGCTCATCCCTTAAGGCGCTTTCTGCTACTATGTCTCTATGACTTATATTTCTGTGGGAACTTTCTCTCAGCCAGTAGTTACAGATTTATGAAAAAAAATAAATTAAATAAAAATTTAAGTAGCACTACCATGTAAGTTACTTTTCAGTCTTTTTGGATGGATGGGAAGAATTCTTGCTAGTGGGAATAGAGAACTACCTTACTACACCAAGTAGTGTTCCTTATTTCCTCAGATCAGTTTAAAAAAACCAAAACAATTTCAGGATAAGAATGTTTCATAAACACAAACACATGGGAAAATCAGTGTTTAAAAAAACTCCAAAAATCTAATAATCTGCATTCTTCATAGAAGTTTCTTCATGACAACAATAGACACTGGGGAAAAGGACAAAGTATGAAAAGTAGAAGGAATAAAGTGCTTAAAATATCCCTGCCAGGTATCTGAATCTATTCATTCATTTAAATACCTTTCCACAAGTTGTTCTTCATCAGTTGCCAAGATGCCATATCTTCAAAACATTTGCACACAACTATCCCAGGATTACACATTAACAACTTGGAGCAACGCTTGAAGGTTGCGGGAAAATCTTGTGGTGACAGAACATGAGCTTTCACATTTACCTGTCTGCCCAATGGTACGTTCACTGTCCAGCCATTAACAACTCCTATTCCACACCAAGTGCTGGTTTTGCTGGAAGATTTCATTCTTCTGAAGCTTGCTACCTTCTTCAGTCTCTATGTCTTTCTTACCAAACTGATATCCCTCTTTCCTATTCTTATAAGCTCTCCTCATTCCCCAACCTATTTCATCTTGTTCAACACACCTCATCACCCACCCATCATTTTTGTCTGTTCTAGTATTTTAATACTTACAAGCCCCTTCCCTTTTCCCTTCCCTTCCATGAGCAAGCAAACACCCTAATTCGCCTTTTGTTTCGCATTGTCTTGAATTCCTATCTTATCTATGTAAAGTATGCTCTCCTGTGCTAGTCATAATCTTTGCAGCATTTCCTCAGTGATATCTGCCTCTGGATTAAATCCTCTTTGAATTCCTTTGGACCAGTTGCTACTCAGAACAGTTCTTACCAGCCTCTCACACTAACAGCTTTTATCAGCTCATCTCTTCCTACATTAACACACCTGTACGTGACCTTACATTTTCTTATCTGTCCTATACACAAACAGCAAAGACGATTCACAGAATCATTTACATTGAAAAACGCCTTTAAGATGATAAAGCCTAACCATAAACCAAACACTGCCAAGCCAACCACTGAACCATGTCCCTAAGTGCCACATCTACACATCTTAAATACTTCCAGGAATGATGACTCAGCCACTACCCTGTGCATCCTACTGCAGGGCTTGACAACCTTTTAGGTGAAGAAATCTTGCCTAACAGTCATTCTTGCACAACTTCATGCCATTTCCTCTTCTCCTGTTTCTTGGCAAAATGAGACCAATCCCCACCTCACTACAACCTCCTTTCAAGTAGTTGTAGAGGGCAATCTGCCTCAGCTTCTTTTTCTATGCAGTTTCATTCAGTATTAAATGCCATATGAATAAACAGGTACCACTGTGATCCTTCTTTGCAAAGGAAATAACATAATAGTAATTTTTTCATACAAAATCAGTAGAAGAACTTTAAATCCTTTTCCTTTAAATGACTTGAAAGACACTCAATAGTCACTGGATTTAGCAATTTTCTACTTTACTTTCCCATTAACTGCTTTTCACTACTGACCTCTCTGCAGCACAAGACAATCTGAAAAGACATTTTATTTTGTACCAATGATCAATTTGCAATGAATTCACAATTGACTACTATTTTCCTTCTAAGAATAATTCCTCCCCCAAGCACCCAAATTCTATTTAACACCAAGCCTTCCCTTCTACAGCCATTTCCGCCTTGCTCCCTTTTTCATTTAGCAACAAATTCCAGTCCCAGCAATCTAAAGGCTGCTGAAAGACCTCTGTAAGGACAGCAGTAAGCAATTACACACATTTACTGTAACAGAACCATTTTTAAATTATGTTTTACTCAGGCATATATAGCCGTAAATTACATTTCATAAAAGAACTACACTGTGTACTGCAAGTACCTCATAGTTGCTTTAAAATAAAGTTAAAAAGTTTCCCATGACTGTTTGCATGTTTTTTTCATTATTGTACACTACCACACCAAGGAACCACAGATGTTTTTGTTTTACGAGAGCCTACGTGGCCTACCACACACACTTTATATAAACCACTTGAGCTAAGAAAAAGTTTTCATTACTCTCCTCAAGTACAGTAGTCCAATAATGGCTGTATACAATACTGACAGAAGTAAAAAACTGCCTTGTTAGCCATGCTTAATTGCTTTAGTAATCTGCTGAAAAAATCTGTGTGAAGACCAAGCAGTTCAGAATTTGCTGCTAATATTAGTAAAACTGATGATGTGGCAACTCTAGAAACTTTAGAAACAGCTGCTGGAACAGTTCCTAGAGGAAAAAAAAAAGCCACAATTCCTTAGAATTCTATCTCACAGAGTATAAGTTTGGAAATTTCATAAGCTTTCAAAAGATCTTTTCCTTAGGACATTTACATGGTCTGTAAAAGAATGTCAGCAATTTAACACTTGAACAGTTTAAGCAGAAATCAAGGCCTATGTAGCGCAACTTTCTTTCTCAAGGAACTGTTGTGCCTACAATTATTTATTAGTAACATAACTAATGCAAGAATTTTTACATGCATTTCCATAGAGCTAAACTGACTGCTGCCAAGTATTCCAGAGTTTAAAAAGAAAGCCGTGTTTGCTTTCCAACTTTGCATAGACTTTCTGTAACATACAGAAAAAAACATAGCGATTTGCCAGTATACTAAGAAATGAACTGATGGAAAGGATTAGCGATTTAGTTTTGAATCATGTAGAAATTTATCTTTTCTCAGTTCTCAAAACTTGTTTACATGCCTTTCCAAGACTTAAGACTGACTTTAGTGACATTTAAGAGAATGCAGAACCAGCTTTGAGGAAGTATTTAAGACCACATGTGAGCCAGGGATACACAGATCTTGGCAGTGCCAATAGTCATCCACAGCTTCAATTTGACCACAAAGCATCCTAGACACTTATTCAAAAATACCCAAGTGCTAGCCAATCTACCTTAAGAGTAATTTTGAAGTGGTCACAGATGAACTTAAAGCTCATTTAAGTTAATCAGGAGACAGAGACTCTGTGATACAGCTGAACCATACTGGCAGACAGCTCAGAAGAGTACAAGAACTGGTGTCTGTCATCTGATGCTGGTCTAGATGCTGGGGCACTTAACACAACTGAAAAACCTAGCAGAGGAGTCTAGGGTAAATAATTCTACTACAAGAAAACTGCTTGGTCAGCATACTGTATAGGTGCTGTATGAAATAAAGCTCATAAAGTATAGAGAAAACAGCAAAAGAGAACTCATCTATAGACCAGCAAGAAGAATTTACTCAGGAGTGAAAAGAGAGTTCCAAGTTCCAGTTTTTCCTTTCAGGGAGCTCATGTATTTTATGCTAATTGTTGGATAAGCAACCCTTGGAGCAGTGCCAATGACTTTTCCAACGGAAATACTCCCACTGGTGAAATACATGACCAGGCTACCCTCACTCCATAAAATTGCCCTTCTTTGCCAGACAGTAGCCCAGCAACAGTATTTGTTAGTATTTGTGGTTAGTGCACTCTGCTGGTCATTAAGATACACAGGATCCAACTCATCTCAGACTGAGGGAACCTATACATCAGCTTCCTCAATTACTGCGAAGTTTTATAACAACTAAGCCATTAAACTAAAACTTTTCCCCCATCAGACAGTGTCATGCCTTAAAGGACAAGACGATATTTTGAATTATCAGCAGTAAGATAGCTCAGCCCAATACCAGGTAACTGGTCAGATGCCTCACCTCAAGTCTCATTTCCCCTTTATATAAAGACACCAGACACAAATAGTAAATTGCCCTAAGGGATTCCTCGATTACCACATAGCCCAGACAATAGCACACAAATAGATCTACGGGGGTAGCTACATTATTTCAGTGAGATGCTAGATCACTACACCAGACGGGCTGCCCAGTATTTCAAAGTCCTTTACACACAGTAGTGTCTACAGCACTCTGTCAGTGTTATTTCAAAAGTTTCCATCTTTTTCATCACTGTAAGGAAGGCTTGGGAATATACTTTAAAGTATCACAACATACCTTAGGTAACAGAAGCCACTTGGATCTTTTGATCTAATACATTAAAAACCTGAATGCTCACATCAGCTTGCCCACAATAGCAAAAAGCCATTTTAAAGAAAGCCCATGAAGGCCCAAGTGTTCATTTCTTAATTAGTGTTTGAAAATACAATTCAAATATTATATTTCCCTCTACTTATTATTGGACTGCAACTTGTTCTTTCCAACAGGCAAGACATAATTTTTCCCCCCTTAATTTATTTCCCAAAAAATAAATATAAACTTAGTGTCATATAAGAGACTGAATGATCAGCTTCAAAGAAGTATTTAAGATCATGAATTAGTCAGAGATAAACAGATCCTGGCAGCGGCAGTATCCAGCCACAGTGTCAATTCTGACCACAGAACATCCTAGGCACCTGTATACCTAGACATCACTGAAATTATAAGATTCTTCTTTCAAGCTGATTTCTATCCCTCTCCTACGAGCTCATAATGTAAAGCTATAAGATTAGACAAATATAAGGGCTCCTTTGGCTTCCCCTTTGAACTCTCTAATTCTCCTGCCTTGACTACTAGTTAACTTCTTTAACAAACACCTGCCAGACAATATAACTGCACATTATATATCCCTCTTCTTTAGGTTTGCTGGTTCAATACCCTCCCCAAATCCTACATTTATTTTTCAGAAAGCCACTGCTTAATGAGAAGCACCTAAGGGAGATGAGAAACAGCACAGCTCTATCAGTCAACCAACAGCTCACTCGCTGTGGTGGGACACTCCATCTCTCCACCTCTGTAACCACCCCATTCATGTCTGGTCCCACATTCCTGCTGCTCCCACTCGCTTGTGAGACCCTAGTAGTAGGGTCAATCAATCTGGAGTAGAAAACTACCCTAGGAATAAACTTCTTAAGATCACAGAAGAGGGAGGCAAGACCATGTGAATGGAATGGGTGAGCAAGAAGCCCCAGATTCAGACGCAGCAAGTCCAGTCGCTTGTGAAACCACAGTTGGAGAACCACACTCCGTCAGAAGAATGTTCTCATCTGTCTGAACTGCAAAGCAATTATCCACAAAAAGCCTTATTTGAAAGGTGCTTCAATGTTAAAAACTCTCTCGGTTTCTAAAGAATAAAAGGTGGGTAAAAAATCAGACCATGAATAAACAAAATTTTGAATTACATGTCTAATTTATCATTTTAAGTCAACAAAAACACAAAGAGGTGCATCACATCTGAGTGATAAGCTAATCATACATAATGTTGAAGGAGCCTGAAAAGAAGGAAGATCTTAAGTAACTGCAAGTACCATGGTGAAGGCTTAAACTCACTTTGTACAGAATGCTTCTTGCAAAAATGGTGACCATTCAAAGCCTAAAACACTTTAACTTAGTTTTATTCTGTATCAATTAAAAATTAAAAAAATTATAAATAAAAATTTATACAAGCATGCTGGACCTACTGTATAAAACCTAGAAACATATAATACACTAAGGACTAGCATGGGTAAGCACTCGAATCTTTCACATTTAGTGCACCTTAGAAAAATCATGCGGTAGTTCTTGGTTATAGAAGTCAATTCAGCTTCAGGAAGAATGAATGACCCACTCATATTTCCCCCTCCCTGATATTCTGTTCAGACCATGCTGTCTTTACTGCTATACAGAAACTTTGCTGACCAAAAATTATTTACTACAAAACGATGCGCTTGAACTTCCTGCAATTTGTGAATGAAGACATGTATAAATGCAATTTCAACAGCTCTTCCCTTTTTGCTTGCTCTTAGTTGTCTCCGACCATCGAAGGACAAACACAACACCTAACCATGCCACACCAAGACAACTCAACCTTTATTTAAGTATATCCAGATACACATTTACTTCTGTTCACACTGAGATAAAATATTCAGTAATTACAGACACAGTTCCAAACAATTAGTGAACTACAGCGAAAACTCAAGACTCCAGTTTCAGACTTCCAGGGACTGTATGTCTCAGTAAGTTAAGGTTATTCACTATGGCTTTTTGTCTGATTTTTTTTTCATTATCAGCCATGCTACTTATACTTGACTTTGCCATACAACAATCTAAATTCTTAATTCACATGTCCAGACAGCTTTCTAAGCGTGCCATTCACCGTAACTGTTGCCCAGCTAAATCACTGTGAATTGAATTCATCACCTTGAGCTTCATTACTAAGCTTTCTAGATAACAATTTTAATTCTGGACTTTGCTTGGCAGGCTTAAAAATACGAATGAGCACACATCATTCTCAAGATACAGTTTTATCTTGATCCTGTGTTTTAGGAAAAAAAAAGAGTAATTCTATCGTGGATGACAAGCATTATGCAGACATCAGCTTTTATGATCTAAAACCCATAGCTTTGTAAATACAGAGAAAAATTATTTTATCTGCATGTGATTAATAATTACAAATGTAAGAGAAAAATTCATGTGATACCGAAGTTTTGATATCAAACCAAATTTGGAAAATTTGATTCACACAGACAGAAACAATTCTCAACTCTAAGAATTTGCTTATATATTATTTATATAATTTGATACCTTACTAATATTCAACTTAAGCCATTACAGTATTCATAGAGATACACATTCCAACACTTATTTTTAAAACACTGCATACAGACTTCCTTTGAATTAGCTTCATGAGCTTTCTGCAGCATAGCTCCTTGAGGCTGCCGCAAACAGAATACCACTAAAAAAAAAAAAGAGGCTAGAAAGATAACTGTATTTGTTGCAATAATACAACACTGATAGTAGATTATGACTGTAAAATCAGAACAATTCAATTTAAGAAGCACAGGTTCTGAAAAAAAACCTACAAATTCATAGCATTCCCACTCAACAGCTTCTGTTTCATACTATTGTGTACTGCTGATGAACAAGAATAATTTTTCACATCAAACATGAGCTATCTCCCTTTCAACTTGCCCTTATCCATGGAGGTTGATGACTATCTGCTGCCATCTAGCAAATGCTTCCAGAAAAGTTTAACTTTGGAAGCTATTCTGTAGCAGGACACCTGAAATTTCTTAGAAAGCTTTTTAAAATACGAAGCATATCCAACACACCAACAGGTTTTTAAAATGATTCCTTCAGCCTGCATGCTTGTACGAGTAAGCACACTAGGGGCTTAATACACACAAACCCTTCAAAAGTAAGATCATATGCAGTGAACATAGAATGGAAAACTGAAATTTTCATTCCACAACTTATGTTTTCCTTTGCTTCAATGAATGCAATGAGTAGAAAATGGTAATAAATACTGCATTTTCTTCTCTCCCAAAAACTCTTGTCTTCACTGCTCCACTTAGGTCCAATTTTCCATGTATTTTTTATTTCCTGTATCTCCCTTCCTCCCCTGCTCAATTCTTCCTCAGGCAGAAATCAAAATGCAGCAATCCCATATGCCCAAATTACCAAAAAAATCATGTTTAACCCTTTTCAATCTCAATTTTTCAGTCATGCAGTCCCACTGAAACTGTGCCATGCTATTTACCATCAGATGGCTTTCTAAAATTGCTGGATCTTGCTGACTGCGTTCTGCCCAGACCTTGGTTTTTTTCTATTATTATCTAGGTATATATTCAATTAGAGAAAAAGGAAGAAAACATTTATATGCCTTTGGCTCAAGTCCAACTTGTTAACATGGAAGTAGCGTGACATTTTGAAGTATTTACATTGCTATGAACATCTTTCCATGAAAAGCAGTCTTAATGAATTGTCAAAACTAATTCTTTGTGAATAATTGATTATGATTGGGTTTCTGTCTCGCTTCACTTCATCACAACAATTACAGCTTCCTCTTTTCACCCTGGATCCTTAACACTGTACACTTACACAAATCTCTCATTCATTCGATCACCTAAACAGTTCAACATTTTCATTCTTTGCTCCTTATTAGATCAGAACTGTTGGGAGAATAGCGCTCCACGGAGGTCCTATTCTTTAACCAAATTACAATTTAAAAAAATCCCCAAAGCCCAACTATTTTTGACACATTCCACTCTTTTCCCATTTCTGTGAAACTGGCCAATGAGTTCAAAAGCACTCAGAAAGGAAACAGGCATCACAGTCCGCTATCTGTCTCATTTTCCTGGAGGATTTTCAGAGTCATCATCATCATCATTCAATCATCACGCAATTAAATGACTTCTGGCTTCAAAGCACATATACCCCTCATAGAGTAGACAATGCAGAACAATCAAGTTTTTTTGACACTTATAACTATTTGTTAGCTACTAAAATAAAATATAATTAAAATAAAGGTCAATTAACATTAAGACGAGTGCCAGTTTATACCATTGAGAAACACTGGTCTTAAGATTACTTGGTCTTCCTGTAAACAAAACACAAATTGGTAAAAAAAAATTGGAAATCTATCACCCTAGAATTCCTTAAGATTACACTATTTAGCAGGATATGGTATTTTATGTTAATTAATAGCAGAAGTCTTTCTTTGCTATAATTAGAACGTGAAATACATTTAGTGTTATACCAGAGAATTTCACAGAATGGTTTGGTTTGAAAGGGGCTTTAAAATCCCCTGGTTCCAGCCTTGCTCCAGGGGCAGGGACTCCTCCCACTGGAGCAGGTTGCTCTGACAGAGCGCATCCAACCTGGCCTTGAATATCTCCAGAAGCAGGGAATCCATGTATCCAAAGGCCAACATACGCTAATGCCTCACCACCCTTACAGCACAGAATTTCTTCCAAGTATCTAATCTAGACCTACTGTCTTTCAATTTCAAGCCATTCCCTCCTGTGCTGTCTCTATATGCCTTTAAGAAAAGCCTCTCCAGCCTTTTTGTCGATTCTCTTCAGATACTGGATTCATGTAAATCCAGCAAAGACAAACAAGTTTATCAGCTATATAAGGATCACATTTGTTGTCCCTGCCACAAATACCATCATGCTAACTGAATATGGGGAAAAAAACCCAGTGTGATCCCTAGTATTACTGCAAAAAGCTGAAAGTGCTGCTCTGTAATTTGCTTTCCCTTGGCAAATTGGAAGAATACACGGGAAGTATTATTTTATAGATTGCATTTTAAAAAATTATTCCTTTAAACATGGTCCTAAATAAAATTCCTCCATTTTATCTCTTATTAGAGGAAGATACGAATTTTACTCTTAAATTGCTTTCTTACAAAGGCATCTCTGTAACAAATAGACAGAGGGTATCTGTTACAGAGATAGGAAATATCCAGGTATTGGTAAATAATTTATTTCACATTTTAGAACTAAACACCACAGTAATTAATACAGCTATGACACTTACAAAAGGACATACACATAGAAATGGAAAACGCTTTTTATTTATTCATGCTAAACCTCCATTCTATTTTAAGTCAAACTGGCCTTCTGTCCCTCTTGAAGAGATGGCACCCAGGATTTCAGTCTATGTCCTACCTCATATCTCAGACAGACCTATGATTACAGAGGGTCTACTTTTTGCAGAAACTGGTGAAAGCTACCTCCCCCAGAACTTTCCGTTTCCCCCAAGGAGAAGGTTCTGTTCGACGTACAAGATGAAATTACACTGCCAGTGTCCTTACTGAAATTTTCCAATCTTTTGTACAGAACTTATTGTACTCTTTATCTGAGGAACTCCTCAAGTAATGCTTCTGTTTTCATCCCTTGTTATATCTGCATCTTTGTGGTGAAAGACTATGAAACATCAATCAAACCTCAATCAATCAAAAGAAGTCCACACTACAACAATGAATGAAATACCCTCTTCTTTCTTTGGTATTTTATGGGTATATTTCAATGTCAAGGCACACATTTATGACCTTACATTCATTAACAGCAAGAACAAAAAATTACTAATTAAATATCTCGATTTTATGTACTATCAAACGTTTTTCCTGATGAAGAGGCTACGCTTCACTAAATTCTTGACCAGGAAATTAACGTGCAGATCAACTCATCTCCAAGTCACTATATGTCTAAAAACAAAGTAATTTTTGTTCTGCTGATGACAAACTGTAATCAAGCTGTTAATTATGTATAAATTCTGGAAGTGTACAGCACTAAGTGCAGGTGCTCATACTACATGTGTCAGCTATTCTAAATTGGTGCTGGAACACCTTAGAAGAGATTGTTTTAGCTGTGTCAGGCTTATTGCGTGCAATGATTTGCAAATGTGTAACCAAAACTCATCACAAGTGAAACGCATATAACTGAATTCACACTACAAAGAGGAGAAAACCATAATGGAATAAATATGAAACACCAAACATTTTACAGTAGAAGAAGTTAGCTGTAACCCACTAATTTTTCATTCTCAGACCCTCCGCGTCCAAGAAAACAAGGCAACGCCGTATCTTTTCCATCCAGGAGACGGGCATCTGTGGCTTTGTTGGGTCCGCTAGATACCACCTGCAAAATTCCGGCGTGAACATAAACACAGCAAGACAGGCGCGATGAGACGGCACTCAGGGACAGGCCTTCGCAGCGAGACACACGTGTCGAAATCGCGTGGCACCACGCTGGAAGCGGCTTCACTTCGCCCGAAGGATGTTTGTGTTCATCCCAGCACGGCGGGGCGCGCTTTCCCACCCCGAGGGACGGCGGCAGCCACCTGGGGCCT
>JAHLSL010013276.1:9825-24505 GCA_025920805.1 Petroica traversi | reverse complement strand
CGGATGCGCGGCCGGGGCAGCGAGGGCGCTGCTGACGAGGCACTGCCAGGGCCCTCATTACCTGCGTGGGCCGCCAGGACGGGCTCAGCTCGCCCTCCTCCGCAGCGTTGAGCAAGCCTGCGGGAAGCTGGCATGGGGTGGCTGCCCACACGTCCTGCAGCAGCCACCGGCCAGGGTGCTTTGGGAGCCCAGGGGCCACCAACAAAGCCCAGCCCACTGCAGCCCTGCACTAGAGGTGGCGGTGGGTGGCAGCTCCAGTGGTGATCACCAGCACGTGGCTGGGTGAACGGATGCTGCCTGGCCTTGCAGGGTGTTCAGGTGTGGGGAGTACGGACCCCAGCTCTATGTTTTTGTTCCCCCCTGTGATGTGCCACTGCCCTGGTACCCATGGATGCTGTCTGAGTTCACACTGCCATGAGGTACCCAGCCCAGCCCTCTCCAGGTGTATTTGCTCCCAAACAAACATCATGCTATTGGAAGAAGCTGACCAGGGATTCTTCAGGCCTCCCTGGGTGTCATTTAGAGGTGGCTTGAGCTGTTCTCTGATCCCAGGTTCCTCCTAACACCCCAGGACAAGTAAAGAAAGGCCCTGGAGACCAAGTATTGCTGGCAAGACCAGAAGCACCGGCATTTGTAGGTCATGTTGCCTTCAGCCAGGGATGGAGAGGGCAGCAGCTCCTGGGTGGCCAAATTCTTCACCTAGGGTAGAGCTTGTGAGTCCCTCTGGGCAGGGCCAGTGCATGTCCAAAGGGAAGTGGCCAAGGGATTTAATGCCGCAGGGAGAGGAAAATGCTGCAGAGAGGTGGATCCCAGACGGTGGCTTTCCTGAAGCATCCTGGGATCACAGGCAGGACCTGGGCTGGCAGCAGGGAGGGAATGAGGCCGGCTGCAATCCAATTAACATGGTGCTCAGTCACTGGGTCAAACACCAGCTGAGTGAGGCCATTGACTTAGTGGCACGGGCTGAAAGCAGACTGCAAAGAGTAAGGGGGTCTGCTGGCATCTTCTCTTCTACTTAAGCCTGTGCTGATGACCCCATCCTGGACAAGGGACAAGTCCCTGCGGTCCAGGTGGGGTCACATAGTATCCAGAGATTGGATTTGAGGGGAACAGCCCTGTGACACTTGCCTGCTTCTCCTCTTCTAAGAAGGGACAATTTGAAGAAACAAAGGCCCAGGAACAGAGGTGTTCAGGAACCAGGGTGCACTCCCAGTGGAGTGGTCTCAAGGCCATGGAAGTGTTTACAGGGAGGACTGGTTTGGACGTCTGGAAAAGGGGTTGAGAGTCAAGAGGTCAAGCTGTAACTGAGATAGGAACATCTGGAGAGCACCCTCTGGACCACAGGCAGTGAAAGGCGAGAGGGCAGGAAGCTGTGGGGTCAAAGTGACTCAGGTGCAAGTCACGGCCAAAGAAAAGGTGAGATGCCTGGATAAGAACCGCAGCTGACTCAGAGTTTCCACCTTTTCCAGAGGGTGACCACGGAGAATGGCCAGGGACCATTTGGTACCCCCTTTGCAGGGAGGCAGTGTTGAAGGAGGTGGTGATTGCACACCAATGCTTTTGGGAAAAAACCGAGTCCAGATCTGTGGTGGGGAGCAGCACCCACCGACCCCCCAGGACCTCTATCCAGTGTCAGTTCCTGGGGGAATCCCACCAGGAGCCCAGCCGCCAGCCTGGGAACCTGGGCTGAGAGCCCATACCTTCCTGGAGTACCTAAGCAGAGGCTGTTTGAATTAAATAGGAGAGATTTCCCCCTTAATTAGCAGGCTATTAATCACATTCATTTTTTTTTTTTTTTTTTTTAAATTGAGCTGTTGCACAACAGGTTGAGTAACAGCCTAATAACAGGCTGTAAATCTCAGTTTGCTCTTGGGAGATTACAGATGTTAATAGCAGATAATGACCCACAACTCACGAGCTTCTCCTCTCCCCCACCTCTTTGATCCCTCTGCTCCTCCCTTCATTGTACTCAGCTTCCCAGCAGGGCTGCAGGGAGACCCCCAAAAATGCAAACCGCCCTGTAATCCCCCCAACTCCACCATCCAGCAGAGCTGGGGTCTAAATCCCCTCCCCTGACTGCCCACCCCTCCAGTTCCCACCAACCACAACTTCTGCTGCAGCTCCCAAGCATCACCTGTGCTGTCAACCCACACTTCTCTGGAGCGCTGGTTTTGGGTTCCTTGGCTCCGTGCGCTGGTTCACGCAATTCATCTTTAGCCAGGGCAGGGCAGGGAGAAGCAAAGCATCGGTGCCTCCACTTTCTTGTCTTTGCATCAGTGCTCCTGCAGCCTGTGGGTCCTGGCTGGGAGCTGAGCGCCTGCAGGACTTGTGAGGACAATTGGGTCAGGCAGGGATTGTCCCCAGCGCCCAGCCTGCTCCTGCCAGACCCTGAGCATCACCCCATGTCCTCCCGTCTGCAATCGGTGTGGGGGGCCGAGCCTCATGCACACTCCGGGGCTGCTCTTGGGATTGCTGCCACCCTGGATGTGGCAAGACCAGAGCACATCACACGCTGCTGCAGGAGAATGTTGCTCTGTAAGGACCTGCGTGCTGCCACAGCAGCTTCGCAGGGGAGCTAAACTCTACTGAACCTCCTGGGGAGGGTTCCAAAGCCAGTCCCCTCCCCACCTCCTGCCTACTGCCTCACCCCTAGCTGGCCCATCTGCCCCTCCCAGACCCACAACGCCTTTCCCAAAATGGCAACTTACAACTGGGACACATCCCAAGGTGACTTTCCGTTGTCCCTGGATATAAGCAAACGTTGCCTGCATCCTTCCCCCAGGATGCGCACATCTCTGCAAGCCCTGGGGCAGCTGTGTGAGGAGTTGGCTGAGCAGGGCTCGGCTCAGCCCCAGGTACTGTTCTGGGGACAGGAACAGACCCAGCAGATCTCCCCCTCTCCCTGTCCCATGCACTGGTTGTGAGCAAGAGGATGGAGGGACCCTGCGAAAGGGATTGGGGATTCCCCTCGAGAGGGTAGAAAAACAGGAATAAACAGGAATAAAGGAGTGGAGGATGACTGTCCTGAATCTGCCACCATCAAACCAGGGCAGTTTAACAGGGTGTAAATGGTGCAGCCTTGGCCATGGGGCCTGGGGTCCCGCAGGCTCAGGGGATATCTCCCACAGACAGAAGCCAGCCCTGCCAGCATCCTCCCAGCACCCAAAGGATCTGTGCACATGGAGGGGGCAGGGACTGGCAATAGCAATGGGATGGTTGCACGAGGAGTCACCCAGCAGGCAGGGCTGGTGAGGGTGGTGAGTCACTGCCAGCTTTCCCTGCCAGGGTGGGACCGCCGCAGCCACCCGGCATCCTGCTGGCTGCACTGGGAGCACCAAGCCACCAGCAGCCATGAAAAACAGCACCTTGCATCAAGAGCTCTCCCCTGGTGTGCAAGGGGCAGCTCTTGACCATGCCAGGAGCCCATCCCCATCTCCAGCAGGCCAGATCAGACATGGCTCACCCAGTGGGGAGGCCCCATCCCTTGCACAGGCACTTGTGGGCTCCCACCCCGCTCCTTGCCAAAGGCTGCAGACATTTGGAGGGTGCTGGTTCCCCCCGAGGCCAGACAGACCCCAGGGCAAGCACTCCTGCCACGCTGTGTGTACCCAGGCTCTGTGTACACATCAGCACCAGATGGCAATGGTCTCTGGCGCCACGAGCCGGCTATGGACAAGGATGGGGAAGCAGCTGTGTTTGCCAGGAGCAGTGACTGCTGGCCACAAGCCGTGGGCCAGCGTCCTGGATGGCACTGAGCCAGCACAGCTTCTGAGTAGGTGTCCTCATGCCCCTCCAGGAGCACTGTGCTGCCCCTTCAGCAGACCTAGACTCTGCCATAGATGGACCCTAGGAGAGCCAGGAGTCCATCCAGGCAGGGCATGGTCTCCAGTGCCTGCCAATGGCAAGGATTATGCAGTGACCCAAGGGAGCTCTAGGGTCTGCCTGAGCAGGAGGAGTAGGGCCACCAGCCCATGGTGTGGGAGCACCCAGTGCCTGCCTCTGGATTCAGGGATGGCTCAGGCCTGTCCTGCCTGCAGTGTGATGCCACCTCGGGTGGTGTCCTCTCTACTCCCAGGGAAGGTTCTCTGTGGTGACCTTGGGGTGCAGAGGATGAGCAAGGAGGAAAGCACTTTCCCCAGAGGAGGAGATGCTGGCTGGTCTGCAAGCAGGCCTTGGGGGATGTAGCAGCCACAGCCAGGACACCCTGAGGTGTTGGCTGAACCACCCAGCTGAGCCTCCAGCATCCAGCCCCGTGTTAGGTGGATGCCAAGCAGCACTCTCCCTGTCAGTACGTGGCACCAGGGCTGCCAGCCCTTTCTCTAGGGACACCTTGCAGTGGGATGAAGACTGTGCCACTCCCTGGTGCAGAGAATGTGGGCCAGGGCTGCCTCAGCCAGTTTCCTTTCGGATGTTATTAGTAACCCCATTAATGAGTCACAGTGTTTGTGGGTGCTCCAGCCCTGTGCTGGCCCCATGGTTCCCTCTGGTCAGAGGTGGGGGCTGTGGCCCCCTCCCCAGTCTGTCCATGGCCATGTTTCCACAACATGCACGGGAACAAAAGAAATCCTTCCTATAGGGAAGGAAACTACTCAAGTGGGGTGCTGGACTGACCAGGCTGGATGGGGCTTTGAGCAGCCTGGTCTAGTGGAAGGTGTCCCTGCCCAGGGCAGGCGGGTTGGAGCTAGATGGTCTTTAAGGCCCCTTTCAGTTCTATGATTCTATGAGAGGGATGCAGGCAAGGATGCAGCAGTGGCCTCATCCTGCATTCAAGGAGGGCTGGTGGCCCTTCATCATCTCTGTTCCTTGGACTTCCCCCAGCCACGGCTCCCCAGGAGAGGGGTGACAGCCACTCCGGCAGTGATGAAAGGTGGCCGAGGGGAGGTTTGTGGCCGGGAGGCTGCTATAAGGGAGCCGGGGACCTTTGATGTGCAGAGCCCCGGCCCCGCTGATTGCATTAGCGGGTTTAGTGCCCGAGCAGGCTCCCAGCCCCACTATCAGGAGCAGACGAGCCGCTAAAGGGCCCAGCTCCCAATTTAGATGCAAATGACCCTGCAATTGTGTACTTGGAGGGCAGAAGAATCCCCACACATCACCGTCGGTGGAAGCAGACCTGGCTAGAGACTAGAAGTTCCAGATGGCTGGAGTGGCCCATAATGGCTCCACTGATGGCTCCGGTCCGGGGCTCCTTCCCGGAATCAGCTTCTTTACGGGAAGTGCGGATTCCCGGAGCAATCTCCTACCCTCCCCAGCCGGGATGCCTGCATGTCCCCCTGCCTGACACTAATGTCCCCGGGGCAGGCGGCCCGTGCTCCTGCCCCGGCTTTGAAGTGCATCAGATTGGGCTAGTGGGAAGGCAGAGCCACCTGACCCACACGGGAGGGCTGGAGGAGGCGATACCCCTTCCCAGAGCAGAGAAGGTGTGGGGGAGGTAACCAGACATGGCCGGGCCCCCAGGTCCCTGTGCCCGCTGTAGCCCCATTTGCACCAAGTGAATTGGAACAGATTTACTGGGACAAAGCCGGGTTCAAGTAATTTTAGGGGTATCCTGGTTTCCTAAATCCACCCAAGGGCTAAGAGTGAGGTTGGGCCACTAGGATGTAGTAGCCTTAGGGGGGGGAGCTGCCCACCAACCCATGGATCCTATCCCCCACCCCTGGGCTGTAAGTGAGGGCAGGCTCCGCAAAGGGCTTGGTGTTGGGGAAAGCTTGGGATGCAGGACTGGGCTCTCCCTATATGATCCCTTGCCCAGTGACCCAGGAACAGCCCAACAAACAGTCCCAGCTCCATGGAGAGAGCTCCACAGTGCCACAGAACCTCACTTCAGCCCCGTAGAAACTCCTCTTACCCCCCAGCATCCTCCCCTTCAGAGCAGAGGGAGGGATGCAAGATCATGTGTGGGGGGCAGTGGTGGGACCAGGGCTGACTTTCAGCTCTAAACCCCTGAGATACCCTCTTCACCCTCTTCAATTCTTCCTATTCCAGAGCAGAGCAGCCTCCTCACCATCACATGTGCCGTGAGTTCAGTCAGGCCTCATTCATTTTACATGTCTGGGAGGGGAGATTGATTTAGGGTAATCATTGCTGGGAAAGCCCCCAGGCTCCCTACAGCTCACAGTACATAGGATGCTGGGGGAGGCAGGAGGACTGAGCCAACATGGTGTGGAGCAGGGGACCTCGGTATCCTGCACAGTGCCTCGTGGTCACTGCAATTTTCCAAAACAAGAATACAGGCAGGCAGGTGCACAGGACACAACCTCCATGTCCGTTCCTGTAAAACCATATGGCTCTGCTTTGATGTAGGTGGAAAATTCCCTGTTTGGCGGTGAATCTGTGGGGCTGGGGACTCCAACATTGGCTACGCTCAGTGAGGAATTAAAAGGGTGTTTTTTGGGAAAGATTTTTCCACTCTTGACTGGGGAGGTGACATCCGAACTTTATTTTCCTTTCCACGCTGGGACACGTGCCAGTGGGGCCAGCTGCTCCCTGGGGAGCCACGGGACACTGCTCTGAGCTGACATGTGGGAGGCAGCGGTGGAGCGGGACTGGGGAGCGTCAGGAAAGATGGAGTCAGGGAAAATGGAGGCCACTGGAGGCTGGGTTTGGGCTCGAGGCTGTTTGCCTGCAGCCAGAACACGCGCTGAGGTCGGGCAGGGAGCCGGGTCGGCTGTGGATTTTAAAACAGAACCTTGTCTGCCAAGGACCCTCCTACTCTGCACGGGCTGGGTGGATCCCGGCCCCGCTGTGCACCTTGTGCTGCTGGCAGAGCGCTGCACTCCTGGCCAGCTCCTCTCCAGAGCTGCTGCGGGGCCGGGAGGCAGGGAGAGGTGTGCTGGCTGTGCCTGCCACACGCCTGGCCAGCTCAGCTCAGGGACAAGTGGCCTGTGGCCACTCCCAGGCACTGTCCAGCCTGGGAACACTTATCCCCGGTCATCCTCTGGGCAGGGCGCTGGGTTCCAGCTGAAGAGGAGTACCCCCATGTCCTGGCATTGTCCCCAGCAGATGGATGTTCCAGGGACCATTCACCCAAGTGGTCTCTGCTTGGGACCACTGCCCCTTCCACCTACTTCCCCCAAGGCACTGGCTTCGGGCAGGAGCTAACAGGGTATGCCATTCCAGAGCCACCAGAGAGATAGGAGGAGAGTGGGATGTGAGTACCAGGTCTGGGAGAGCTCAGCCTTCCCCTAGTCTCTCTCCCAGGACATTTGCCCACTATGCCACAAGTTGCTAAAGTCAAATAGGTCCCCTTTGGAGCAAAATCTTATGAGAACCAACGCTCCAAGAAACCTGGTGTCCTGCTAGCCCTGTGGAAAGCTGAGGGATAGAAGACTGTAATAAGGATCTTCCTTTGTCCTTTTGGATGTGGTTGCTGCTCTGGGGGGACACCAGCAGCCAGGCACAGGCTCTGCTGGAATTGGGGTGCTGTGGTCCTCACTTGACTGCCTGCGGCACTGTGTGCACACTCCTCTGTGGATGAATTTGCGAACTTCCTGGGGCTTATGCTCACACTGTGGCTACTCCACAGCAATCCCTCTCCATCCCCAAAAACAGCAGTAGCCCCAGGGAAGGGGAGGGTGGCATTCCGGCTCTAGGTCTGCAGCAATCCTTCTTTATTCCTCTCCTGCCTGAATTATCTCTCTCCATCCTCGGACAAAGAGACCCCGAGGTCCCCCCCATCCCCACAGTCCCCAGTACACACAGGCACAGCCAGCACTGCCAGGGAAGGTGACACAGCTGGTTCTCTCCGGGTGACTCATGCTGAAATACATGACGTTCACCATATTTCAGGGCTTTCAGCCTGGATGAGAAAAACATCAGGGCGTAAGAAAGTTTCTTTGCGAACTGCTTTTAAAACACTGGAGAGACTTCTCCTCCCACTTGCTCACGCTCTACATTTTTGGGGGAGAAAAGTAGCCTTTTTAACAAACAAATCTTTTTGATAGTTTACAACATGGAAAGTAGATGATTAAGTAATATGTTTTGCTTTGATTTATTAAAAAAAAAAAAAAATCAAACCCCAAAAGACCATCTGGGTCCATCCAAAATAGCTCTTGGCTGCACACAGTGAGCAGTTAGTCCGTGGTACTTCAGCTGGACATGCTGACTCCACCACCTTCTCGCTTCACCTTTGGCTGAGCTTTTGTGCTCAGGAAGCCATGTGGCCACTGTGCCCACTTGCTGCCTGCCTGCCCACAGGGCCATGCCGTGGTCATAGCCAGCAGCACTGCCCATCTCGGCACAGCTCTCCCAGCAGTTCAGTGTGGTTTCGCTGCTGCGTTTGCTCGCAGGGTTATCTGCTCTGGAACTGGTGTTGGTTTTGGCACGCAGCACCGGGACCACACCTACTATTTAAATACCACAGCCAAGGGCTTGGAGGGGAAAAAAAAAAAAGGGAAAGAAAGAAAACGAATATGAAATATTTGTTGCGGTTTGGAGATACACACACACATGTACACACAATACAAACACACCAGCCTGGCTCCAAATCCCTGGCAGTCGAGGAAGGAAGACTCCGGCTAAGATTGTCTTCAAAACCACCCTGGCGTCAGAGTCTGCTGAAGGGAAACCCTTTGGGCCAAAATTAGTGCCTGCCACATGCCAAGCAGGAGCGTGCACTGACCTGGGCTGGGGAAGCCGGGGCAGCCCCAGCGGCACAGCTGGGGCCAGGGAGCCATGCCAGCCCTTCCCGGGTGGCTGCCCTCCTGCCAGGCTACAAAAAGCTGGGGAAAGGGTGCAAGAGATGGAAATCCCCAGGGAGGCAGCGCTTGTGGGGATGGGAGGGGTTTTTCCCCCACAACATAATGGAATTTTGTACTGGAAATGGCCATTGGGGTGGCAGCACTTGCAGTGAGTCTGGAATGGAGACAGGCAGCACTGCCGCTTGGTGCTGGCTTGGGATAAATGGGTGCCCAGTAGGAAAGGATGGGCTGGGACTGGAAACAAAGAGGACAGATGTCCCACGGAAGCAGATGTCCTCACTGGGACAGGTCTAGCTGTACCCTTTCCCCATGTTGGGCCTAGCGAGGCAGCTTCTGGCATGAAGCCACAGCAAGGTAGCCCAAGAGGCGCTGGGTGGCTGTGACACACCGTGCCATGCTGTGCCACGTTGTGCCATGCAGTGAGGCCTGCCGAGGCGGCTGGGGCAGGTGGATTACTGCACCTTCCTTTCCCCAGGCCCCTTTGTGGAGAAGTTTTCCTGATGATCTCACTGGATGCATATTTCTAAATCGTTTGGTTGATTGTTTCATCATCGGAGGTCAATTAAAGAGAGGGCGAGTTCCTGTCACTCTGTTCTGAACCCCTTCGCTGCCAGAGCCCCAGAACAAAGGGAGGAATTGGGCTTGGGCTCAGCAGCTTGGATTCCCATTTGATTATTTCCAACAAGGGAGTGAATCTATTTTGGAGACGGTATTCCCAGGGGATGAGCTCACCGGCGCAGAGCATGAGCAAGGCTGGGGATAAAAAAAATGTAACACAGCCTTTTGTAATGTGTTGGAAACCTATTTACTACCAGGAGGCTGGATAATTAAATGCCACTTCCTGGAGCAGAACGAAGCACCCCATGTAATGCCAGTGCAGAGGGGTTTGCTCTCGACACAGGGTGGCCACTGATCCTGCCAGACACCCCCCGAGTGTTGTGGGTGAGAGGATGCACTTTTGTGTGCTGTTTCTGTAAACCACTGCAGCATCCACACATGTGGCTGGCTGTGATTGATGCCAGCATCCTGTGCCATAGTGGTGCCTTGGTGCAGTATCTCAGGGGCATGGGATGGTGGCAGGATAAGTTTTCCATGCAATGTGCTATGGTGAGTGATTTACACTGGCAGGGCAGCTCTGGGCAGATAGTTGCATGGGAGGAATAAAAAAAATCAAATTACCTGGAAAGCAGTTTCTACACAGAGTTCTCCAGCTCCCTGTTTGTTCTGCTGTCCCCTGGGTTGTCCCCCACTGCCTCACACCAAGCTGTGTGCCCATGGGTGCCAGTGACTCATGGTGCAAAACAAACCATTCACTCAACCCCATCCCACAGCTCCCATTGGAAAATTGTTTCCCCGCAGGGGCAGCAGTGCCCGGATACTGCAGCCACACCAGTGCCCAGGTTCCAGGGCTAGCCAGTCTTTCTCCAGGCTGGGAAATTGTGGATATCTGAGGGGATCAGGTCTGACCAGCACTGGCCTTGGCACCCACACTTTTCCTGTCTCCGTGCATGGCAAGGGAGGTTTGCCCACTCACTGAGAGTCTGAGTTCATTGGAGACTGAATACCTTAGAGTATAGCTGGGAGGAGGGATGGAAACTGCTGGGAATAGAGTGGCAGAGATGTTTGCCTGGGTCATTTGGAACTTCTGCAGACAAATTGCTTTTACATGATGTACAGCTATTAATCCCCAGCACATGAGAGAAGGGTTCCAACATGCACATCCCCTGGGTACTGCAGCCATATCGTGATACCCTCTGCAAAATTCCCTGTGCAAGTGACTGTGGCACTCTGTGTTGTGGCTTCTTTTTTAAAGATTAAACCAGAGATGTTGGGAAGATGTTACTTATCCTTGTTGCTCAAAAGGAACCAGAAAACAGCAATTCCTCCTGTTACTCCTGGAGTTGCTGGGGTGTCATAGATCTTGTCCAGCACTTTAGTGAGTGGCAAAAGAGAACGGCTCCCATGGCTGTGTCCAGTCCCAGATGCTGTGGCTGGGGCCAGAGCTCTTGTTGGGCCAGGGGGAAGGATGGCCCCCTGGGCTGGCATGTGAGCACACGTGTTGGCACGTGAGGCTGTTGCTGTGAGGGCTGTCCGGATGCATCGCACTGCTGATGGAGCCTGTGGTGTGTGCTATGGGTAGGGACATCTCCTGGCACCGTGCTGAGTGCAATGTCCCTTCCAAGTGGGACACCCCGTCCATTGCGATGCCAGACCTTGTGGCTCTACACAGAGCCCGGAGCTTTCAGCTTTCCTGTACCAGTGAAAGTTAAGAAGTGGAGGAAAAACGTTGCTGTATGTTATAGAGGAAGAGAGGTAAAAAGGGCAGGAAATTTGCACCATGTCCATTTCCCCTTGGCCCCTGGCCGCTGCTCATTCCGGATTCGGGATTTGCGTAGGCAGAGTTAAAAATAACAGGGGTATATAAAGAAGGACGGAGAGGGCTGTGCTGGCCCCGCAGCCACCAGGGCACAGCCAGGCAGCAGGCAGAGATCAAAGCAGGATGCGGTCCAGGCAATTCAGTGGGGCTGGGAGTGTGTGCGGGGTCTGGGGTGCCTCTGGGCTGCTTTGCCAGGGGGTGGGATGCCAAGATCTGCCAGCTTGGCAACCTCTTGGCCAAGCAGCTGGGCAGCACCCATGGAGGATGAGGCCCTCTATATTCCCGTAAGCAAAGACATCATTCGTGGACCCTGTCCCTCTGTAGCCCTTGCTCTGTGCTGATATTCACTGGAGCAGCCCGACCCATCTCCTCTGGCCAGAGAGCTGCACAGGAGGCTGGATATGGCCCCCAGCCAAAGCACCCCATCCTGGGACTGAGCTCCCTGTGGGTGCTGCCGGGGCACTCCCCGAGCCCCTGGTAGCCCCGGTCCTCGGCCGTGCATCCCGGTGCTCCCCAGACCCCAGGGCAGGCAGGGCGGACACAGCAGCTTGCTGGGCCGGTGCAAACGAATCTGCCCTCTGTGCCCTGATAACATTGTGTT
Source organism: Petroica traversi (assembly GCA_025920805.1). NCBI lineage: Eukaryota > Metazoa > Chordata > Aves > Passeriformes > Petroicidae > Petroica > Petroica traversi. The sequence continues at coordinate 12,831 of JAHLSL010013276.1, read as the reverse complement.
TGTTGCGGAGCGGGAAGAGCCTGCCAGCACACGATAAGAGCAGATGACTTTACTCTGGACCCGCTCCGGATTGAATTATGCTTTAATTTCATTTTCAGTTCCTCTTTTCTTTTCAGGAGGGGAAGGGGGCTTTGGGGGGTATAGGCAGGTCTGGGGGCTCCTGGACCCTTCTGTAGGCTGGCCAGTCCCATGCCGAAGGGAAGACAGAGAGTAAAACCCAGCCAGATTCATTTTCTGCTCTCACAGATACAACCCTGGAGTGTCACAATTGTTTAAGGTGTTCTGTGGTGTGGCTCCCTGTGGCCCCTCTCATCGGGTCCCCTGAGGGGCTTTTGGGACTTGGGTTTTGCCTCCCTCTGAAGGAGAAGCTCTCTGGGCTGTGATGCTGTAGGTGGTATTGGAGAAGGGGCGCTGGAGATGATCTGAAGGAGAGTCCTTGGGTTCATTCCAGTCCCCCAACTCCAGGTCACAGCACAGAGAGGGATGCAGTGCAGGTGCTTTTCAGTCCCCAATGTTTTGTGGGGTAGAGGACCCCTCTGGGTCTCTTAAGAGCCCAGCTGAGCAACCTGGGCACCAATTCCCCCTCTGGCAGTGCCACGGGGTTTGTCCCCCTGCCCATCCCTCACGTGCTGTGTGCCATTGGGGAGGGTGCCATGGTACTGTGGAAGTGTTGGCAGGGCTGACGGTGCTCTCGGTTCGACAGAGCAACCTCTGGCACACCATGCTGGGCAAGCCATGCTCCTCACTCCTCTGCTGCCAGATGTGCCAGAAGCAAGGATAACCATTAACCCTTCCCTCTTTGGCCATCACCTGGGTGGGTGGCCGTTCTCACCTACTGTTTGCTTTCTTGCCTGGCTGCCGTTTGATCACTTGGGATGCCAGCAACTTTACAGTCTGCTGTAGTGGCGCGGGAGATAACCCATGTTTTCTAAATTGGCTTCTGTCAACAGTGGGCTGTACACACACTGGCTGCTCCTGCTCGCCTCTCACTCACTTCAGAGGGGGCTTCTGTGGCTGAGGGGCTGACAAGGCTGTGGCAGGGACCCCCCGTGCCCACCCCATGGCTCACAGCAGCAAAACCCTGCCCGTGACGCACTCCTGGCTCCCTGCACAGTCAGCGCTGGCAGTGCTTGTGCTGCTGCGGTGCCTGGCATGCTGCCGCTCCCCGCCGCGCCAGCCCTCCCACCAGAGCATCAGTAAAAAGAGTTTCCTGGGGAATATCCCACATTTGCAAGAAATATTGGCTGTAAAAATTAAGCTGATCTGTTGGCGACGCCTCTCAAAATAAGCCAGCACCACACGGGTGCAGATGCCAAAACTGCCTGGAAGAGGGGAAAACCAAGTGGAATTAGTGTTTGTTTCCTATGGCATGTTCTCTCACTTATCTGTAAAAGTTTGGGGCAGGAACTACCTTACTATTAATTATTATTTGGCCATGAGACAAATAATAGGATTAGCTGGTGACTTGAATAAGCTACTCTGGGAGGCAAGCTAAAACTAATTTCAAGTAATAGCCACGTCTTCTTTGCCACTTTGGAGGTGACTTTTTCCAAGGAAGGACTTTGGAGCCCATGTGTTTTGACCCAATAGGTGCCATGAATAAACCTGCTGCCTTGCTGGCAGACAAGCAGATGGGGCCCAGGCAGCAGCCCAACATGTGCTCTGGAAACCAGGGCAGGGATTCTTGGTAAAAGGGGGAAGATCTGAATTGTTGTTGTTCCACTGGATTACTGAAATAATTTATTGCAATGCTCCACCCTTATAATTAAAGCGCGGTGATGAAAGCAACTGGTAGAGTAGCTTTGGATTCTGAAGCGGCATGTGCGTGTGGTGTGTGTGCACACCTCACCTTTGGTGTTTATATTTGTTTTTTTTTAAATTGACTCCTTGCTTCTGAATAGAGCAGGCAGCAGCTTCAGTTCTTAGAAAGGTATCTGGAGATGTTCAGCCCCAGAAAGCAAGGAGACGGGCTCCAAGAGATAAGGACCATTGCTTCTCGACAAGCGCAACAGTAGCAGGGCCATTCCTGGTACTGGCTGGTTGGGGGCCAAATGGAGAAGATCTTGCTGTGAGCCGGACAGGGAGGCAGAGAGCCCCTGGGGAGGCCTGTCCAGTGCCCTGGGTCTCTGTGCCGTGATCCAACTAGCCAGAACAGCGTGGGTGACCTGGGTGTCTCCTGCAACGTGGGAAAACCTGCCGTCCTTGCGTCCCCTGCCATGGGAAGCCCTCAGGAGGACAGCACTGTCCCAGGGGCTGCTCAGGGTGGGCAGAGTGGGACAGCCGGCCCATGCACCCCTGGGCGAGGGCAGTCGGAGACTCAGCCACAGCACACTGATCCCCAGGGAGGGCAGACAAACGTGTTGTGGGGGCTGTGGGGCGAGATGAGGAGATGCCGGCAGGGTGCCAGCCCCCGACAGGGTCGACGAGCAGTTATCTCGGCTCGCACACGCACCCTGCACGCAGCCAGATGCGAGCTGGTTCGCTCTGTGCTGCTGATTGCCTCACCGACAGCAGCGCCGCGGAGGACGCGGCTCCACGGCTGCGCTTACATGAAACGAGTGGCGTGGGGGCACCGGGGCTCGGCTTCAGCTGCTACGGTGGCACAAGCACCCCTTTTTGGGACTGCACCTTCGCTCGCTGCCGCGCTCGGTGGCCTCGTGGCGAGTGTAGAGCCCGGCAGAGCGGCTGGAATGCTGTCACCTGTACCCCTGCGCCAGACTTCCGGCACTCTCTGCCTCAACACACGGGGGCTTGTGACACAGCCATTGCCCCTGCCCCCTGGGGACAGGCTGCCGGGGGACCTGCGGCTCTGCCACCTACAGCCCCTCTCCCCGATCGTAGTGCGGGCAAGGCTCAAGGGCGCCGCTGCCGCCTTCACGTCGCGGGCAGGATTGTGGCCACCGCGATCCTCAACAGCACGCTTGTCTCTTCTCCCCGGCGGGATAGCCGCGGGGCAGGCAGCGTGCTGTTGAGGATCGCGGTGGCCACAATCCTGCCCGCGACGTG
>JAHLSL010013269.1:11896-28011 GCA_025920805.1 Petroica traversi | reverse complement strand
ACTCCCCGCTCAGTGTTCCCGGGACTCCCACGCCTGCTCTCCCCCCCCTCTCGCTCTCTAAACTTTGTAGTTTTTAGTTTCCCCGTGGTTTTGCCTCGGCACAGCTCGGGGGATCGGGGAGTACCCGAGGTGCCCGTGTGCCTCCCAAGTGAAAGGCCGGGCTGTGCCGGGGGTGTTTGTGTTGGCGGCGGCGCTCGGGGACCCCTCGGGCTGCGGGGAGGGGAGAGGAGAGTTTGGCTCCGGGGGATGCTGGCAGCCGGGACCAGCGCAGGGACACCGCTGTCAGCACGGGGACTGCGGGGGCTGCCTGGCGGATGAGTCTCATCCCCCTTTCCAGGGCTGGGAGATCCTTAGGGAACCCCCCCTCAAAGGTTCTGGGGCGCAGGGAAGGACTGGCTGCACCCCCGGCTGCCTCCAGCCTGGCCCGGCACAGGCAGGACACAGCAGCGGCCCCGCCACCGCCATGGGCCGGGGAAGGGTGACAATGTGGCCATTGAGAGCCTGTCTGTCCCGGGGCGGCCGCGCCTCGCCCCTGGCACAGGATGTCTGGCCAGCGCTGCCTGGGAGCCGCGGAACGCGGGGTTACGGCTCTCCCAGGCACAGATCGTGTGAAGCCGTCCTTGGGGGGGTCAGGGCTGCTAATTGGGGTCTGTGGTGACAGCCTGACCCTTGTGAGCGGGGTCACCCCTCTGTCGCGGTGCTGGGCTCCCCCAAGGCACTTTGCGTCACTCGTGATGCGGGCACTTGGCTCCCCGGGGCTCCTGAGCGGGCAGGACGTGACCTCGGAGCCCTTTCGTGCCCCCGCTTCGGTTTCAGCTGCCCAGGCTGGGAAAGCCTCGTCTCCAGCGGGTGAAGCCACCCCTGCAGCACCGCAGCCGCACCTGGGCGGGTGTCACAGCCCAGGGTGGCTTCGTGCTGGACCTTGAGCGTCCCGCCGGCAGCTCAAGGGGAGCGCCGATGTTTTGGAGGTGGCCCCGCCATATCGCTCCTGTGTCGCGGCCATAAAGCGCCGGGAGTGGCTCTGAAGTCCTTTTGTCCCCGAGGGCTCTGGGGGAAAAGCTGCTGCCGGCGGAGCCGCCGCGGGGCTGGCACAGGGACGCGGTGCAGCCCATCTGCCCTGCCAGGCCCCATCCTGGCAGGAATGCTTACGTGGTATGCGGCTCAGCAGGACGCCAGCAGGTTTCTGAGCTTTGAAGGAGAGCTTGGAACTCGCTCTGGGGTTTTCATCTTGCATTAGTTAAAGCTCAGCCCGGCTGATCCGCGAGGCTGCTCCGGGTCGGGGCTGCCCGTGGCGTGTTTGGAGCCAAAGCACATCCCGAATTTCCCTGTGACTCGCTGGCTGTCTGTGCAGAGAGAGCTCCCTGCGCAAGCCCCTGTGATCCTAATCCTGAAGAATAACAAGGAAAAGCCTGGCTGGGTTTCCTGTGCAGGAATCTGTCTCTGCTGGGTCAGGGATTGGGTGTTTGCAAGGCCAGGCTGCACCCTGGCAGGGACTGAGCTCTTACCCCAGGGTGGGATTTAACCCATGCTTGGGGGCTGCAGAGGGCTTTTTGTGGGAAAAAGCGTTCATGGGAAAAAGATTCTATGAGGAAAAAACTATTTCTGTGGAATAGGATTGTGGAGACTGGGCTGGGATATGCTCCATGCCCTGCTGGGGTGAGGAGGGGGGACACACACCTGTCCTGGGACACCGCCCTGGGAGCCACTGGGGCAAACTGGGTTCCTGGAGCACCTCTCTGCTGCTGCCAGGGCTCCTGGCTGCCTGAGGAGCCCCCGGAGCTGGGAGGGGCTGGAACCCAACAGGCAAGGCACGACTTGCTGTCAGGCATGCAAAGCAACGTGGCGGGGAAAACTCCGGGTTTTCCTGCCTAGCTCGGCCTGTTCTCCGCTGCCGCTGCCCCAGGAGGGATCCAGCCCTTCTCCAGGCAGCTTTTCCCAGTTGTCCCCCCGAGTTTGGGGGTTTGGATTTGCTGCCCAGGCTGCCATGACCGCTGGCTGCTGGAGGGACAGGAGCTCTCTGGGTTTGGCAGAGCTTCCCGAGGCTGCAGCCCCTTGGATCTGCTGGGGAGAGCCTGGGCCAGACCTGTGCCCTCCTGGGAATGGGAAAAGGCAGGAGGGAGGTGGGAAAAGCCCTGCTGTGCCCACAGTGGAAGTCCCATGTCCTGTCTGGGCCCATGGGGTGGTGGCTGCATGAATCTCATGGCAATGTCACCCAGAAGTCTCGAGCCTCACACATGTGGTGGCTCAGGACCGGGGTCTTTTCTCCCTCAGGCGGGGCTGGAGGGCTCCAGGCAGGCACAGAGGCAGCACTGGGGCTGTCAGGGCAGCCAGGAGCGATCTGCAGCTGCTGGCACAGCTCCCTGCAGCTCCTGCATTCCGTCCTCCAGGGTCTCTGCCCAGTGCTTCCTCCTGTCACCCTGCTTTGGACATCTTCCTGCCTGAGTCACCCCGTTTGTTTGTCAACACCCTTCGGCTGCCCTCCTCCTCCTCCTCCTCCTCCTCCTCCTCCTCTTCCTCCCAGATGTGGGCTAGGAGTTGCTCCCAAGCTGCTCTGTGGGCTGGAGCAGGGACTGGCTCATCCTCCTTGTGCGATGCCCAGTGTGGCCACCACCACCCGGGCACACGAGGGTGGCAGGGACGGGGTGCCCTGGAGTTTTGTGGTGTCCTCTCCTGTCCAGGGCAATGGGTGGTCCCAGCATGGGACTGGCTGAAGCTCTTCCCTCATACTGGAATCACTCCTTCCCTGCAGCATCCCATGGCCCCCTTTTCCAGGGGGCTGAGGTGAAGCGTGGCTGGCACACATGGTCCTGGGCTCGGGGGTGGCAGTGCCCAGGGATGCAGCAGGAGCCCCTGGGTGCCATCCCGGGTGAGAGGCAGTGCCCAGGGATGCAGCAGGAGCTACCGGATGTCTCCGTGGCCAGAGGGATGTGCGGGTGGGTGGCAGCACAGGGAGGGTCCCCGGGAGCTCACACCTTGCTCTGGCATCTCCGGGGAGTCGCCAGCCCGTTAATTACGGGGTGAAGCAGCTGCTAATTTCGGGGCAGGACTTCCACAGGCACCAGCCCACGCAGAGGTGGCGGAGGTGACACCGAGCCTCATCCCCAGGGCCGGAACTGCAGCCTCCCTGCTCCAAGGAGCCTGTTGTCCTGGTGTCTGCATATCCCTGATCCCACCGAGCAGGGGCTGGGATGGGATGGATGGGATGGGATGGGATGGATGGGATGGGATGGGATGGGATGGGATGGGATGGGATGGGATGGGATAGGATGGGATGGGATGGGATGGGATGGGATGGATGGGATGGATGGGATGGGCTGCAGGGCCGGCTCCAGAGGTGCCTGCAGACCCAGAAGGCAGCAGGCTGTGGTGTGCCCCAGGGATGGAGGCTGCTGGCAGCGGCAGGAGGTTCTCTGTGGCTTCCCCAAGCGTGACACTCATTTCCCAGCCTTTGCCGCAGCTCAGTTCCAGCCGGCGTGGGAGGTGGAGGCTGCCGGGCTCTGGGGTTGGTCTTGAGGCTGAAACCCTCGCCCTGCCCCGGGGGCAGCCGTGCAGGGAGGCTCCGAGGGCTCGGCGCTGCAGCCGTGCCGTGGTTTCTCCCGACGAGGAGCGCGTCTTTCATCGCCGAATAAATAACTCCCCTGGCATGTCAGGGCTCCCTGCCAGCGGCGAGGGCTGGTTCTGGCAAGCTGGGGCTTTACCTGCAGCCGTCGTGTCGGGGCACGGGGCTCGCTCCGAGCCAGCGTGTCGGGACAGGGGACATCGCTCTGGTGGCCTTCCCGTCCGGGCCACCGTGCTCAGCCCCGGGGCAGGGCCTGCCTTCCCTCGGGGAGGGCTTTCCCTGCCTCCCCCGGCCGGGTTTAGCCAGAGGCCTCGGCTGGAGCGAGCTGGGGCACGCAGGGAGGGGATCCCGGCTCTGCCTGGGAGCTGCAGCGCCGGGACAGCAGGAACGGAGCCCGATGGCAGCTCAGAGCTCGGCTTGGGGCAGCCGGGGAGGGAAAGCACCCCCGGAGCGGTGTCAGACACCCCCAAAGCCATGGCAGAGACACGGCCAGGAGCTGGGATTTGCCCAGCCTTTGCCTCCCCTCCCCAAATCGCTGCAGGGGCCGGCTCAGAGCTCAGAGGGGCTCAGCTCCATCCCCCCTCCAGGGACTGACAGGCTCCTGTGTTTCTGAGCTTCCAGCAGGGCTGGAGGCATCCAGGGATGTTTTACCACGGACATTTGATGGGGCAAGGTGTGAACCAACTCCCCAGGACCTGCTCTGCCCCTGCAGGACCCAGGGCTGCTGCCACCACCCAGTTTTGGGGGATGTCACCTCATCCTGGGGCTGCAGCCCCCAGAGCCCATCTGGTGAGGTCCCCAAGCAGGAGCTGTGCCCCGTCCCCAGCCCCTGGCTGTCCTTGGAGCCTTGTCCCGCGCCTGGAGGTGCCTGCAGTGGCTCCATGGAGAGCCCAGCGCCGGGGCCAGGAGGGGAGGAAGGGGCAGAGCAGAGCAGCTCGTGGCTTCCTCCCAGTCTCTTGGCCCAGCGGGAGAGGAAGGAATAAAACTCCACCTTTTCCCCCTTTTCAAAGGGAAAGAGCAGCGACATTTGACACAGGTCCCAGCTCTGGTAGAGCACAGTGCTGTTCTCCGTGCCCTCCTGCCCTTTGCCATGCCCTCCTGGCCTTCTTGGTCCCCTCCTGCCCTTCCCTGGCAGGGATCTCCCTGGGGAGTTCCTCCTGGGAACCCAATCCCTTCACTGGGGGAGTCCCCAGATGGGACATTCCCCCACAGCAGGATGGATGGGACACTGCCCTGCAGGTGACAGAGGACCTGGGGCAGGATCTCTCCCATCTCTGCTGTGCTGGTGGCTCCTGAGGCACAGGACACTTGTCCTGGCTTCCATTCTCCTCTCAGCTCTGCTCAGCCCCTTGGGAGGTTTTCCTGCTGGAAGGGATGTGCCCAAAGCTGGGGTGAGCCAGCTCCCAGACCCCAGAGTGGTGGTGGGACAGCATCCTGTGGGATGGGTACGAGGGGCTGGACCCAGGACCCTCCCCAGCAGCAGGGGAGCAGCTCCAGGTCAGGCTCCAGGACAGGCTCTAGGTCAGGCTCAGGGCTGTTTTCTTCAAATCCCTCTTGGCTGGGTTGTTGTTTTGGATGCACATAAAAATCTTTGTTTGGTCGCCTCCCCTGGGGCTGGATTGGGTTTCCCACTGACACTGTCCAGCTGGGCACAGGGACAGTGCCAGGTTCAGCACCTCTCCCTGGGGCTGGGCATGAGGGGACACAAGGGCAGTGGCTGCTGGGCCATCCCGGAGCTCGCACCGCCCACCCCCAGCTGCCCGCGGCGCAGGAGATGCCCAGGTTTGCTCTGTCCCCTCTGCCGTGGGGACCTCAGCTCCGTGTCCCCGAGCTCCCAGGGCTGGAGATGTGGATGGCTGTGCACACCCGGCCCGGCTCGGCTCGGCTCGGCTCGGCTCGGCCCGGCACGGCAGGATTGCGCCATTCCCGAGGGATGCAATGCCGCCCGGCCGGTGCTGGGGGATGAGCCGGGCCTTATCTGGGCAGGGCTGGTGCTGGGTCCCACCCTGCGAGGAGAAGCAGAGGGCTGGAGCTCACCCTGCCAGGGGACAGGGGACATGTGGGGTGATGTGGTTGCAGCCGGGATGAGGGCAGTGGGTGCTGCTTCAGCCCAGGGTTTGGGGTTGGTGTCCAGCTTGAGCCAAACCCCCTACAGGGATGCTCCATCCTGCCTGTCCGTGGGACATATCCTGGCAGTCCTGGCAGCTCAGTCACCTCCGTTGGCGGTCCCTGTGCCTGCAGTCAGGTGGCACTCAGGGCTGGGGTGGCTTTAACCCGGCTGTGAGGGCACCTGCGCCCCGCGGCTTTGGAGCATCGCCCCGAAAGCTGCTCCAAGAGGAGAAGGGGCTTGCAGGGATCTCCTCCTGCCCATCCCTCGGAGGCTGTCAGGGCAGGGAGGCTCGGGCAGGCACCTCAGAGCAGCCCAGCCCCGGGAGCCGCTGCTGTTTGTTATTCACAGGCGCATTCCTCGCACGCAGCAGCCCCGCACTGCCCCGTTCCCAGCGAGCAGCGGGACAGCGGCTTCCTCGCCACGGGAGAGCCCCCGCCCGCACGTAGCCGGCACTAATCCCTGTCCTGCCGGGCTGCCCGTGACCCCGAGCCCCGGGAAGGGGCTGGAGCGGGGGCTGAGCCCGGCTCACGGCGGGGATTGGGGAGGAGGAGCCGCGGTGCCCGAAGAAGCAGCAGAAAGTGCCCAAAGCACGGCTGAGAGTGGTTTTTTCAGTGTTTTTCAGCTGAGCAGAGGTTGAGGAGCTGCTGCTGCATGCGCTGCTTCATTTTAAGCCTCTCCAGAGGCTCGCAGGGCCACGGGAGCACGGCCGTGTCCCGGCAGGTTGGATTGGGCTGGGAGGGCAGCGGCGTTGGCAGCAGGGCTGGGAGGTGCTGGGACAAGGGCTGGGGGCTCCTCGGTGGGCACAGAGCCCCGGGAGCACCCCCGGGGTCACCGCTGGCCAGGGGGACACTGGGGATGGGGGCACCTCTCGCCGAGCCGTGTCCCCGGCGGGTGCCCCAGCCCTGAGCTGGCACCACGGGCGCTTCTGACTCATCCGGGGGCAGAGCCCGGCACGGCACAGGCACAGCGAGAGAGGATGAACCGGTTCAGGCCTGGCCCCGGCTGGTTTCTCCGGCGAGGCTCCGCTGCCTCATCCCTTCCTGCCGCTCAGCCCACCCAGCCCAGCGCGGCTGAGTCACGGCTGCTCCCGAGCGCGGTGCTCGCTTTGCACCGCCCTTCCCAGCTGCTGTCGGGCAATATTTCCAGTTCTCAAAATATTCCCGGTGGATTTTGGAGCAGTGCTGGAGCCTGGCAGTGCCCCTGTCCTGCCAGATCGCTGGTGCTGAGCTGTGCCCGCCATCAGAGCAGCCTCTGCTCCCTTCTTGTCCCAGCCAAGCTCAGCCCCAATCCTGACAGCAGGAACGCCCCGCGCTGGGTTTGGGTGGGTTTGTCTGGAGGGTTCATTTGTGGGCAGGGAGGTCAGAGGGGAAACTCTCCCCGTTTTTGCTCTCCCCACTTTGCTTTCCCTGTCCCAGCCTCTCCTGGTTTGGATGACAGGGAAATCTGGAGAGCTGCTGGGTCACCCCTGGGTTTTGCTGTTATCAGGAACAAAACCTCCTCCAGCCCCTTCTGTCCCTGTGCCCCGGGTGAGGAACTGGTGCCCAACTTCCCCCAGTGCTGGCATCTCCCCTGGATGCTCGGCCGGGCTGAGTCAGGCCCATATGAAGGAGTTTGTGTTTCTGGGTGGAAATGAGCTCACATTCAAATTCCCGAAACCCTAAACTGTCGGCTGGGGCTTAACCCTTTGGGTGCACCCGTTGGCTCTGCAGGATTCCTGTGGCCCATCGACAGTGGCACTGTCCCTTGTGCTGGCTGTCCCTGCCCTGCTGGTGCTCAGCCTGCCTGGAGCCACCTCCTGCTGCCAGTCTTTCCCAAATTTCTGCTGGGATGAGCCTGGGATGAGCCAGGACAGCCCCTGGCCATGGATCCTCATGTCTGGGTGTTCGTGAGGTGCCCTGGGCGCCTCATCCATGGCATCCTGTGTTCCCCATCTGTGTGTGCACCCCATCCTCGCCATGCTGTGCCCTCGGGGGGATGCCCACACACCCGGCCTGCACAGTGCCAGGGTTTGGGACACGGGAGCAAGGCCAGGGGACAGTGGGAACACCCCTGGGTGTGCCTGGAGAAGCCCCGCTGAGAGGGATGACCTGGGGACATCACTTGGGGACAACCAGTGGCATCAACCTCCCTGGCTTTGTTTCCCTTGCTGGAGGAGCCATCCAGGCTGTTGCTGTCCCTGTCAGTGCCACCGTGGTGGCTGTCCCTGTCACTGTCTCTGGTCTGGGAGCCTGTGCTCCCCCCAGCAGCCGCCCCCGCTCACTAATCATTTACTGGCTAAATTAGTAATTAACTCCTCCCCCAGCAGCCTTGGCAAACTGGCCAGGCCAGCACACAGGTCACCTGTCCCACCATGCCATGGGCCACCACCAGCATGGTCCAGAGGGACTGTCACCGGGCAGGGACCCCCAGAAAGGGACGTGGTCCCCCCGTGTCTGCTCCTGCAGTCCCTGCCAGCACGTCCCTGTCCCCACCCCCGGCTGAGCTGGCAGGGGACACGGGACACACGTGGGGCCGGGGGAGCTGGCCTGAGTCCTGCTGTCCCACAGGGCTGGGACAGGAGCCAGGCCAGGGCCAGTCAGGAGCGCGGGGCCATGGCCCCCCCCAGCCCGGGGGTTCTGCTTCAATGAGCTGCTTTGGCCTTTTTGTTTTCCTTCATTTTTTTTTCTGGACCAAGAGGAAAATTCCCTATCTGGGGTGAGGCATCGCTGTGGCATCCACAGGGGTTCGGGCACCCTGCTCAGCTCCTGCTGCCACTGTGGAAAGTGTCCCTGCCCGTGGCAGGGGCTGGAATGGCTTTGAGATCCTTTCCAACCCAAACCAGTCTATTATTCCATAATTCCATGATTCTGCATCATCCCAGGGGGCTTCTGTGGAGGGCTGGGATTCCAAAGGCACCTCACCCCCCGGATGGATGTGAAGGGCAGGGGACACGTGGGGGCTGTGCCTGCCAAACGGGATGTGGGCTGGAGGAGGATGCAGATGACTGTTCCCACTGGGGATTGCCAGCTGCTGCCTCCAGCCCCTCGAGGGGTGTGTGACACACGTGTGTGGGTGGGCATGGTGGAGAAAAGGCCCTGTGGAGACCTCACAGCTCCTTCCAGTGTCTGAAGGGGCCACAAGGAAGCCAGAGAGGGACTTTCATCAGGAATTGTAGTGACAGGACACAGGGAATGGCTTCAAACTGAAAGGAGGGAAATTAGGTGAGATATAGGGAAGAAATCGTTCCCTGGGAGGGTGGGCAGGCCCTGGCACAGGGTGCCCAGAGAAGCTGTGGCTGCCCCTGGATCCCTGGCATTGCCCAAGGCCAGGCTGGATGGGACTTGGGATAGTGGAAGATGTGACTGGAGTGGCAGGGGTGGCACTGGATGGGCTGTAGGGTCCTTCCAACCCAAAGCAATCCCTCATTCCCCATTGATGGGTGTGATTGCTGCTGCAACTCCTCAGCCCCTCTGGTCCCCACTGCCTTTGGGAGCAGCAGCCTGGTGGCCGAGCCCTGGGGACACCTGGGCTGAGCCACGTCCCTGTCCCCATCAGGCTCTGTCCCACCAGGGCCTCGCAGCATCCCCGAGACCCCTGTAGGTCCTGGGTGCTTTGAGCTGAGCAAGATTGAGGAGGAGGAGGGAGGACAAGGGAATTTTGGAGCAAACCTGTGCAGGAGTGACCTCCCCGGGGCTGGATCTGCTGACTGCGCTGCCCACGGCCTGGGCTATTTCCAGCAGCACTCCCATTTTCACATGATCTCAAGGGCAACGAGGGAAACGAGCTCTGGCCACACTCGGGGGCTGGAAGGGCTCTCTGTGAGCCTGGGGCCGTGGGGTGGGGTCCTGGAGCTCTGCTCTTCCCCCTGTGCTCAAAGAACCTGCAGGCAGCAGCTGCAGGGAAGAGCAAGGTCCAGGCTGGGCTCCAGCGCAGGGCTCTGGGTCACACCTGCAGCTCATGGATGGTTTGTCCCCCATCTCTCAGAGCTCTGCTTTTATGGGAGGTTGGGATCAGAGCTGGCACTGCTGGGGAGTGCCTGTGCTGGAGAGCCCAGAGGAGCCTCGGAGCTGCTCCAGGGCTGGAGCCCCTCTGGAGCCAGGCTGGGAGAGCTGGGGGTGCTCACCTGGAGAGGAGAAGGCTCCAGGGAGAGCTCAGAGCCCCTTGCAGGGCCTAAAGGGGATCCAGGAGAGCTGGAGAGGGACTGGGGACAAAGGTCTGAAGTGAGGGAACAGAGGGCAATGGCTATACATGGAAAAAGGGCAGATTTAGATTGGATACTGGGAGTAAAAGCTCTGCTCTGAGGGTGGGCAGGCCCTGGCACAGGGTGCCCAGAGAAGCTGTGGCTGCCCCTGGATCCCTGGCAGTGCCCAAGGCCAGGCTGGATGGGGCTTGGAGGGACTTGGGACAGTGGGGGGTGTCCCTGCCCATGGCAGGGGGTGGGATGGGATGATCTTTAAGGCCCCTTCCAACCCAGACCGTTCCATGTTTCCGTGTGTGGGGCTGATGATGGTGCTGGAGATGCTTCCAAGGGCAGGACACAGCCAGTCCAGGCTGCAGGACCAGCTCGGACAGTTTGCCTTTGAATCCCAAGGGCAAAATTCCCCTCCTGCCCTGGCTCACAGGGACCAGGAGCCAGCCAGGGCTGCCCTGGCCTGGCCGTGACCTCTGAGCAGGTGAGGGCTGCACCTGCCCTTGGGGCACTGACTGCTGCAGGGCCGTGCCCTGGCCCTGGCCCTGGCCCTGCCTGTCACCCTGGGCTCGGTGACAGCTGCAGTGGCACGGCCGGCCAGGGGGCTGGGCAGGACAGGAGCCTCCTGTCCCGGCTGTTTCACCCTCAGGAGCCTCGGGCTCTGTGCTCCTCGGGCATCACCCGGGACAAGGACACACCTGAGCTGCCCTGCTCCGTCCCCATGTCCTGGCAGGGCCACCTGCCCTGCTGTCCCCACAGCACAGGCGGGCTGGGTGATGCCAGCAGGGTGTGGGGTCCCTGGCAGGGAGGGCTGTGGCCTGGCTGAACACTGTCCTCACTCCCAGCACCCCAGCCCAGCCCAGCTCAGGGTGTGGGTGCCCAGAGCCCTCTCTGTGCCCTCCTTTCTGTCCCTCCTGCTGGAGCCACCACGTGTGGCTGAGTCACAGGAGGAGGACACAGGCTGGGGACAGAAGAGCTCTGTGACCAGAGGTGCTGGCACAGGGATCCTGCTGAGCCAGGCTGGCGCTGCTCTTGGAACCCCACGGTGGCTTTGCCCTGCCAGGAGCCAGCGGGACGTGCCATGGCCTGTGCCAGCCCAGCCACCCCTGTGGGTGTGACAGGGACAGGGAGGGTGTGGGAGCTGTGCAGAGCGGTCCCAGAGCAAACTCTGGGGTTGGGAAAGCGCTGTCAGTGGGTGGCTGGGGACACCCGGTCCTGGGAGGTCCCTGTGGGTGCTGCTGTTTGCACCTTGTGGGTGTCTGAGCCCACACCCAGCCTGGTGCTGGCTGGGGGGTCCCTTCCCTCCTTTGCCATGGCAGAGGGGCCCAGGTGAGGTGTCCCCTGTCCCCAGACCCCTCCAGCTCCTGGCTGGATGTGCAGCCAAAGCTGCTCATGGAGGGATGGCCACACGTGGGTGGCTTTGTGGTGGAGCTGGGGCACAGAACTCTCTCCGTAGCCCTCAGTGCTCCATTGTGCAGGCAGGGACTGCTCTCCACAGCCCCCAGCACTCCGGGGAGGCTTTTCTGAGCCTGATGAAGGAGCCAGTGGGTGGCTGAGGCAGTTCCTGAGTGTGACACATCAGCCCTGCAAGGGTGTTCTGGATGTGAGGTCAGGACACCCTCTGGCACGGTCAGCGTGGGCTCCCCACGCTCTGCTCAGGCACAGCCCGGCTGTACCACCGAGGTCACCCCATATCTTGTCACCTCCTGGTCCCCAGAGGTCCCTGTCCCTCTTGCTCCCCCGGGGGCTACCAGGCAGGGAGCACCAGTGGCCCCCAGCATCCCCTCAGCACCCCGGGGAGCCCGGGGACATTTAGTCACCTCGTGTTTGATTGCAAGTCTTGTTCCAACCTCTGCAAATAATTGACTTTTGCTTTTCCATTTGCTTAAGCCCTCCTAATTGGCCCTGCTGTTAATCAGGGAAGAATGAGTGACTAAGCCGTCTCGCCTGCCCAGGGACCGGGGGCTCCTTTTTTCCCATGGACTGAAAGGAAATGAAACCTCAAAATGTCCTTTTAAATCTCAGCTGTCTGCATGGCTGCCCAGAGCCCTGGCCAAAATCACACAGCTCGGGAAAGGGGAATTGCAACAGAGGTGCTGCGTGGAGAAAAGGCCAAAATCCAGGCTGAGGAGTCTCTGTGTTGGGATCAGCTGGGGCGTCTCATCCTTCGCTGGGAATCTGTTCAATTCCAGGGGTTTCACCCTGGCACAGGAGGTGCTGGGCTGCAGTTTGCTCCCGTGGCTGGCACTGCTGGCATCTCCTCAGGGATGGGTTATCCCTCCTCGGGCAGCATTTTCATCCCGAGGGGATTCACAGCAGCCTCAGCAAAGCTGCTCCTTGTGCTGCCTTGGCTGCCAGCACGGCTCCGGGCTGGCTCCTGCTGGAGCTTTTGGCTCCTGCTGGAGCTTTTGGCTCGTGCTGGTGCTTTTGGTGCTGCCAGGCTGTGCCGTTGTGGGGGCTGTTGTGTCTGGGTTCAGGCCCCCAGCATCGTGCTGGCTCCAGCACTGGGATGCAGAGCCAGGATCCATCCAGCACTCTGGAGGAGCCTGAGCTGTCAGAAATTCTTGGAGGCGACTCAAGTTCTTTATTTTTCACAGGCTCTGGGGCAAAGTTGACAGGGGAGTTCAGAGTCGAGGCCCCGTGTGCCAAAAGCAGCTCCGGGGGAGTTGTTTCTCCAGCTTTGGGATGCTTCGGGATGGGGTTTTGGTGTGGGACCCCCATGTGGGGTCTGGAGCAGGGGTGAGGAGGGTGCTGGTTGGGTCAGGGTGCTCAAGGGGCTCCTCTGGCCACTTTGGGGGTGGAAAAGCCCCGTCCCTGCTGTTGGGGGTGGGTTTGCAATGTGCCCCCCTGCATCGAGGGGCTGCTGGGGAAGGGGCTGCCTGTGGGATGGAGGGGATCTCCTCCTGTGGGGGGTGTAGGGGGTATCTGGCAGCTCAGGCTCTCCCAGCACCTTGGATTCATCCCAGACTGGAGTTTGGGGTGCTGGTGGGGGTCCCTGCCTCACGTGGAGGGGTCCAGGCTGTCCTTTCCCCTCACCCCAGCCCTAATCCCAGCCCTGCTGCACCACGAGGGCCTTGGTGGGATGGCCCTTCTGGGGGCACAGCGGGGTCAGGGGGTGTGAGGGATGTTTGGGCTGGGGAATTGGGGGGCTGCCCGGAGCAGGGCCAGGAGCTGCACAAGGCACAGGAAGCCTCGGCACTGCCGGAATCAGCTCAATGTCAGGAATTTCCTGCCGGGGAGAGGAATCCATGAAATTAATGTGAGAGGCCAAAAAAAGAGATCATCCTGACCCCGAACCGGGCCCTGGGCTGGGCAGGGAGGGCAGGAGGCAGCGGGTTCTGCATGGTCCCTGCGCCAAAGGCTGTTCCAGCAGACAGGAGGGTGACAGGGATGGGGTCTGGGTGGGTTCGGGGGGTTCCAGACCCCAAACCCAGCCCGTGCCTGACGTGGCTGTGCTGTCCCTTTGCAGAGAAGACGGGGAAGGTGCTGGGCGAGTTCTGCCGGTGCTACAAGGAGCAGTTTGGAGTCGCTCTCTTCAACAGCGTCCGCTATGAGATCGAGGGCACCGGGGGCCCGCAGGCCCAGCTGCTCCACCGCAAGGTAAGGGCTCCATCCACCAAATCCACGTCCTTCCCAGAGCCCAGGCACGTCCCCTGTCCCTGTCCCTGTCCCAGCCTGCAGGGTGGAATGCGGCCCTGTGCTCCTGGTCCAGCCCGGCCCTCGGGCGTTGTGCACTCCGGGGCTCCCTGGGGTGGTTTGTGTTCCCACCCCATGGAAGGAGCACACGGAGCCAGTGGGAGAGGCTGGATTTGGATGTCTGGGCTCCATGGCAGGAGCTCAGGGACCCCTCAGTGCCCAGAGAGCCCTGAGCACTCGTGCCAGGCTGTGCCCTCCTGCTGCTGGGTGTGAGTGACGCTCTCATTGGGCAAATTCCCAAAACCCCTGGCAGCTGTCCCTGTCCCCGGAGGTGGCTCTGAGTCTGATCAGCAGCAGCCACGTGTCTCCTGCCAGGCCACAGGGATGGGATTTGTGGCTGTGGCTTCTGGAGGGGATCCTGCCTTCCCTCCCTCCCTCCTCCAAAGGCAGATGCACCTCAGCTGGGGCTGCTCACAGGCTGACACAGCTTGGGGACCTCCCTGGGATGGCTCTCTTGGTGTCCTGCCTGGCCAAAGCTGGTGGAGCTGCTGTCCTTGAAAGCAGGAAGAGATGTGATCACACATGGCCACGGGCTTTGCTTTTGTCTGGGGCTTAAAGGGGTGGCTGTGTTACGGAATCTGGGAAATGCCTCCCCGAGCTCAGCCCCAAGCCCTGGGCACTCCTGTCCGTGACCCACCCATGAAGGTGACACCTTGCCCAGGCAGCAGGACGTGTCCCATCTCCTCGGGGACCTGCCCGGGCACTGGGTGTGCTCGGAAAAATAAAGGAGTGGAGGTTCCTGGTGTTCTCAGCACCCCTGGGTTCCTCAGATGCCTTCAGCCCCCCTGGGAGGTGCCTCCATCCCCAGGTTTGGTTGCTTCATCCAAAAGCTCCAGCAAGCAGCCCAGGAATGTCTGAGGGACAGCAGTGAGGTCAGGGGGTCAGGGACACTGCAAGTCTTGGAAAAAAAACCTGTGTATAAATAGGAATTCCTCCTGCTCAGAGTCCTGTCTGCTGCCTGTCCCTTCCAGGGACCCAGCAGTGCCACTGGGACATGTCCCATCTCCTGTCCCTCCCTTCCAGGGTCCTGGCAGTGCCACTGGGACATGTCCCATCTCCTGTCCCCCCTTCCAGGGTCCTGGCAGTGCCACTGGGACATGTCCCATCTCCTGTCCATCCCTCCCAGGGACCCAGCAGTGCCATTGGGAAATCCCAGTGCTCCAGACACCACAACAGTGAGGGATGAGCACCTCCAGCTCACTTTGTGCCCCCCCAAACATGCCCCAAAAAGTTATGGATGGCACAAGGATGGAGGGCATCATCCCTGCCCAAGCTGGGATGTGGCACTTGGGACTTTTAAATGTTTGTTATTTATTCCCCTTTTTTGTGAGCTCTGTAGTGCTCGGAGCAGTGACACCAGGGGTGACAGTGGTGGCCCTGCTGGGCAGAGGGGGACAGCAGGAATGGGGTGTGAGGGATGATTCAGGCACCTGAAACGCCAGCAAGGTGCAACATCAATGAGGATATGGAATAAACACATCTGCCTTTGGTGTCTCCAACAATCCTGAAAAATCCTCCCTGTCACCCTCTGCCCCCAGCCCTGGGACAGGGATTTGGGCAGCCCAGGGGCTCCCGGCCCCTCCCTGCCCAGCCCCACAGTTTGGCACACACCTGCCTGTCCCAAATATTTGCTGGAGCTGGGAGGAGCTCCCTGAGTGCCTCGCTGGGGCGGGGAGGGTGTGTGAGGTGGGGACAGCTGTGCTGGTGGCTCTCCAGGGTCCCCAGGGCTGTGTCAGGGCTCAGCCTGGGTTTCATTCCACCACCAGCAGCAGCAGCCGGTCTGTCCAGCTCTGCCTGCCCTGGGCAGAGGTTTTGGGCCACTTTAGGAGGGCTCATTCCCCTTGGATGAGTCACTGCTGGGGACTCCCCAGAGCTGGCACCTCCTTTCTGTCCCCATCCGCGCTGGTGGCCTTGGGGTTTGGGTTCTCATTCCTCCTGCTGGCCCCAGCCCTGCAGGGCCTGCTCTGGGCTTTCTTTTCGCTCTTGCAAAGGCTTTGGGAAGCAGTGAGGAGCAGAGAGGAGCAGCCAGGCTGCTGTGAGACCTCCCCCAGCCCAAGGGGTGTGTGGTGAGGGCTTGGGGCAGGCACAGAGGTTCCTGTGAGCTACGAGAAGAGTGGGAAAAGCTCCTCCAGAAGGGCCCTGCTGCTGGGGCAGGATGGGATCCAAGCCCTGGCTGGTCCCTCCTGGTGGCCACCGTGGTGGAGGGTGGGTGGCCACGGCAGCAGAGGCGGCTGCCGCACGCTCCAGCCCTCACGAGAGCTCTCAGCTCTTGTTTATCTTCCTGGGATCATAAAAATTCCTGGGACAGATTCTTGGCTCCCTGGGGCAGGCTGTGTTTGGGATGGTGCAAACACTGCTGGCCAAAAGGTGCTGCAGAGCTGGGGAGGGGCTGCACAGCTGGGGGAGCACGGGGTGTCCTTGGCCCGTTCCTGTCATGGAATTATGGAATGATTTGGGTTGGAAGGGACCTTAAAATCACACAGTGCCACCCCCTGCCATTGGCAGGGACATCTCCTGCTATCCCAGGGTGTTCCAAGCCCTGTCCAGCCTGGCCTTGGGCACTGCCAGGGATCCAGGGGCAG
>JAHLSL010013266.1:140972-260772 GCA_025920805.1 Petroica traversi | reverse complement strand
TCTATCAAGCATGGAGAGCCAAACAGAGGGAATGAATCCTCACTGTGGCACAGCAGAAGTTGCTGAGGAGAGGGAAACTCTTCTTTCTGCCGTGCTCAGTGAGGGATGTTTCCCTGCATTCAGGAAGCACATCTGAATAACTCCTCTCCTCCTTGTTAAGTCATCAGAAGGGGCAAGAGCCTGCTCCAGCCTACCTGCTTGGATTGAACCTCAACGGGTTAACTTCATAAAACTGCAGCTCTTTATTCCAGCCTGTGATTTCCCATCATACTTTAGGACCAGCGAACCGTCCCTTCATTGATGGCACCTTTTGGCTTCACGATAGAAGCCAATTTGTTAGAATTCCTCACAGGTCAGGGGCTGTGTGAAGATGTGGAGGGCACAGCAGAGGCTGCTGGAAAATGAAGTTGTATTTGCTTGGCAAATTATACGTCTGCTGCACTTTATGGGCCTTGATTTCCTTTCCCCTCTCTCTCTCCCTCTGCCTTCCCACCCCCCTCCCTCCAGCCCCTCCCTCGCCCTCTCTTTTTTTTAAATCAGAGAAGCGTGTATGTGAGCTATCGTCACATATCCAGTTAATGTAGGTTAATAGATTGATTCCAGTGACACAGATCATAATGAACAGTAAATTGTTTTATCTCTTAAGTCTTATTTGGTCAGCCAGGAAAACATATGAGGTAATATGGCTTGGACTAAATGGACCGTATAATAGATCTCCCTCTAAAGAATAAGGACAGGGATGACAGCGCCTCTTATGATTAATGAAAATAATAATGGTCCTGAAATTGAAATTTTTCTAATTTTTTTTCCTTCTTCTCTCTTGGCTGCCACCAAAAACTTCAGCCAGAAGATGATTTGTGCACAATAACCACCTCTGACTTCTCCCTCAACTCCTAATGCAAGTTTAGGGAGTGCTGGGGAGGGAGAGTTGAAGAGGGATGGATGGTTGCCTACACTTCTAAGAGCTTGGCTCAGCAGTAGAGGCATATATACACAAACTGTTTGCTTTTAACCCTGGGCTTGAAGCAGATGCTTTCAGGTGCTTGCAGCTTGCCCAAATACAGGATTTCCAAATGTGTCCTAAGGAGTTCCATTATTTAAGTGCTTTGGAAATATCACAATAAAGCCTTAAACCTTCAGACACGTTTGTTTATTTATGCAGGAGCCCCTGCATTTATTGGTTCTGTGCAGCATTCAGAATGTTTTGTCATTATTAATGAATATTTACATTTGCTCAGTGTCAGTGCTTCTTGCTGTAATACATGTATAAGAAGGTTAATTCTGCAGCTGAAAAAAACGGGATGGGGCAGAATCAGACCTTTTATACACAGTTAAGTCAAGTTTTTTCTTAGAGGTTTCTCCAAAGTGCTTCCATTTGGCTCAAAAGAGTTTTCAAAAAAAAGACTTATGGACATTTGTCTTGAATAATATCAGATGACCTGGAAGACAACATGAGATCTTTGTCAAATAGGAAATCTTTAACGAAAGTTAATAAGGGCAGGGAGAAAAAATGCAAAAGGGATCAGTGGGGTAGATGTGAAAGTATCAAACTCTAACCCAGCATTACCAGAGGAGTCATCCCCAAGGCACTGGAAAGCATTTGTGCACATGTTTGCAGGTGATTCCCTGGTCTCCTCCAGTAAAGCCACAGGGGAACAGAAGCATCACACTAAATATAAATTTAAGCTTCAGTCCTTTCTTCAGGAGATTCATATAAAGTAAAACAAAAGCAAGGATCTGGAGAGCTTTTCCATGGAGCACCTTCCTGTATGAGCATGGCAATGTGAATCATGACCAAACCTGGATTTTGCACCCCCTCACATCTTTTTATGTTTCTTGTCATTTTTTTCTTCCTTTTTTTTCTCACTTAATTCCTTTTAAGACTGTAACAAGCAACAGTAAGTGCCTTGTCCTTTTATTCCTCTTTTATCTTTGTGCTTTACAGCTCCTGTGTTGTATCTGCTTTCATTCTTATAGGATCAATAAAAGGTTTGTCACTTTGCAAAGTTTTGGAAACCAGAAATTGCACTTGAGGAGTGGGATAACAGGGGTTGTTTCCTGATGCTTCTGCACAGTTGCATCTCTTTTTAATTTTTTTTTCCATCTTCCAATATCTAATCTCAATGTCTGCAGTCATGCTTTCGGGTTTTACATTGGCTGTCAGCAGGCAATCAGTTCAGGCATTCAACTTCTCTGGATTAACATCAAGCTCTGCAGTTTGGGTATATTAGCAGCAGGGTCAATCACAGCAGCAGGAAGCAGCCTGAGAATAAAAAGGGGGAAAAAAGGAAAAAAGGAAGACTAAAAGGAACCCTCTGAACTTCAAGAGTCTGGAAAATCCAAACTGAGACTAAACTTCATAAATATCCCTAATCTCTGGTTTAGAAGCCAGGATTGTTTATGATTCATGGCATTTGATGACATTTAGCAACATGCAACCCATTACAGCCCTTAAGTCATTACATAACATGGCAGAAAATGTCATCAGGTGCCACAACAACAAGGCAGGTTATTGGAGGGGCAGGGTTCAGTTCAGATTAGTTCAGATTTCTGACGGATGCTAGCCTAGTTCCAGACTGAACCCAAATTCTTCTTGTCAGGCTTATCTCTCTAACAGATCATCCTTGCTTCTCTTTATGTTGTACAACTTCCTCCCCCACAGCTCAAAATCCAAATTCCCAGCTTCTGCTGGAGCACTGGCAAAAGTAAAGATCATTCTTAGGCAGGAATTGCATTACTTATTTTTGTAAGAAGAAATGGGATCAGTCTGTAGCCTCCCCGAATATGCAGAGGGTTACTTGTATCTGACATTGTGGCTTGGTGATCTGCACCTCAAGACATTTCCACTGGTCTGAGAAGATTACAACTTCCAGTGATGAAATCAAAGTGTTAGGCATCGGTTGGGAAACCCACAGGATTAGTGAGCTGCAGCAATGTGTGTGAATAATGTGCTTTGCAGCCATGTTTCAGGGCACTACAATTAACCTTAATAAAGTTACCAGCATCTGGAAACAAATGGGGCATTAAAAATCTGTGTGAAATATTTAGCTGGAGATCTCCCCACAAGTGAGTGGAGATTGACACACCATGTCCTAATCCCCTGCACCAGGGGAGAATTTCCTCCAAGAAAAGGGGAGTTTACAGATGCCTAACAATAAACAGCAATAGGTAGAAAAGGAAAGAATTGTTATTCTGCTGTGCTGGTTTAAAGAGCTGGATTCAGAAAAAGTCACCTGTATTTCTTAAATTTGAGCTTGATTGCCAAAGACTCAATCACTAACAAGAGCAAAGTCCACACCACCCAGGGAGATGATCCCACACCTCCTTGGGTACCTCCAGTGCCCAAACCCTACCAACCTATCCAAACTGGGCAGAAATTTCAGAAAAGTGCTGTGGTGCATTCTGAGGACCCTGCTTTCCAAATGTTGCTGATGTCTTAATTTCCAATGTTAAAAACATTTGAAGCATCACAGAAATGTGGGAGAGTGAGTATCAGGGGTAAGGAGATGGTGACAAAAGTGGAAAATGAATCTTTGTAGCCTGAGAAAATTTTGCCTGTTAGGGGCTGTTTTGTATTTCCACTTGATTTATCTGGACCAATTTAGACTCCTTGTAACTAATTGCAGACTGACTGTCCTTTAGAAGGTTTTAAGTGGCCTAAAAATAAGAAAGACAAAAGAAAGACAAAGAGACAACATTTTAATCTGCTGACATTGTGTCTTGACTGGTCAAAAACACAGCAGTCATATACAATTCCCTTATTTATTTTG
Organism: Petroica traversi; assembly: GCA_025920805.1. Classification (NCBI taxonomy): domain Eukaryota; kingdom Metazoa; phylum Chordata; class Aves; order Passeriformes; family Petroicidae; genus Petroica; species Petroica traversi. The sequence continues at coordinate 257,002 of JAHLSL010013266.1, read as the reverse complement.
GGCAAGTCTTGGGGTGCAGATATTGGAGGTGATGTATATGTCATGCATAATAATAATATACATGCATCCCATGAATCTGAATATCCTTTCCATTTAATAGTGAGGTGTGTGTATATGCACACGTTTACATGTAACACAGCATTGCTTTATTTTGTCTCTTTTGGAAGTAAAAAAGATATTAAAAAATCCAGTGACTGATTTTACTTCTTGAACCAAGTCAAATATTTTCTTGTCAGTATGCTCATAACTTCAGACTGCAGAGGTCATGGCTTTGACTTTCTCCTTCAGATGGTTTGTGAGTGGAATGTCCTTGAGATTAAGGTTCCCTTTGTTTTCCTTGGGAGGGGCTTTGCTTAAAATGGCAAGCAGCTGAGACTTGCCAAGGTCCTCCAGATTCTGTTTATTAGATTTTTATCTTCTTATCAGAGTCTTCCTCCTTAAATCATGTCAGCATTTTACCACTCTTCAGGGATTCCTGGTGTTTTATTGTCTCTGAACTGCTTGGGGGGTGGGGGTAAAGGAAGATATCCTAGAAAAAATAACGATAATATATCGGCAGTGATGGGAAAGATTCAACTGTCTCCTTAAGATTCTCATCCCGACCAAAGTGACCAATAACTGGTCATCTACTGTGGATTTAATTAAATCTGTATTTAAACAAACTCCCATTGATTTTGTTGAGAGTTTTGTGCCTGGGGAAGTACTTTATAATTTGGTCTGGCATTCCTGCCCAACTCTGACATGAGAAAAAGCCAACCCAGTTGGTTACTGTCATTGTATTGTTTTTCTTGGCAAAGCAGAAATTTTTTGCTATTATTTTCACATTAAAAGGTACCTTGTGACTTATTAAGATAATACTAAAAATATTCAATCTACTGGTTCCAATTCCTACTAAAATCAGCCAAATCTATTATTTAAAGATGATACACGTCTATATATAATTAGAATTTAATGTGTGTATACAAATACACACTCTGAAAGATACACATCTCTTTTTTATCTTAAATTAAAAATCTCAGAGAACTCTGTAAATCTTAATGTCAAGCTCCTCCCAGATCTGCTCTGGAGTAAACCAATTACGAAAAAATTCCTTTTCCCAAGGTCTGAGCCAGGGAGTGAATAAATCCTTATTATACACAAAGCAAGTGTGGGGCATCTCTAGCTTGAGTGCTTTATACTGTGCAGAGGAATGTAAATGATTCATTATAAAGACACAGGCAGATCACAGTTTGTGCCACATGTGCCTACAGATGAGCAGAAGTGGAATCTCAAATTGTTTGGAAGCACATGAGCCTCTGGTGTGAAGGTGAAGTCTCACTTTGAGTTCTAAGCTGTTGATGAAGAAGTTAATCCTTTTGAGGAGATGACCTGGAATCGAAAAAGCAAAGAGAAAATGAACAGGTCCTGGAGCAGTGTGAAACACTTATCATTGTTAGAGGTATCTGCCTGTTGGCATCCGTTAAAGATGTGCTCAATCTGGTCATTCAGCAATAGCCATATTATAGCAGAGACAGACAGACCAAATTTGTACCAGTCCTTGACATATATTCATCTTGGGATTGCTGTCACCCTTTGTCAGGGGAATGAATCAGTGGTACTGTTCATACTTTTCTGCTTTAGGTAACTACTCTTTTGATAATGAATCTTTAATGATAATTGCTCTTCTAAGGAGAGTGTTTTCCACCCTTGTTAAAGCAATAATTTCTTGTGGAAATGTGCTTAACATTAGCTTTTCAAGACTGGTGTACTTTTCCAATTGATAAATATCCCTGTGAAGGACAGAGACCTGACAATTTTGGCAAAGTGTCTAAGACAGAGAAGATAAAAATTAATTGTAAAGAAAGATGTATGAGGGGTTATTTCTGATGCTCTCTACAACATGTGATAGTAATGTCTTTAATCCTAATGCTAAACCTTACCTCAGTTAACATACTGTACTTTATAAAATGAGAGAGAAAATATCATTTTAATCTTATTCTTTTATCAATTTAACCTTATCATTTTAATCTTATTCATTGTTAAACTTCAAAATAATTCCTTTTTAGGGACAACTACAATCCATTCTATGGTTTGGCAACAGATGTCTTCACAAACTCAGTGCAGTTATGGCAACCTTATATACAACTGCTTTAATTTTCCAAACAGAATTTAGCATTTCTTCAGCATTATGTCTCGGAGAAGTTTTTATGCTAGGAAAACCCAGTGAAACTATGGTTAAAACAAACCAAATTCTGCAAAGTGGTTTAGTCACTATAAGTCCTTGACATGCAAGTCCACATGTTCACCCAGCCTTTCAGGAACACACTCATCCTTCCTGTGCTGTCTGGAGGAGTGATAAATGCCTGCCAGAGCTACATAGGAGAAGGAACTACATTTTTAAGGAAATAAATATAAATTCCAAACCAACAAACATCAGCAGAAAGACATTTTGTTATTCCTGGAACAGAAAGGATGGAAAGTTTTGGGCTGTGCAAGACTATAGGACTCGTGCTGCTTGTAACTACCTGATTGCTATGGCTCCAGATTTTTCGTTCAGCTAAAATGAGCTGTTCTCAAAAAAAAACAACAACTGGGTATGTGTGCCAGGGCCAGCCCTCAGCTCCAGATTTGATCCAGAACCAGCAGGAATGGGAAAGGAAATGAAGGAGTATAACGGTGCATGTGGGGAGATCTCTGTGCAAGTGTGAGCATGAAAGGCTGTATCACAAATTCAGAAACATGAAGCTACTAAATGAATCTGGCAACTGAAAAAAATGTTAGGGTTGATTTGGAATTCATTTACTATAACAAATGGAAATGATAGAGAGGAATTAATGTCCAGTGAGTTCCCTCCCCTGCCATTGCTTCAGGAGAAGGTGCCCTCCGTATAAGCTTGAAAAAATGTAAATATTTTAGCAGCAAGTAGTTCCATGACAGTTAGAGCCATGTGCAGGAACTGTTGCAGCATGTGCCTGAGATATGACTCTTTCAGTGGAAGTCTATTTACAGGATGGAGCATGTGATTTTAATTGCAAGTATGTTCCTTCTTCCTTTTAAATTCCTCATGTTTTCGCATATACCATTAAAAGATTGTCATACAAGCTCTCATTGCATTCTTTGGCATGTCTTCCAGAATGAGAGGAGAAAAGAATCCCTGTCAGTGCCAACAAAATCGCATACCAAATATGAGAAACAGATAAGACAGCAGATTCAGCACAAAGCAGAGCAGGAGAAGTCAGATAAGAGGAGATCCAAACTCTTGGGTTTTCCAATCTCCACTCATTCTTTTACAGAATTGACTTTGTTCCCCTCTTTTCCCTGCGATCATCTTTCTAATCTGACCTCACCTCTAAAAACTGGGAATTTGACTCCATTACCTGGGAAATCTCAGGAAAGGACTGAGAAAAGAATGAGGAATTCAGGAAGGGTCTCATTGGCTTCAGCCAACAAGAAGGAAAATATTTCTGGGGACTATGGGCAGCTAAGTTCTGCCTTTGGAAGTCCAGAGGGAACAATAGTGAAGATTTCAAGGCATTAGGCTTAATAACACTCAATAATTCAAGCCCTTGGATTTATTTGCACCATATAAGCAAACTTTAAATGATTTTTCTATTAAAAAAATTGACTGCATTTTTAATGAGCTCACTGTATATTTCAGTGAGAAACATTCACAATCTCCTTTCTCCTGCTCCAGGCTGGTAGATCTGTCTTTAAAAAGAAACTCTCATAATGGAACAAATAGGAAAAAAAGAGTAAAAAACAGACAAACAAAGAATTACATAACTAGAGGCTTCCAGCCTGAAATACTTCCTTCATAAGCAGTTTTATAAAGGAAAATCTTCATAAATACTGATAACTCCCCATACTTATATTTTCTGTAATTGCTTTTATTTGTACAATTGAGGACGCTGCATGTCATGGCACATGGCTGGATGGGAGACCTGAGAGCTTTCAGAGAAATTAAAGGAGTGGGAAAACCTGCTGCAGATGCACAAAATTGTACTCTGGAAATCACACATCATGCATGTTCCTCCATGAACATCAGTAATGACAAGAGATGTCTTCTTAAGCCTTGGTGAAGAGCAAGGAGCTTCCCCTGGATTTGAAGTGGACCTTCATATTTTCCCTGTAAAGCATCTCTGCTTTAAATGGCTCTTGCTTCCAAAACCTCGTGAGCTGAAAGTTCAGAAAGTGACATTCTCTGAGTGGTAGTAAATTGTTGGTGTGTTTGCTTAAGCCTACTTGCTGGGATTAGCTCTGCCCCACTTTGTATGTTCTGGATTGAGGGTTAGACAAGGGTCAAGTAGGTGATTTCAACACTCTCTGATACAGGGTTACCCCCTCCAGTAAAAGGGAAGCTTTGCAACCAATCCAGTCTAATGCTTCCATCTCAAACTCCACTTAGTTTTGCTTGTATGTGTAAGGAGGCTTGAGGGCAAGAGGGCACAATTTCAAACCCTGGTTCTCAATTCCATAACATCCATCATTATCTGTCTATGTGAGGCTATTATTTCCTTCCTCACAAAGCCCATTGTTCAAACACACCCAATTCTCCAGAAAAAGCCATGTTCAACTGGACTGTGCCATTGTTGAAACCATCATGACTTTCTCATGTGCACATTTATGGTTACAGGAAAGGGAAACACTCCTACTCCTTAGGCTGAGATTGTCTAAATGGCCTCTAAAATCGAGAACATAAAACCCACAGAGACCTCATAGGAAATAGACATGCAACACCTAAACTAAATAACCTTGTCCAATTTTTTAAACACCAAACCTCACCCTCACCAAAATTTTGATTTGGTGCCAGTGAAGAACATTGACTGTGAGCAGCTGGAAGCCTTAAGGGATGGATAAATAGAGGTAGGGACAGACAAACACTAACCTTTCCCCTCACTTATTTAAAAATCAGATATAAGTCTCACTAGAAAGTAACTATTCAAAATAAGGAGGTTATAAAGAATTCATCATTATGGCCTTAAATTTTATTAGATCACTTCTTTGGCCAGATAATATCAATGGATCAAAGTGGGCCTTTTATAATATAAAAAACTAGATTTATTCAAGTGACAGAGCTAAAACTTGCAGTGCCAAGGTATATTTTCTTACTGAGGTTCTTCTTTAGGTATGCTGAGTAAATTGAGTGTAAAACTCCTTATTCACATAGTCTGCACAAAACGAATTTTCCATGGATTTGTTAAGGTTCACATCAGGTACCATGGAATTTAAGGCTGTGCTTTGAACCCCAATGCCAGCTCCTCACCCCAATTCCTCAGCCTTGTTTCTCTCAGGGTTTCATTTATTTGCTGTTTCCTTTCAAACAAATTAAAACTTCCAGTGGGTGGGGGAAATATCAACCTTAAAATACTTCTACTAAGGTTTACTTTCTTTTCCTGAATAGAAAGAAAGAAAAAAAAAAAAGATGACGAAGAAGACGGAAATGGAAAAGAGAAGGGAAAAAGGAAAAGAAATATGACTGTCCTAGACCAGGGAGATCAAAATTACACAAGCCACTTCTTTGGAGGTCAAACTGAAAAGATTGACTGGTCCTCAGAGTAATGCAGTGGCCCCTCGACATTTATAGTAAGTAGTTGCTGAGGGAGAGAATTGAATTCTGACCTTCCTAATTCAGCAACAGAGGTAAGAAGTCATCTCCAGCACACTGGAATTACATGGCACATAAAGGAACTCCCCCTTCAATATTATTTATTTGGTGAACTCTCTCTGTATCCCAGAAAAGGCTACAGCATGCTTATTTTGCAAAGAGATCATGTTGTTTAGTTCCAAAGCAAGCACATTAGAAGAATTCCACATAGACTTCATAATAAATCCACCCAAGGCCCAGCACCCAGTTGCTGTTGTGTACAGGGCTTTTTATTTATTTAACTGCTTAAAAAAAAAATTGCACACATAATGAGAGAATGTCCTTCCCTTACGAGAGGAGAGTTCAATAGTTTAATTTTTGTTAACCAAAATCCCTTGTACTAAGGTAAATTACATTGCATTTTCTATTACTAGCTCTGTTAATTGTCAGGCAATAAGAGTTTATGCACTCATCCAAAGCAGCAGAGAATTTCCCATAATGTTACAAAATAAAACCTGACAAAGCACAGTAATCTTTAGTTTATTGATGTGCTGCTAGGCTGTGGAAAAAATCAGATCTGTAATGTGCTTTTGGTTAGGAAATTGGGGCCTAGAAAGATATACTAGGGAACAGCAGAGGAATGTCAGGTCCCAAAAATATATATACATATCCATGTGTGTGCATAAACTAGGTTGTTTTTTCTACGGAAAATTATGATGAAAGACTTTAACATCAACAGTAAAGGTTCGAAGACTGGAAGAATAGCAGAGAAAGACAGCAAAAAGGGTGTGAATGCAAACAGAGCTTGTTAGTTAGTAGTGTCTCAGGTAAATAGGATTTAAAGGCAATGTGAAAAAAGAACAAAACAAAACAAACAAAGACAATGCCTAGTACCTTGGATGGGATATTCAGCGTTTCACTATGGTCAGGCCCAAACATCTGCAGTGAGTAAATTTATCTCTAATAGTCCTGAAAGAACATCGCTTGTACCTTTATGCACCCAAAACCTGCTTGGCTTTAACTAAACAGACTCCCTTCAATGCAGGCTAGAAAAACTCTTGGGAAGGATGGAAATATTATTTGAAAGCTGTATTTAAAATAAGTGGGGATTTGGGAAATTCAGCTTTCAGAGAAATGCTGAAAGAAAACCAAAGCAACAAATTAATGGACTTTAAATTTGAAGCTCATGTTTGCCTTCAAAAGTACACGTAGACATATTATTAAGGAAGGTTCTGACCTTCTTTAATGGCCTCTTTCAGGATCTCTTGTGGGTATGAGATTGCAAAGTGAAGGTTGTTTCTGACATCCAAAATCCCTATTGACACTTTTTCTAGTTTTGATAGAGAATATTTATGCTAACATATTTATGACAAAAAAACAGGGTTTTTTCCATTTTCATAGGAGAGGATTAAAGGATACTTGATTTCTATATCTGCTATGGTTTGGTGAATAGCCGTGCATTAAGAGGAGGTTCTTAGCAATGCAGAGGAGGCTAAAATTTTGAGTTTTCCTGTATACTTTCCAGTAAGAACCAGCATGACTCTTGCCCTTTAACAGGCAATGATGGAGCATGATAATGTACATTTCTGCTTCTCAGAGCATTTATTTTAATTAAGAGGGCTTATAAACAAATAGGGAGAGGGGAGGGAGGGAAGAAAAGGGGGGTTGCCTCTTTATTGTCCTGATTTTCCATTTAGAAAGTAAAAGAGAAACAGAGAGAGAGATTCTCTACCTTGCATAAAAGATGGCAAGGTGATAAATTAGTGCTCTCAACTGAAATTGATTACTTTCTGTTCCTATCCAGTTCATACGGCAGCAACACAAATGCTATGAAACACAGTAATGACACATTGGAGAAAAACCAATCAGGTTGGTATGGTGGAACATTTTTCCTTTTCTCTCCCACTGGCTCAAAGGATGAACCACCATGGGCTCTGCCTGCACCAGGGAAAGGTACACACACCCAACACCCCCAAGACTGCCACTTGGAAACTTTTCAGCCAGCTTAAGGACATTAAGTGATAAAATTACAAATATCAGTGATTTTTTTTCTCTTCTGTGCCTGGATAAAGCTCTAATACTCGGAGGGAGCTGTTTATGTAGCAAAAGGTTGAAGTAAAATCTTCAGGCAATTATACCTGAGATAGTGCAAAGAAAACAAGGAGCAGGGCATGGTTCATCAGCCTTCCAGGATTCCCGATGATGCATTTAGATGCAACGGGTATCAGGATTTAAAAGAATAATTTGGACTTCTGTAATGACGAATCTGCTTTGCAAGCACTACTCTTTCATCTTTACTAAGTTGGGAGTTGACTGCTTTCATGGAATAAGTTCCATGACTTTTAGGTCTTTCAGTAAAAGACAGACTCCTGCTCACATGCCACAGAATTGGTTTTGGGGTAGGAAAAAAAAAAGTGCTGAGCAATTAATTTTTTTCTCATTTGTCAGATCTCCATGTTCTGGATGTGTAAATAAGGAGAGATGCCAACATGATGGACCATTCAAGAGCTGGAGGGCATCAGAATATCATCCTAAATTTCTACTTTGTCTAACTAGACTTTAGAACTAGTGAGAGAATTAAGGAAGGAAGAAGATAAGATTTAGTGTAATTATTCAAACTTATAAATGTTATGAATTTCCAAAGTTATCCCTCTGGTAGAAATGTTCTCTTTAGTGTCAACCTACTCTCTTTTTTCTTCATTTGGCTTTAATAAAGATGATCAAATAAAGTCAAGAGCCTTTCCTAGAGAAAGTCAGCCAAAGGACTGAGTCTTCTTTACCCTCATACATTGCTGCATATGCCGTGATGTCTCCCATTTCTACTGATTTAAATCAGCTCAGTCTTTGTCTTCAAAACTTTCATCCTGGCAAAGGAAGGACAGAAGGCCTCAGATGCCTTTGATCACATATGAAAAATGCCTTGTAGTTACTGCAGCTTGTCCAATCAAGTGGCCTCAAACCAAAGCTGTTCATAAACTTCAAGTAAAGGAGAATCAGAGTTGTCCTTTAAAAGGAAGTCTTTCATTTAGCAGAGACTGTATAATTTAGATGAATGGAGCAAGCCACATAAAATTATATGTACAAAAATGTAAGTAGACTCTTGTTGAGGTAGTTTTCTTACATTTCCCTATATTGTATAAAATAATACATTATTTAAATAGTTCTATTATCTGTCCTTAACTGAAACGTACAGTGCCTGTCCTAGTTCCTCAAAAAGCTTGTTAATACGCAATCACTTAGTACAACTGCTAAGTTTTTAAAAGTCGCCTATGTTTTATTCATAAAGGGTGGTTTTCTGGAGGGAAAAAGGTTACAGTGTCATGTAATATCATATTCTGATAGAGGCTCAGCTTCAAAAATGTATTTCCTAACAGTTTGTAGTGAAGAAAGGTACATTTGTTTGGGGGCTCTTAGTTTGACTGAGATCTGCCATGTTCCACAAATTGTTTGCTGTGTGGGAACAGCACATCATTTCTCAGACATATTTAAAATATTTAGACATTACTGGTATCTCTCTTGTTTGCTCATTACCCCAGTCTCAGGACAAGAGTCATAATGGCCTGATAGCATTTTTTTATTTCCATTTAAAACACTATTTAAAATTATACCAGTGGAAAACTGTGAACAAATTTTGGGGCTGGAATTCAGTATAATAACTGCAGTCTAGTGAAAAAAAGCATAAGCCCTGAAGTAATGGATGACTCTTCAAGCTATGACATCAAAGTCTGATCTCTGTGGCATCTGTCTCTGTGGTAGGGTTTCTTCTACCTGCTCTATTACAATGGAATACAGGGTGTTCATAAGTACCTCTTTCACAGGGCCCTGCATGTTTCATAATATACTGAGCATTTAACTTTTATTCAAGAATAAATTCTCAAATCAATGCTACCTCCAATACATGCATTAAATGGTAACTGTTTTCTTTATTCTAGAAAACTCAGTTCTATCTCTCACAGACAAAGCAGGAAATTACTGTGTAGCTCAGACCCAGGCTATAAATTAGTTTCCACTCTTCCCATGCTGCAGCAAAATTTCCAAAGGGATAAAGATCCAAGTCTCTGCACCAAGGCTACCTGGTACAAAGGACCAAAACCAAATTTTGCAGAAATATTGACCCATAAGACAAAAAAAAAGTGTCATGGTTTCCACAAAGCAGACACTGTAACTTTCAGGGAGTAGTATGAGGGACATATATTTTATATATTTGTCTAAATGTCTCTTTTTTGGTTTACCAGCTGATATAGGCTTTCCCCTTGGAAGGACTCACCAAAATGAATCAATTAATTTGCTTTTTATTGAAGATTTTTGTTTGTCACAAAATGGGTGGTAAGGCTGGCTTTTAAAAGCAGTTCATATAGGGAATGTGACCTGAGTTAGTTAATTGGCCTATTTTAATGAAAAGTTCCCAATATGAAATTTCCATCACTACTGGCAAGGGTGCCAAATTCAGCGAGGTTATGAAAATAAATGTGAACCCTTCAAAACACTCGAGACACAGGCAATTGATGTAATAAAACCATTTTGCTTAGGACAGAGTAAGCTGACTGGTGTTATTCACTCTGTCTCCAGCTGAACTCAGAGCTAAAAGCCACTTTACTTGCTGATCTGGGGATCTGCTGCATTATTAGCATTTTATTAAATTTTGGGAAACGTGACATTGCATTTGTAAGTGGATGTTGAGGCTCAGCCTTTTTCAAATGGACGAGGTCTTAGGAGTTATTAAATTATTGAGGAAACAGTTTGTCCCAATTTTCAGACCTAACTTGGCTTACTAAACAAATTTCAATGTAAATAAGGTTCTAAATCTATGCATTCATTAGTACTGTTTAACAGCAATGACATTTCTTTGGCAAGAAAGCTTTCTTTGAGAGCCTATTTAGCCTCAGGTCACTTTAGCTGAGGCCCAAATGGCAAAGAGGGTAAAAAGAAAAAAAAAGTGTTCATTTCAATACAAGTTTTGTTTTCGCTTTTTATTTAATGGCCCAGTACAAAACTTTGGTTTGGCAACTGATGGAAAGAAGAGGGCCATAGTAAAGAATGTGTAAGGCAAAATTGTATGGAATTCAGGGTGAGAAATAAAGCTGGTTTATTCTATGTTTTTATTTCCCATACCAGAACATCATCTTAGCCATGACAAAATTATGTCAGCTTGGAGATCCAGGCCAAGATGTGGTAGCTTTGATCAGAATCACCCTGAGTGCACACACTATGCTAACCTTGCAGGAGGGGGTTTGTTTATGTGTCGTGATCCATCACTCCTTCCCACTCTGTGCCATCTGAGTCTCATGTCCAGCAAAGAGTAATTAATTAGAAATCCAGATCTGCAGGGCTGCCAGTGACCCCACCAGTGTCACGGAGCCATGGGTATTGGGAGTAGAGTGGAGTCAGGAAGGGGTAGAAATTATTTTGGCTGATAAGACTGCAGGTTTTACTATCTACACAGTAGAAAATCTTCTCATGCTCCAGTGGAAGTGTGCTAACACCCAGGGATGTAATTTTGGTGATTTGCTGTGAAGTCCTAGAGCAATTCCCTACCTCAGAAAGATCCCCCCCAGAAATCTCAAGTATTCTACATTTCCAATGAGTGGAAGAATTTTATCCCATTACTTTCTTTCCCAAACTTCTGCAGAGTGTGTGGTCATTGCCACTGTCACTCTGTCATGTGACATGCATCATGCCCTTCACCAAACTTCTCTGCCTCTCCAGGTGACTGTAAAAGTTGAAACTCTGTTCAAATGGCCACACTGCACTCCTTGATGAGGGTAGCCTAGTGTCCTGGTTTAGGGCAAATATTTAGGAGGAAACCTCTGGGGGGGTCTCCTCTAGGAAGAGCCGATTCCAATCGCCCCTCCCCCTACAGGTCCGGGAAGAATTTCCTTAGAGAAAAGTGGAAAAAACTATTTATTTAACAAATAGAATATTTACAAGTATAGGGGAAAATTGGATAATATGAAAACAATGAAACCTCTCCTTCCTCTGAAGAGATGGTAGATTCAGAGTCCGTCTGAGTCCGGTTCAGTTCTCCAGTGGGGGGGACGATTGCCGGGCCCGGCTGTAGAAGTCGGCGAGGATGGGGGGGGGCCCCCCGGGGGTTCCCTGGTGTCCTGGGCCCACGCGATGCCAACCAGTCCCAGGAAGAGGAAAAAAAAGAAAAAATTCCCAGCAAAAGAAACAAAGTCTCTCCCTGCAAAAAGCCGGGGAAAATCCGAGGAAAAGCCCTCCGCTGTGAGCTAGCCAGCACCCCCACAACAGAGTGAGTAAAAAAAAAAAAAAAAAAAGAAAAAGAGATAACGCTGTCTGCTGGAATGCAGCCTCTCTGCTCTCTTGACCTTGGTTCGTAGTATCCTGCAGACAAACGGCGAGTGTTTTTCTTCCTCCACCTTCACTTTCACTGTCTCCCTTGGACCAACTTAAAGCTGCAGAACTTAATGTCCAGCATAAGCAAGGGGACGATTGGGGATACAAACAGGTCATATGGCTAACCCAGGACACCTAGATAAATAATCTGCTACATATTTCATAAATATACATAGGTATGAAGTTTTGTGTCACAGGACAATGTCTTTCCAGTGTGTGGCCTGTCATTCAGAAATGCAGAACTTCTGTCTCTTTCACTCTAATACTTGTGATCCTTAATTTATTTTTCTTTAAAACTTTAATTTTAAACTTTAAACTGCTGTGGCATGGAAAAGGGCTATTTGAACTCAGACAAGAAACAGAGGACTAGAGGCCAAGTCCAGACTGAAAAATCAGGCACTCACATTCCATCCTTAAAAAAAAATGTCCAATTTGTATTTTCAATGTCTGGGTTCATAAATATCTTTGTGCTTCTGGTCTCAAACAGTCAACTTTTTGGTGCAACATACCAGCAAGAACCAACAAAGTTGGAAGGGTGTAATCAGGCCTAGTGGAAGGTGCCCCTGTCCATAGCAAGGGGGTTGGAACAAGATGGTCTTTAAGGCCCCTTACAAAACAAACCATTGTATGATTTTATGGAAAACAAGAAGAAATTATTTGAAGTTACATTTATCAAGGTCAGACTAGCAAGCTGGACTAGTCTTCTTTTTGTGTTATTAGCTGGTTGAGGTGTAATATTGCTGAATCTTAGGGCCTGGAGACCCACAGAATATGGTCCAGACCTGGGTTAATGTCTTCTACCTCTCACCAGTGAAAGTAAAAAATATTTCAAGCATGAGATGCTGCCTCTTCCTTGTGAAAGTTATTTTGTCCCTTTATCTTTTCTCTTCCTGATTGAGAAACCAAGTGCAGAGCCTGTGGTTGGCAAGTGATGAAGGGAAAAAAATAAAAAATAGTGGAAAGATCTCTCCAGGAATGTTCGCTTTACTATATTTTCTTTCCTATAACTAATTATTCTGGCTGGACAAAAAATAAAATATAACACAATAAAGCACAATAAAATTCTGGATGTGCTTTGGATTCTCAAGTTTGCTAGGAGCCAAAATTTTAGCTACATGAAGAGGAAGAAGAAATTATCCTCTTCATCACTCAGCCAAAACATCAACACCACACTTGCCAGGTATTCTCCACTGTGATCATCTGATTGATGCATGAACTGATAATTCCCATCCTGCTCAGAACAAAGAAAACATACACTTCAAACAAACTATTCCCTGGTGCTTGGCTTTATCAGCGACTCAAAACAGCAACTGTAAAACACAGCAGTGAAATTTCCCCCTCAGGCACAGCCGTGCCCAGTGTTTTATGTGCCAGCCTCCAGCAGGTCTGATGGGGAGGGAAATGGGAGCACAATTTCCAGGTGTTATCACAAGATTGCTACAGCTCCTCCAGCTTCCCACCACCATTCCTGTTCCCTCTCACCTTCCAGAGCTGCTCCTTAGCTACAGCAGAGGATGGAACCCTGGAAATGGCTAAAAGCTTCATGGTTTTCCACAAATCCAGCATTTTTTCCTCTGTCACTCTGGCAGGATGCTCTGCACTTTCTGTCTGACAGCAGTTTTCTTTTCCTGTTGAAGGACTTCATATTTCTCCAGATGAGGCAACCACAATTTATGGAAGGTACCTATAGTCTTCCATTTCAGGAGAAAGTCTAAGAATTATAAAAGTAGTTTATTTTTTTTTTTAATTATAGTCGTCTATGACTTTTAAAATTTTTAACAGGGGAGAGGAGAGAAAGAATAATAATCCTTCTTCTCTGTGAAACATGTGTCCAAATATCACAAGATATGTACTTCAATTTTATTCTTGACTCAAGACATCATCCCCATAGGAGAGTAAAAATGAGCTTTCTCAGGAGAACTCTGACTTGAGCTTACCTCATGACTCTGAGCAAGCAACCTCTGTCTGAGCCCAGCCTTTGGATTTACCAAATATTTAGCAGAAAATAAACACAGTACAAAATTCAAGTATGGATAAGTATTAGAAAATTTGAGATAGAAATCCAAATGTAAAAGTGGATCAGGGTTTATTTGCATGTTCCCACATTTCTGACTATAATATATATTCTAAAATTCTGCACTAGCATTATTTCAGTTTTTCTTCATCTATCTGACTGTAGAAAACTTAAGTCTCTGAGAAATGCTTTTTTGAAGATGTGCTCCAGGTTTTTGTGGATGCTGAGATCAATAAGACCTGCTGTCCTTTAAATGAGCTGTCTGACTGCCTCCTACAACACAGGGGCCACATGCAAGGCACAAACACACAAACCACACTAAGTGCCTCCTGCCTGTCAGTCTGGACTGTTTTCCAGAATAAAAGCATTCAGATAAAAATGGATAAATATGTAGATCTTTATCTTAAACCATTCATGTCTGCTTTCTGCTCATTTTCACCTCAGGAATTTCAATGTTACAGCATACAGGATTTTCTGTTCTCCGTATTCTATTAAAAAAAACCAAACCCCAAAACACAAAAAAAAAACCCAAACCAAAAATCTAAATCAGCCCATACTTTTTAAAAATTAGTTTCTGAAATATGGCAGAAAGCCATTGCAATGAAGATGCTGTTTTAAAATCCTTATTAATTATTATCGTGATAGACATTTCCAAGGAATTTCAATTTCAGAAGCCTCTATGGTCAACTAATAACTTATTAAATATTACTCAGTCATTAAATATCTTCAGTTTAAAAATGAGTATTTAGGGGATAGACATCTGGTAATATGTCTTAATCCTATTTTTAGATTAGATCCTCTTAAGAAATTCCCATATGCTTTTAGATAAAGCTTGAACCTTGCTAATCTTTCTGAATATTCTCTGCCTGCTGCTATGTACACAAGAGCCTCTAAAAGCTGTACTTAGGGGTTGTGTTTAGGTTCAGATTTCACAAGGTAATTGCGCTCCTTCATTTTCATGTGTTTTAGCACTAAAACCAGGAGGTGGAAGGAAAAAACAGTAATGCTTGCCTATTAATGAAATTACTACAAATGGACTAAAAGTCAGAAACAAAAATAACCCTGACATTAATGGACTGCTTATTTGAATCAATTGGATAGGAAACTGCTCCATGTGTTGGGACTAACTAACAAATATATGATTAAATTAATTCCCAGCATTTAAAAAATGCTTGAAATGATCTCAAATATAAACCAATTGTGGGTGGTGAGTGTCTTTAGCAATGTTCTGGGGTTTTAACAACTTTGCTTTATCTATATATATTTCTTAGAGTCACAAACCCTAAAAGGTATAAAATAAAGTAGATTGAGAAGGATTAGGTTAATTAATGGGTATGAACTGACCTTTCACCTCAACAATTGAAGACAAGTTCAACCTAAGAGCTTAAATCAGAGTTTGCTGTTTTAAGCTCCAGTAGACATTAATTCACATCATATAATTTGGCAGAGTTGGCCCAGAAATAAACTTGCCATAGATTTGACCCTCCAAGTCAGAGATGGGGCAGCAAACAAAGGAAAAATAAAAAAAAAAAAAAAAAAAAAAAGAGGGAGGAAAAAAAGGGAAGAAAACCACAATGTCTCCCAGATGCTCCCCTGACTTGTAGATAAAATCAGAGCATTTTTGAGGGTTTACACACACGGGTAGTACATGCTTTCGTGCGGAGAGGAACACTTAGGACACAAAATGCAAAACAAAGTATTGAGGGGAGTCATGGGGACACTGCGGAGTTTCAACTGGAGACTGGATTTTAGGGCACTTTTGGGGAGACTGTGGCCAGTGTGTGCCTTGAGCTCAGACTGATGGATTTGGTGTGTCCACAGAATTTCTGTGCATTTACAGTGACACAACAACAGCTTTGCAAACACACCCAGCTACACAGGAGTTACAGCATCAGACCAATTTCTCTGCTCTTACATGCATGCCTGCAGCTCTGCAGGGGGTCACACACATAGAAAGGGATGAGAAATAAATAAACTGAATTAATCCTTTTGTTTTGTTTTGTTTTTATTATCTACCTGGAGTTCAGGCATGAAACCACCAGATTCCCTGATAACTGTACGGGCAATAGCAAGCTATTCCACAAATAAATCTCTTCCCTGAATAAAGCCACGGCAGCCATAATACACATTTTATCAGTTTTACATTAAATGCCTTTTATTTGAAAGCACCAATTAATTTCATAGATGTTCCCTTCAGGTCTGGGTGAGGTGGTTCATGATGATCTCCTGCCACAGCTGCCTTCTCCTGGGGAACATCAAGGGTTTGCAGGTGCCCTGGGCACCCACCACGTTTGTTTGGTTATGATAAGCAAGCACAGCAAGCACCATGCCAGGAAAAGGAAATGTGGGAGCTCTCACATTCTTTCCTGGAGCCCCAGCTGAACTCCCAGGGTAAAGACCAGCAGCAGGACGGAACCCAGCACATCAGTAGGATGGGAGGAATCCAGGACCAGTGAGAGGGGAGGAGAGATTTAAGAGAAGCCCTCTGTCAAACACCAAGCCAGAAGAATAAGATGGAGCACTCCTCCAGGCCTGCAGGACGGCAACAGTTATTAGCAAATATTTGTACATTTGGCAGCAGGGTTATTGTCTCACTGATAATGGAATTTTTTTTCTTTTCTTTTTCAGACCTGGGTGACTGGAATATATATCACAGCCTTTTCATGAAGGTTACGGTTTAAAAGGGAAAAAAAAAAAAGGAAAAGAAAAGGAATGTAGTATTCTAAAAATAGGTTTGTGCATTTGGAATTGTGTTCAGGGACCAACAACCATGGATACCATCACAGCCTGATTTCTTTTAACTTTTGACATACTGTAGGCTCTGTGTGCAGGCCAGCCGTTGAAAATATCCTCTATTTCTATAGATTTTGAATATGCAATAACAACAAAAAGAAGGTATGTAAGAGACTTACAATGTCTCGATAATTACTGCAGTTTAATCTGTCAAAATGCACTGCTTTAATAAATTTTTTTCAGAAAAGTAGGGCTGGGCAAGGAAGGAAAACATGAAGAAATTAGTTATTTCTTAGTCTGAATTTTTCATCTCCTTCTGCTAAATAGCTGATACATTAATAATGTATCTGCGTTCTTTCAGTACTTTCAAAGGACCTGAACCTTAGAGGGAATTTCAGTATGAAATTCTGCTACCTTGCCATTCTTTAGCCAACTTAAATTAAATTCAGCCAGTGACTTTTTCATAGTTCAGTTAATATTCTTTAGCTTTCTTGTTTTATTTACTATAATTATATACTTGTCTATTTTTGTTCTGTCTCAGTTCATCTTCTCTATACCTTTTCCACTCAAGATAGGGCTCAGAGGTGCCTGTGAACCTCATGCTGTCCTAGAAAGAAAGATTCCCCCAAAATCAATCTTTGCATGGGGAAGATGAAGTCTGCAAAACCAGGAGAGGCTGTGGAATTGGGAGACCAAATATGCAGAGTTTTCATGCTGTCACGAACTCTGAATAACTGCATTCTCAGAGAGAAGACATTCCCCTGCCTCATTACACTGTGCTCCTGCTGATCAAAAGAAAGCTGGAGAGATATTATCGATGTATGAAGCCACTCTGCCCTTTTCCCCCCCCCCCCCCCTTTTTTTTTTTTTTTTTTTTTTTTATTAATCGTGGCATTTTTCCAGTTTGCTGAAATTCTCTCATTGACCTGGGTTGCTATTCGCTAGTTTTACAAAAGCACAAGCTAAATTTGGGCTGGTAAGGTTTTGCATTCCTAGACTCAGAAGCAAAACAAAAAAGCAAAAATCAAAGAACACCAACACTGATGAGCTATCACAACCCAAGGTCAGCTCAGGTGAAGGCAGAAATCCAGGTCAAAATCTTGTCCCACTGGGCTCTACAGCATAAGCAAAGTAGAAAGGTTCTAAAATACCAAGATCACTCCATTTTATATTTCAAGTGAATGAGCAATTTGAGCAAGATCCATAATTTCAATAACCAAACACAAATTTCTCTCTAAAACTTTTCACTGGGGGCTCTTGGCATTCAATTGTGGTTGCTCTAAGAAATATCTCCCTGTGCAAAGTGAGATTCCTGTCTGGATGAGGTTTCACACTTACTTGGCACGCACTCTGGGATCTATTTGCCTCACTGTGCTGTAGGCAAAGCCTCTCAAAGTTGCAACTGGGCTGAATTTTATATGAATCCCGTATTTAGCATCTATAACAAATTTCACAAAGAATGAATAATCCACATGAGTAGGAATGAGTATCAGAAAAGCACTGGCTACTCACAGAGGGCTTCATGGCATGAAAAACTGGGTCACTGACTTCTGGCCTTTGACAGTCTTGAGGTCAGATCTGGCTTACATCACAAGTGAAATAATCACAGGGGTTTTGCTTCAAAAATTAACACTCAGTTTGATTGAGTTTGACAGAAATAGCACACAGATGCCAAGGACCAAGTCAGACAGAACTGGGTTGTTTGGTGATGCATCTGTTGATGCTTCATTCCTTCAGTTGCCCTGAGCCAACAATAACAAAAAAACAACCACGTTCTGGTTTATGACAAAAGAAACTTTTGAAAAAAATACAATTTTTGACAGTATCTGCAGCATATAGAATACAAATTGTAAGTAAGTTGGTGGGACATAGAAGGGAAACACGGCATTTTTACAAAATAAAGGAGGATTTTACTTTCAGATTGGACCAGCCTAAAATCTGCCTGGTACAAAAGTCACCTAATCTCACACTGACATTTTACTTGTTTGATATGATCTAGTGAAACTACTAACCTCAAAGTCTAGCTAGAAGCCAAACTTTCAATATTTGTGTGGTCTTAAAATCAGAAAATATCTGGTTCATCAGTCAGAATACATGTTTTGTCATAAATCAGGGGAGACATTGGATTAAAAAAAAAAAAAAAAATCTGTGAAGATTTTAAATGCATTCTCCTGCTTTTAGCCAGATCCAAATTGCCATCAGGATAAGTTTTTCTCATGGTATTTCAGCTGCCACGTCTGCTCCAAACAGGAAGCGCTGAAATGTGTACAAATAACTTCACAAAAAATAATTTGAGGCACCACAAATAAAGAGAAAAACATTACATTGACTTTCTCATCCTTTTAAATTACTTGAGCTCCATGAGAATGAAGCACTAGAAGCTCCCACAGAACAGCTCCCTGTTCCTTCTCATGGAAGTCCTCAAACGTGACCTCATGGAAGGTTGAGGACCTTGTTACAGCTGAAAGGAGGGGTTTCAATCCCCCTTCCAGATTTAGTCACAAAGGCAGGGGGAGTTTAGGTAAAATACTCTCAGGGCCTGTTCCTGAACTCCTGAGTCAAAGGAATATCCATTAGATGGGGGAAGTTAGCAATGTAACTGCACAGAAAAAAAAATGGTTCTGGCCTCAGCTGTACCTTGAGAAGATCTGAAAGAGTTTACGAGACTGGCACTGACTTCCTGAGGAGCTGTGAAAAGCAATCTGCTCATTCCCAGCAAGACTGAAATGTTTCATCCAAACAGCAAAAATACAGCCTGTTGCTGTAACTACCATATTTTTATTTAATTTAATTTCAAAATACTTTTCATTATACCAGAACTAGTAAAACTTTAGCAAATGTTTCACTGTAAGCCCTCAGACATGGAACAAATTCTTTCTGGTTTTGGTTTGTTTTATTGCTGGATCACTACTATAATAGGAGATCTCTCAGTAGTTCCAAGAAAAGATCTGGATTTTTCAGGGTTTCTCACCAAACAGCAATTAGGGGCACAATGCCAAAAAGACCCCTAATAACTCCCTCTGTATAGAAGCCTGGCTATGACTTTAATGATCATTTTCAGATGCAGAGATGGTGATCAGTTTACTGATTCTAATCAGGTACATAGTGGGAATAATTATGGAGGGACATTCCCTTGTGTGTTTTTGCTGACATGCTTCTCAAATCAATACCAAAGGGTGTCCTGTCCCTGAAGTAGAGAAGTGAAAACTAAACTAATATATATTCATTTTCCCACGTAGACTTTGAAGAAAAACACAAAAGTACTTGGCTGAAATTTGCTATGAGACCCTCAAAGCAAAAACTAAAAAAAAACCCAAAAAACAAACAACCAACAAAAAAAAAAAAAAACCAACCCAAAAAATCCCCACCAAAGCAAAAATAATTTCTCCTGTGCAAGACCAGGGAAATTGTTTTGATGCTTAGGGATGCCAAGGCAGAACATGTGGAATAAACACACAGACCATGTTTTCCCTCTGCAGGAGGTGGAGGAGAAGTCTTCAGGTCCTGGATGGTGATGGCCACATCCTACTTTCTCCTGAGTCTGTGGATGCCTCACTTTTGCCGACCCTCCCTACCTAAATCATCACTGAATGTTAAACCCAGTTGGGAATGTTCAAGCCAAAACCCTCTTCCAACCAAATAATTTCCTTTTTCTAAAGAGAGATTTTCCCAAAGAAACTGTCCACTTTGCCAACAAAGAAACCATAATTCACTGAGGAAATCCAGCCTAATGGAAGAGGGTTGTTAATGGCTCTTGTTAATGAGAATTATTTTTTGTGGACAGACTAAAAGGCTGCACATCAAATACTACGCAAATACACCTAATTTCACTTGCAGGGAATGTGAGGTTGACAAAACCTTCCAAGAAGAAAGCAGCCCAAAGCCAATGTGTTGGGTTTTTTTTGATTCTTCCAAAACCCAATGTTTTCTGAAAATCCCCACTAAAAAGAAATCACAGCTTTGTCTTTTCACACCCTTTTTGGATGGGAAAAAGTCAGAAATGTGGAAAAATCTTTACACCACATAACTCTGGCCATATGATTTAGGATTGCATTATTATAATTAGGATAAAACAAACTTTGAAGTGTTTTGCAAAGTATTTTGCTCATTCTGTTGTGTTGTTTTTTTCTTTTAGGGAAACTGAGGCATAGCCAGAAGAACAGATTTGAGTGGGAGAGCTGCACTGTTGTGAATAGAGTGCAGGGCTCCCAGATTCTGTTCAGTTCTCAAAAACAGGGTTACAACAGGGAGTATGATGCTACTGGAAACACCCACACTGCTTTTGTAGCTGTACTTGAAAAGGGAATCAAGGACACCAGGCACTTATGCTTAAATTGATGGCATCTTTGTGCTCCACCACATATGGCAACTGAAATTCAGCCACAGGCAGACCTCAGTCTGCCAGACTCTCACATGTCCTTGTTCCTACCCTTTACAAGGGCTTGCTGATACTTTGACATTATTAAATAATCTGAAATAAATAATAGGCTATATCTATTTTTAGATAGTTTCAACTTCTTTGAGCAGGCAGAACTCATTTCTGCAGTGGGACGTGGTGTGAGAGGGACTTCAAGAGGGACTTCAATTGTTACCACAATTTGGATTTCCTTCTCCAAAATAGATTTAGCTTAATTAGATACATCAACAGGTCCCAAAAAGTAGCAATCATTTGGGGAAGTTTTGAAATCATTGTACATTTAATACCTCTTCACAGCAGATGTCTGTCCAAAATTTCTGCCTTCCCAACAGTACATTTTCTAAATGTTGAGAAAATTGGGAAATAGCTGCTCAATAGAGTTGTCGACCACCCAAAGTAGTAGGAGCAGCAGGTGTGATGGAGTTATATTTCATCAGCGTGACATAAAACATGGCTCACTGACTTTATTTTAAACACTGTTCTTTCTAAAGCTTTCCCTTATAAAACTACAGGCATGGAGCTGTCAACTGGGGGAAAAGGATACCTTTAAATCTAGCCTGGCATGCATGTGTATATTTATTTTTGTAAGTGAAATATAAACGGACATGCTGAGTTCCAAGTGCTTGATGGATAAAGGAATTAAATAATTTCATATATCTCCCTGTATAAATATACAAAAAATTTTCCCCAATGGGTCACAGAGGATTTCATGTGGATGTGAACTCTGTTTACTCTTAGTATTAGGGAAATAGTGGCTTTTTAACAAGTTACTCATGCCTGGAAAAAATCCCAGTATTGCAAGTTGTCCTAGATTCTCTGCCAATTGTCCGTGGGAATCGTCAGGATGGGAAAAGTTCAGATATGTTTTAAAGGACCAGCTTAATGGAAAATGGGAAGGAGAAAAAAAAAGCCACTGTGTCAATCTCCTGGGTAAGAAGAAGTAAAATGTGATTTGACTGTTTTATTTCTTCCTTTTTCTTCTTCTTTTTTATTTTTTCCTCAATGCTTTTGGATTTTATTCTCACCCATGCAATGCATTTTGTTCAGGTTATTTGCCCTAGTGAAGAATTGCTTCAGTTCCTGAGCAAAATCCACCCCAGAGTCTCTCTCTGTGTCATTGGTGTGCAATTATAAACTCTTGGGGTTCATTCTTTCCAGGGTGTTTAGTGCTGTGCAGATGCCCTGGGGAGCCCTGGGCTCTGCCTTTGGGGATTTTGTGATTCAGAAGTTGATCCTATGTGCTTTTCCTGCTTGTCCCTGCCCCACAGCCCATGAGGAGAGGGTCTGAGCCGTGTGCTGGGGTGGAGGTCAGCAAAGGGCTGAGGACCAGCATCTCCCATGGGGCTCTTTGGGCAGAAAGATATAGCAGTGGTTCAAGCCCAGAGAGTTACATATCCCCTGAGGAATTTGTGGGGGCCTAGAGAGTGAGGCCCCTCTGAGGTAGAGTTAGGTTTGGTCAAACTCCCCCCTCCCGCCCTTCAGTTAACAATGGTATCTTGTGTCTCCCTCTCTCCTCCCTTACTCCTTCCCAATTAGGCCCTGACCCTCTGACCCTTCCCTGTTCCTCCCCTGTGCCGTTATGAGATAAGTTGTAACCCTCAGAATAAAAGCCTGATATTTCGGCTCTCCGGGGTCTTTCGCCCCTGAACCCGAGCAGAGCAGACCATGGTGTGTCGTGTCTGATTTGGGTTCCGGGCAAGGGAACACTCTCTCTCTCTGCAGCTCTCCGGCTTTTGGGACAGTGGCCACCATCCCAGGGAAGCACGGCTCGCGGCAAGGGGAAAAGAAGTCCCTAGCTGAAGTTGACTTAACAAAAAGGAAACTTTCAGAACAAGCCGCTGAGCCGCCGGCCAACCCTAGTGGTCAACTCTCCAGCCCCTACCACCAGCCACAGAAAGAGTCAACTCCTGCAGGATCCACCCTCCCTCCCCCCTCCAAAAAAATCTCCAATAATCACTTGTTTCCTATTGCAAGCAAGACTTTTAAAACTCAGGGCATTGATCCTGTCACTCCGGAGACCACCAAGTGACTAACAGTGCTGGAATGAGAATCCCTCATGGATGTCACATTGTGTCATCATGACACCCAGTAAATCCACATGCCATAGGGGGGAAGGACTTTGCTCTTTCAATTTAAATTCCAAGATTTTCTAAACCTGCTTTTTATCCTTTTCTTTATTTTTTTTCCCTTTTTTTTTTTTTTTCCCCAGCAGCTTGGAAGATCCCCCAGCCTGAACTTTGTAAAGTGGAGGGGGTAAAAAAAACATCTAGAACCTGTATCTGATCTCTGTCATACAACCAGATACAAAAACCCGATTTTGGAAACCAAAAGGAGCATCCAATATCATCTGGAAACAAGCTGTCAGTCTGGATGCATTTTTAAGATTCAGTGTGGGGGGAAAAATATGGATTTTGTTGCAGATCCAATATTTTTTTCTTCTCGAGACCTAGCCAAAAATTAGCTCCATTTAAAATAAGATTTGTCATTTATGGGAACTGGTCGTACAGTTTGGATTTTTTAAGGGAGTAGAGAAAGCAGCTTTTCAGTATCTTAAATATCTATATTTGAATAAAAATTATTGAACAGATCCAGCAGCTACAGAACTTGACATAATTATTTTTCTTACATAAAGTTTTGCTAAACACTAACATTAAATGTTCAAACCTCTCCCCACCAGGTCACTCCCTCACACCTCATCAGTGGTGCTCCCTGATTTTGGAGGTTTAATTGCCTTGGGTTTTACCAAATCCCTTTTTGGATTTGCAACGGGATATGCTGCCAGTCCCACTCAGCATATTTTCACATGTATAAAACTGAGCTGGTTTCTTTGGGGCTATTTTTGATTTATAGAGTTAAGGGGGTGGGGGGAGTGCTTAGATGATGCTGGAACCCAGAAAATATTCATTTCATTTGGGGAGAATTTTGTTATGATTACTGTTGTGATTACTATTACTATTATTAGTACAGGAAGCTAATTCTTCCTGTGAGATAAAGCCTGTTACCATTTTCACACATATCCCAAAAAAACCAAAACCCTGCTGTCAAGCAGCCCCAGAGTTGGTGTCATTCACATTGCAGTTTTCATTCCCTTTTCTGGCCCCAGCTCCCAGGATCACCGTGTGATGTTTCTCCTCTGCACATACCACTGGAGTGAATAAGCCGCTGTTTACAACACTGCTCAAGAAGGGACATGACAGAGCAAGAACCTGATGCAGTCGGGTTGTGCAACATCCTCTGGAAAGGGGCTGAGCAGGGCTGGGATTGCTGCTGCTCCTCTGGGAAGGGCTGGGCTGGCCAAAAACTCTCTGCTGCCAAAGCTCAGAGCATCCTCCTCTGAGCAGTGGCTCCAATCAAGCCAAATAGAAAATGTTGGGAGAGGAGAAGTTTATTCCCTGACTACAAACAGCAACAGGCTCAGATGTTCCCAGTGGCTGTCACACAGCAAAACCTTCCTCAGAAAAGGGGCTATAGGTGCTGTTTTCAGTTCACCTATTCGTGTCATATTCATGGAAGAATTCCTTCCCAGTGTGCAAACTGGGGGGCACTTTGGCCAAAGGTCATTTCTGTTACTAAAAAAACAACATTAAGGAATAGAGCCAGGGAGATAAGATGGTTAGTTGGAAATCTCTCAGGAGTCAAAACCCTGAGAAGCAGGTCCCCAGTTAACTGAACACCTCCTTTTCCACTGAAATTTTGATTATTATTTCAGTGCTACCAGATATCCCCATTGTTTGTTGTTTTAATGCATTTGTGAAGAGGGGTAGAGCCACAGATGAATAGTTCTCAAATTCCAGGGAATTTCTGTGTCTTCATATTTATCTAGTTTTGGTATGGAATGATAAAGCTACTAGCCTGCAAAAAAAACCCAAACACACTTTCAGCAAGAAAATATGTGCAGCTGGGTGAAAAAACAAAGATTTTACCGTGAAATATCAAAATATTTTCTTTTTCTTTTGCTTTATCATTTTAAAGTTATATTTCATTTACACCATGAAATTTTCGAACCCTTTTGTCTATAAATTGTGGAAATTTTCTACCTGAGAACATCAAAATCGATTTTTTTTTGCACCCAAATAAGATATTTAGACAAAAACACTTTCCCTTCCCTGCTAATCCTTTCCCACTAATAATTTGACAGCTTGGAACAAAGAAAAAATTGTTCAGTGAAAATTATTGCTGGACATTTTGAAGTCTTTTATCTGGATCAGGGACCTGCTGTGTGGGGTGCGAGTGTGAGAGTCTTGTGTTGAAAACAAAGCGACCTGTTCATCAGCTGGTGTTTATACAGAAAATTTTCAACCCAGGGGTCAAAATCAGAAGTACATTAGAGTCAGCATTTGTTTACTGGCAGAAGATCAGTCTGTAAAACAGTGGCTGTGGAGATTTTTAGCAGGTTCAACTATTATTTTGACTTCTATCCAGACTAATAATGGGTGTTCAGGTATCCAACTGAGTGTTCAGTGCTGGAAGTTCTTTTGCTCTTCAGCAGCGCTACCTTGCCTGCCCTGGCCAGAGAACAGCAGCTCCA
The DNA here is from genome assembly GCA_025920805.1 of Petroica traversi. Taxonomy (NCBI): domain Eukaryota; kingdom Metazoa; phylum Chordata; class Aves; order Passeriformes; family Petroicidae; genus Petroica; species Petroica traversi. Next base: position 231,390 of record JAHLSL010013266.1, on the reverse strand, counting down.
AGGCATCTCTCCTGGGAGGAATTCCAGCTCAGGACAACCTCTGTCAACAAACAGCAATTTCCAATGGCACAAAATTCATAATCTTCCATTGAAAAACCTTCCAGAGTGAACATTCAAATAGGGCAGCTGAATGCCCTTTTCATTTTGCAGGTGGCAGGAGTGTTCCCATCTCAACCTGCCTAATAAAACCCCCTACCAAGGCTTATTTGAGGCCCTAAGATTAATATTGATATAATGTCTCTATATTTCTCCTTGGCACCTGTTGAATTTTTGTACTTGCCCATTAGCATTCCATTTAACATCAGAAGTCAGTTAATAAATTCTTCCTTCCTGCATAGGAAATTGACTAAAAGACACAAAATTAGCTTTTAAATTTTAAACAATTAAGATCTCTACAACTCACTCTTTTCCCTTTATTGCATTACCTTGAAAATGAGTGTCAGGCTGCATTCTCAGCACTGCTATAACATGGAAAGATCCTTTTGCCTTTCAGCCCTTGCCTTTAATGGATGGTCCCATGAACAATTTGCATCTTTTCTCAGCCTTTGCCCTAGGGCAGTTCTCAGGAAAAATCCCAGCTTGGCCAATTGTCCAGGCCCGAGGCCATAGAGGTCAAAGAGTTCAGGCTTTTGTGTTGGGATACTCATCTTGGATTTCTTTATGGTCTTTGTCTGGTAACAGATAAATAACTGTTGGTTTGGGTTTTTTTTCCTGCCTTCTGCAAACAAAATAGCATCAGCCACCAAAATGCTAACAGAGCAGAGAGGCAGATTTTCACCTTCTTGGATGTTTTTTATCATCTTTATTTTCAGATAAAAAAAATCCAAAGGTTCATTAGAAACATCAGTTAGGTATTTTGGCATCTTGCTATCTAATTCTGCTTTTGTTTGTAAAACCTATCTGAGAGATGACTGTAAACAGGGAGCCCAAACCACACGTTCATTGCTTTGTATGAATTTTTGATCTGTTCCTCAGCCCTACCAGGAGATGCCCCATAGCTGCAGCACCAACATCAGCCTCAAACTCCAGAGATGAATCAAGCTTCAGGCTTGATGTCCAAGCCACTTCTGAACTTCAAAACATATGCCTATTCCTGTTTCCGCTACAGAACAGTTATTTCAGAAATATTACTACTGTCAGTCGCCCTGTCTCTGACAAGATGTTACATATGCAAACTTCAAAATGCTTTAAAATGTTGCTGTTTATATGAAAAGGAGGTTAAAAAAGTAGATATTCAGTGTTTAGGTGGTACACAGAGGCTGAGGAGAGGCTATAAATCCAATTTAACACAGAGTAATATGAACAGATACACATAATTACTGCTGGTGGACATCACTACTTCAATTTTATTTTTATCTTTTCAATTTGTTTTGTTTTAAATATCCACCTGCCTTGCTGATGATGTCTCTTTTATCAAGCAATCTTTGAGGATATAGGTAAACCTCAATTGTCTCACTCTTGGAAAAAGCCTTATTTATCACTTACACTCTGAGTTCATGCTTCCCTTTGGTCCAGCCAAAGGCTTGGGTTAATGGGGGAAGGTCTAGCAAACCCTCTTTACTCCACGGCCTTGTTGTTGAAATCATAGAAGTCCAGAACCAGGGTGCAGAAAGCTGTATTGTATAAACACCCTAATGCATGACACATGACTAAGTGATAAATCCTGACACATTTACAAAACAAAATTAAAATCTTCATTTGTCTTTAGGAAAGGGAAGTGCTCCCACATGTTTAGACATCTGCACACTCAACATGTGGCAATTACTGCGCTGAGGAATTGGAGCACTTAACTGCTGTGGCAAATTAAGGCTCTAGTGATCAGTACCTTCTCAGCACCACAAAGCAACTGGTGGTTTTAGGGCTATTCAAGGCAAGGGATGCTTCTGAATGGCTTAATCCCATCAATATAGATTTACCTCCAGCCCAAGGACTATCAGTTGTTTCCGTTTTGTTTCCGTTTCATTTGACTGTACATAACTGTCGTATCCTAAAGCAGTTTGTAAGCCCTACTTTTGTATGTTTGCCTAAGTGCTGAAATTAAATAAACATAATGAAGCCATCTGCAAGGAGCAGAATTAATAACTGGCATACCATATTGCTCAGAGATTGTTGACTATACAAACACATAGTATACACATACACTGATCTCCCAAGAACTTGGCAATTCTCAAAACATTACAGTGTTTGTTTGAATTTATCCCAAAATTCTTAGTTCCCATGGGATTCTTATTTACTTAGACTGGAAAACTCACCATTAAGTTTATCTTATAAAATAATCTTTTAGGCTCTCTGTAAAAAGTCTTTTTTTAGAACAAAAAGAAATTAAATACAATGTAATATTCACATTAAATGATTTGTTTGAGAAAATGGTGGGTTGAGAAATGCAGAGAGTGATGTATTGCAGTGATGATTCCTTGGGTGTATCTGGCTCTATCAGTCCCACACATTTGATCCATCGAGAGCTGTGCTCTTCAGAGCTGCCAATGTTTGTATGTGGGTGCACAATGCTCAGTTGTGATGACCTGGTATTATCTCCCAGGATTTCCTGCAAAAGCAAAGAGAAGCTAAGAAGCAATCAACACTGGATTGTACCTGTCTTCTATACAAACATGTAAGGATCGGATTATTAATGCCTTCTCAGGCAAACTGATGTTTGTCTTTATTTCACCAGCAATTTTTATATCAGACTGAAAAATCAGAAGGAAAAGCTCTGCTGAGCCAAGGTTAAACTGAATTTAGCCTTTGAACTTTTACCAAGAATGTAAAATTAAGTTTAAATTCACTTTTATGGAGTGACATCTTTTGACAATTTATGGCATATATGCATGCACACACATGCACACGCAAACACAAATATACTTACATAATCCAATCAAAACATCCATTTAAATTACTGCAAATGGATTGCATATTCCCACATTTCCTTATAAACTGAATGTCACAGAGTGACAGTGCTTTAGCTGCAATTGTATCATATCAAGTTTCTTTTCAGGTTACCAAACACCAGAGGAAATGTGAGGTCTTTCAGAATATTTTCAGAGGAGAATAGAAAGGAAAATTGGTCCAAAATTGACATTTGTTTATTTTCTCATGATTACTATTACAGTGGCAAAGGGACAAGTGAAAGTAGGCCATATTATATTAGGAATTCCACAAACAGAATTTGACTCCATGGCCTGAAAAACTCAGATTCTAATAGGAAATTATAAATAACTCAAATTAAATGTGTCAATTCAGGTTCTTTGTTTTGTGTGTTTGGTTGATTATTTGAATTCTTCTGAGTTAAGGGGAAGTTGTTTGTCTGGTTTTTTTTCAATTTAAAAAATAACTTGTGAGAAAGATTACCTGGCTTTCCCAGGAGCAAGAAAATCACTAAGTAGAATAGGAAAAGAAAGGAAAAAGCAAATTTGACCCAAAAGGTGTTGAAGTTCTTGTAAGAGGTAACAAACAATGCAGAAAATTGCAGGCATGTTTTCGAGTTTTGCTTTCTTCAATCCATCATTTCAGGATCTTGGCTTCCTTTTGTTGGTGGGAACTATCGAGCGCCCCGGCTGTGCACTGGGCACCTGTTGCATTATCAGATTGGCAGCACCATCTGACTCCATGAAAGGATGTCACTGACACCACTTTTCCCCACAACCAGGAGGAGGTGTGCTGAGATCAGCATCGCCCCAGCCAGTCACCCACCCAAAGGGATGCTCAGCATCTTCCCCAGAGAATTCAATCTCACTTGTGATGTGCAGGAGAAGTACAGCTCTTGACCACAGCAGGCCTTCTAAAACCTACTTTGTGCCAAAGTGATTGGGAAGGATTTTTGTTTCTCAATGCAAATGAGCCAAATTCTGAGATTTAATTTTTTTAATACACATATATGTATATACATATAAGGCTTTGGGGCTGCTACCAACGGCACAGAAATAAATCACTTCTTGTAAATCGACTTAAGCCGCTGGCTGGGGAACAATTTCCTGTTTGTCGCCGCTAACGATGCTGTTGGGCCTGAGAAAGCCCTCTTTGGGGCTGCTGAGTTATTTGTCATGGCAGGGCCATGTCACAGCTGGCACACTGGGTCCTTCCTCCCACAAACATCTGTGTTCCCCTCGCTGCTCCTGCTGCTGCCCCAGTGCCCATTAACGCTGTGCCAAGGAGGCAGCCACGCCGCCAGCCTGCCTGGCACACGCTCAAGCTGAGCTCTTAAAGAGCAACCAGGAGGCCTTTGTGCAGGGGCCACAAAGGCTCTTTTGATCTGGAGCCCTTCTCAGCACAACCAGCTCGTTGCTGATGCTGCAGCAGTGGCAGCCTTTCTTCCAGGCGTGGCGGCACCAGGCTGAGCGTGGCTCTGGTGGGGTGCAGAGCCCTGGGTTTGCCATGTCCTGGATCTCCCTGCCCAAGAAAAAGTCCCTGCAGGTCCTGCCTCAAGGGAGATGCCTTGATGGGCCCCTTCCTAAGAGTGACATGTAGCCAATAGGCCAGGAAAGAGAAATCAAGAGGAGTCTCAATGCCCCAGGGCACCCCTTGGCTGGTTCCCATATGGAAATCCCATGATGATTTTTTTTTTAATAGTGGGAGTAGTAAAGCCCTGGCACATGTTGCCCAGAGAGGTGGCAGATGTCCCATCCTGGAATCATTCAAGGCCAGCCTGAGGTCTAGTGGAAGATATCCCTGCTCATGACAGGACATTGGACTAGACGACCTTTAAAGGACCTTCCAACTCAAACTCTTCTATGATTTTATGATTCTGTGATGCACCATGAAGAAAACTTTGGGACCCCCTCCTCTAAGGAACACATTTTGGTGGAGCAGATGCATTAACAGCTAAAGGAGGTCATTGATACTCATTAATTAGCACATGAGGGCATTCTACACAGGCTAGCATGAGGAGATTCCTGTCTTTATGTGAAGTGAAGCATGGTGAAGCCTTCCCCAAAGGAAAAAAATGTAAGCTAGAGAAGATATAAAATCAAACTCCCAAACTAAGAAGGGGGAAAAATCAGGGCCTTTAATCTTCCTGATATGGGCAGAGTATTGACAAAATTTGCCAGCAGTAGATCCTTCACATACATGTACAGCAGCGAGCAAATTGGGATGCATTTGCAGTCTTGTGTGTTCATCACGTCTTCACTTTGGGTCCCTTGCCTCTCTCCTTGCTCTATTTTTCCATAGGGGAGAGATGGAAAATACCAAAGAGCTTGCCCAGAGCATGGCTACAGGAAAATAAAACCTGTATCTGTAAAAATGTGCTCTGCTTTTTCACCTGGGGGTTGCATGGGCAGGCAAAACAACCACTTGCAAGTTGCACATTCATTACACTGTGCACAGAGCCACTGTAAGGATGAGTATGAAGTGCAAGCCAAACGGGAAATAAGTGCTTGATTTTCACCCATGTTTGGGAGGTTCACTGACCAGGTTGATAAAAGTTTTAGCAAAATCATTCATTTACTCAGGAAAAGGGGAGAATTACTTGCACCATCCCTTTCCTTACTCCAGAATAAAACAAAGGTTTAACTAAACTGAGCAGCACTGATTTTAAAGCAATGCGAGGACAATCAGGCCCAATGGGTTTAAAATTTTCTATTAAAATGCTTACTTGCACTTCCTCAAATACAGCCTGTTTTGACACATGAGAATTAACCTCTTTAATGGGCCGTGCTTCCTTCTTGTTGATGTGGGAGCTGGGTATTGATGTGTGGGTAAAGATTATGTTCTTGCTTCCATGGGACTGGAGCTGAGTACAGTCTGGGGGGACTGCTGGGAGCTTTATGGCAGGCAAAGAAATTCCTCAACCACTCTTCACTATATTGAGGAAAACCAAATTAAATCTGACCAGGGACAGCTATAATTTGCTGTTCTGTTCTTTTGGTATTATTACTGTGCTATATTTTTTCACTAACTTCCTCTACCTCCTATCCTCGAAGGTAGCTTGTCTATATATTTCTGTTTTCTACAGTTACACTGTGTATGGGACCCCTTCTTTCTGGAATAGCTGTGTATCTTGGACAAACAAAATTCTAAAAAAAAAGTAGGAATATAATAAAACCTTAGCAATTTGCAAAGCTTTGAGGGTGTCAGTTTTCCACACAATCCACTGCAATTTTCCTTCAGTCAAATAGGAGAAAACTACAGGACTTAAGAAGGGTGCTAAAGGTCTCAGTCTTATTTGTGTACATCTGGAATAACTTCTGCAAATTCTCCCATGAAGGATCAGACCTGCAATTTTTGTAATGATTTAAAACAAATCTGGATGGCCAGACACACAACTTCAGATAAAATCCTACATAAACCCTAAAGAAAACTGGATTGGCAGCTAAATTTTGTATGTGGTCTTTATCTCCATCTTGCCTCATGTTTTTGAACATGTAGGAAATTGGTGACACTTGGAAGCAGATGTGAGTGGAGTGAATTTGTCTTATTTGCAGTAATAAGAAGGAAATGTGTGAAAAAGAGTACTAAAAATCTTTCCTAAGCAATCTCAGAATAAACCGCTTGTCTCTTTCTGGAAAAAAATAGAGAGAGACATGACAGATGTTGGCCACAATTTAAGTCACATCACTTAATGCAGCACCAGGACAGAGTCAGAAACTATGAGGACAAGCACAGCAAAAGACCAACAGAAAAATATGTGAAGTGTCTCCATTACCAAAATGTTTGAAGACCCAGGACCATATTTCAGTGAACTTGTTTAACATCATTGTGAATGCCTTGTGGAAAAGTAGGTTTTCATTATTAATCCCAAAGTTTGCTCTGAAACCTTGGATTTATTAAACTGCAAAGCCAGACTTCAGAAAGGGAGATCCACCCATAAAAACATCAAAAAGGAAAAATGTTTTATTGGGCACCAACTTCTAAAAAGTGCTAATGAAAGGCAGGAGATGTTTCCACCTCCAGTCTCACATTTTAATTCTTAACTTTTCCTTGACAGTTTTAGCAAAATGTACTTTAACTTGCAGTGAAAAAAAAAATTGTTTTCTGTTGAAAGATATTTTTAGGTATGTGGACTGCTCTGGCACAGTCTCCCTATGGCATTAAGAGATTTTACTCCAGCATGGTTAGGGCAGTCGAGGTGTCACATAAAGAGTTTGCTGAAGACCTTCACATGCTCTTTCAGGAAGGAAGCCAAAGGTCCTATTTGCCTAAAATGGATCAATCAGAGGTTTGCACATCTAGGTTAAAGATATTGCCCTGATAACTTTGCCAGACTTTGCATTTCCCATATTATATAGGACCCAGGGCTCAGAATTTAACTCACCAATAAAAAGATGTAAACAACCAGTAAAGTAATTTTGAGGGAAGAAAGGGGGGAAACATAAAAAGAGAAAAACCAACAGCAAGCCTGCATATTTGATTATCATATCAATTCAAAATAAAATCATTGTTTACTTCCTTTACCTCAGGAAATCATGATATATTTATAGTTGATGTCCCAGTGAAGACTTTTACTGAGAGCAGCATCAATTCAAAAAAATTCAACCACACTAATTCAGGTGACTGGAAAAATAATAAAACATCCTCCCTTAAATATTACCAAGTTCTCATCACATAGCCCAGGATTAAGCTGTGTGAATGGGCAACAGGAAAAACCCAGGACTATCCGATTACAGGAAAGAGCTGCTCTTTATTTATTTAATTTCCCCCCCCCCTTCTCTCTATGGAAGGGGGAAAAAAAAAGCCCTTTAAACCAACTCCAAGAATTGCCCCTGCTTGGGAGTTTGAACGCAGGAGGAACAAGATAAATTCCTCAAAATTCTAATTTGGGAACAGTTGACTTAATTGGTGGCCATTTGGCAGACAATGGGAAAGGAGCCCTGGATGGCGCTGATGGCACCCCAGGGGGATATAACCTTGCAACAGGTCAGAAAGCTCTCAGGGACAGATTGTTTCCAGAGAAGAAACCATGAGACCAAGGGTTGGATTAACCCTCCAACTGTCAAGCTTTATTAGGAATAATCAGGCTAGATATAGCAAGGGTTAAACACGGGAAACATTGAACTGGCAATGATGACATATGTCTTTTTAAAAACAAGTAAAGCGAAGAGGGGATAGAGAGGGAAGGATTCAGGGAAGAAAATACATCTGAATGAACCTCAGCACAATTGTTTCTGTTTCAGGTGGGGTATCTGCTGGCTCTTGGGTTTGCTTACTCCACAGTGTCACCTACTCAGAGTTTCCGAGTTTCCAGGCCGTGCTTAATTCCTGGGGGCTTCTTTAGCATAAGTTGGAGTTAGCACTGAAAGCAGTGCTGCTGGTTTTTGAGGGCCTGATCCTGTTCTGTGTGGAGCAGACAGCGCTTAAAGCCAAGAAATGTTCAGATAAAGTACTCAAAAATCTTCTAGAAGTAGCTTTGTGCCTTACTCCTGGGATGTGCAGAATCACAGAGAGGGCTTCTGCCTATTAAAACATCAAATTAATCAAAAATTAAATTATCTCCCAAGATTTTGGGATTAGTGACTCAGAGGCATTCCAAGTACTTTTAGAAACCCCACTGGGTACTCCTGTTCCTTTCACACCCCGAGTCAGAGCCTTTCCAGGTCAGTCCCTTCTGGCTGGGCTCTGGGTCAGATTTTGTGGGAGGAAAGCACCATGAGAATATCTGAGGTACCTGAACTCTTCAGCAAGCACATCAAGAACATCCCAAAAGCTTGGCTCTCATCTTTTTCCATGCATAAAATGGCAGTGTATTTGTAACACATGTGTACAGCAGAAAGGAAAGAAAGGGGGGTCTGCATATGTGTATATTATTTTCATGATTTAAAATAGAAACAATTAACCTCAGGGTCAGGCATTCCCAGGCGGTTAATGACCACCTGGATTAAAAGCCCTCAGCTTTGCCTCAGGCCCTCAACTCCTGCAGTCAGTCATTAACTGCTGGAGATTCCCGTCCTGTCAAAAATCATTGTTTAATTATAAAGATGGCACTGTACCCAAATAGCCACTCTCTTTTGCCCCCAAATTTTGGAAAAAGTCAGAATTTGAATTCAGATCCAAGCATTGCTGTTCAGGGGCATCTCCTCTTAATTATAAACCTATCAGTTAATTACTGGCTATAAATTTCTGACACCCAATTGGTTATTCAACAGCTTGCTCACAAGGCAGCAGAGCCCATATTATGGTCAGAACAGGGTGTCCATGGCAACCCACTGGCCAACATGAGGAAATGGTAATTACTGGAGTTATTTCTCCAGTTTCTTCATCAAACTCACTGCCAAATCCTGTTCAAAGTAAGCAATGTTGCCCTCCAGTTGGGAAGTTTCTTGCCTGCTGGTGTTTCTGATTTAAAGATCCTCCATTCCCCTCAAATATTGCAACAGGTCATTGCTTCCAGGAATTTTTCTCACTGATCTGAGAGGGTTCAGGATGCCCTGAAGGGTTCAGGGATTCTTCTCCAGTCCTTTCTCCCATCATACCTGGTCAGAGGACACTGCTCTGCAAAAAAAGCCAACAGCCTAATTAACCTTTTTCTCCACTGAGCATTTAAGAAAGAAAAAGAAAACAAAATAAAAATAAAATAGTAAAAGGTATGTGGACACATGAGGTATTTCACCTGTGTTGGAAACCAAGATAAGAAAAGCAGGCTGAAAACCACTGTGGAGGGCTGACCTTTACAATGGAAGGTTGCAGAAATCCAATTTGATCTTTAGTCACCTGTCTGCCTCTGCCCCTTTCCTGAAATGTCAGTCTTGTGGGGAAATTTGGTTACATAAAAGAAAGATCCTTGTAGGCAAAAAAAAAAAAAAAAAGAAACTGCTCTTAAATATAGTCCCTTCAATTCCTATTAATTTCCAGCTTGTGAAGCAAAGCAGGCCACAAGTCTCCTCCATCTAGGAATTTTGAGTAGAAGTTGCTCTCATGGATGTAGTCAGCAACTGCGTAGTTCAGTGGAGGTTTTTAATTTAGGACTAAGAGAGAAATTTAGGACTAACAGATGCAATGCAGCGTGCAACACGGAATTTAAAGGGGGGAAAATGTGTGAATAGCACTGGATATCATTTGGGGGAAAAAAAGAAAATAGTGAGTTTGATTCTCACTCTATTTCAGCACTGTAATTGAACAGACATATGCTCATAGAGGGACTGGGTACCAAAATAGTGCCTCAGCACTCTGCAAGCACCAGAGGCTGAAACCCAAACTGACAAGCTGGGAATCCCTGTCCAAACTAGGATTGAGCTGTCCTGAAAATCCCCCAGGGGTTCTGTTGAGCCTCATCCTGAGCCAGGGAGGGCCCCAGTGCCCAGTCTCTACCCTGGTTGTTGCACTGCTCTGAACAAAGGCAGAAAAGATTAATACACCAGGAACAGGACTGGGGGCACTGGATCGAGTGCATCTGTTTGTTGCCCTGGCTCAGGTTATCTCATGATACACTTATTTGCCTTTCTAATTATTATTTAACTAATCAGCAAATTATTTGATCAGAAGAGTTTTGAATTAATCTCCTGAGGGGCCGGAATTTCCCCAGGGCTTTACCCAAGTGCCAAAACCTGGCTGAAACCCTCAGCAGCCAGCAGCTAAAGCAGATCTAAAACCCCAGAATTGCACCCAGACTGATGCATTGTCTTTGTTTTCCTCCTGCCTGACAGTCCAAGCAGAGAGGGGTCCCTGAGACTCAGTCCTTACAATTTGCATTCTCCATGTACAGTCCTGCCTGGCATTTCGCATCTAATAACTGTGCCTTTTGTTTATCTATAATCCACCCCTGTCACTGTATACCTGTAGTGCACCTTTATCTCTAGGCCTCCTATCTCCCGTACAGAGACCATTCAGCCCTGGGGCTTGTCAGTTTTATGATTCATGGGTATAGTGTACCTAAGATCCCACAAAGAAGGTCTTGAAGTAATAAAAAAAAAAAGAAAGAAAGAAAAAGAAAACAGGTATTTCAGATGGCATGCTGTGTGAAAGAAATCCCTTATTGACTAGTCTAGTCTTGTATAATGTAATCTAATAATAAAGCCTGTTCCCATAGGTACTGCTCAATAGTTGTTACAGTGTTAAAACATGTTTTATGCTGTGTTCTGAAACATATTAAGTGTAACAAAATTTTCCAGCTACTTCTTACATACCAGCTACCAAATATGGCATGAATGCTGTCAATAAAGTAAGTAGTTACTATATTTTAGATTTCTCTGAGGCATAGGATTCAGTTATACTTTCAGTGATCAATTAATTGGCTGCTCATTACTGGCCCAGATTGCTTGCAGTCTTCCTGGCTGTGCTCCCTCTCTGTGCTGGGTGTGGGACTGCTCAGGGCATCCCATCCTGTGTGCTGGAGCCATCGGTCCAGGGGATGCCAGGGCACTGCCTGCTCTTTTAGGTGCACACTGTCCCTTCTGAGCTGGAAGCCACCTGACAGCGGGGCTGGGTAGAAAACACCCTGTGCAGCTGTGAGAGGCAGTGCTGGGAGGTTTGAGTGCATAGATTTTCTATAACTTATTGGATAGGGTGCTCAGTACTTTAGGTTCACCTCATCTTCAACTTTTGGGGCAGCTTTGGCCTCCAGCTTCATACCTTCATACCAGGCTCTTGGATCTAATAACATGCAAATCTCCTGCTGGTGACTCCCTCCAAAAAGAAGAGGAAGGAAAACTCTTTCTTCCAAACTCTGGCATAATGAAGGGAACAGAAAATCCACACAAAGAATTGCCTGACCAAAGGGATATCCAGCTGCTGAGCTGGGATGCACTGCCAGGATAGGAACAATAGACAGCCAGAAAAAGAGCAGAAACTTCATCAGCTGAGCTCGGTGCCCCTGGAAATGGCTGTGGAACACAACCAGTGCCCCTCCTTAAAGGCACCAAACTGCAGCACTGCCCTGCACAGGGAGGGGTCATTGCGCCCTCCCTGCACTCCAACCCAGGCAGAAATTTCCAAGCTAACCCAATAACAAAAGGATCTCTTTCCGAGATGCTTTTCAAATCCAAACTCCATCCACTCTCTCAGTACATGAATTTTCTTTGAACAGCTGCTGTTTTTTCCAGTGTAGTCACAGATTAGAAATTATATGTCTGGGGTCTCTTCCGATTATTTTTTATTGGGCGTGTGAATCACACAGAGCTCTTTCTGTTCCTTGATTAACTGAGTGTGACTCTTGGAACCAAGTTTTTAATAATAAATGTTGTATTTACAAATTCACAATTTGCAAATACTCTCCAGGCTTCTTTTAAATTGCTGTTTTCATGGAAACTTCTCTTGACAAACTGACTTGTATAAGTTTGGTTTGATTTGTAGAGAGCAGACGTAAGATGGGAGTGTTTTTCTCCCTTGAATGTAAATTCTTGGAAAATTTGTTGTTAGTCCTGTTGTAGGTATAAGGAAGATTTAAAAATAATTTCATTGTTTTCATATAAGATGACAAATTACATCTAATATATTTGGGCAATAGCGAACTCACTGATACTAATATTGTACTACTGATAAGATTTAATAGCAATAATTAATACAAATATTAGCAATTTAGCTGACTGATCTTTATATATATATATTGTACACACACTAGAAATTAGCAAAACAGAGACCAGAATTACATGCTGCCATCTATTTTTTCATGTAATCAACATAATATACATGGACTCTATGAGAAAAGGCATAAATGCTTTCCTGAAAATTATGCCAGCATTTGTTTTGAAGTGCCAAGATATGTATTGTTCCTTCCAGACCTGAATAGAAAAGTACAGTCCAGGAACAAATATGAATAATTGAAACAGATTCTCAGTGTATTTCATATATGCAGTTGCTATTAGCATAAGAGAAACATTGCCTTAGAATAGGTGATCTATCATGACACAATTAGCAATTATTTATCACAGTAACAATCCAAATTGTGTCCTCAATATGCTTCATTGTATATTTAAATTAAATACAGGCAGTCTGTGTAAAGTAGAAATCAATCAATATATTGTAATTAATATAATCATATCTCTCTAGAGGTCTAGCAGGTGTGTTAGACGCAGACACGTATTGTGTAGCTTCTTAATACAACAGGACATTTGTGTGGTAGGAGAGCCTGAAATACAGACAGTAAATACAGATATATTAAGCAATATTAAGCATAGGTACATCATTATGGCCCATGAAATTGTTAGCCTTTATGTAGCCCCTGAATCTTTTCAGAGTACAGTAGAATTATCACTCTAGGAAACATTATGTGTTGACATCCAATTGGCACTTAACAATAAAACAATTGCCTTATTAAATCTAAATTAAATCCTGCTCAAGATAAATTTAATTTCAAGTGTGGCTTAAATGGCTCATGAGAGTGATGAATACCTAGAATGAAACAATCCCAAATCATTTGTACTGCCTCACGTTTTCAGCCAGATAGCTGTTTATTATTTTTTGAATTATTATTTTAATTTACTGATACCCCATTTGCTTGCATGGATCTATTTGAACAACCAGAACCACAGAGTTGTCAGGTGCTTTCTAATTCTAACCCGGAGCTGCTAACATTCCTCAGAAACTTTCACAAGCAGACAGAGTCGTTAACATCATTTGACCATTTCATTTCAGGATTCATTTTACACAGCTGGAGTTGAGCTGTTCTGTGAATAAGACATGCCTATATTTGAAAAAACACAGGACCAACCCTGAGCCAGGAAAAAAAAAAGTTATATCAGCTAAAGGTGCTCATACTTCTGGAGTTTCTTGCCACAGATTTTGTTTTCTGTGTGCTATTGTGGATTTGTTTGGGTTTTTTCCTGAGGTAGAATGGCTGCAACATAATCTTCATTGAGTGTATAATTTAAATAATATCAAGCAATAATATATGATTGATGTAAGCTCTCTGGGCATGGTTGCCATTAGAGTATCCTTTTAGATTCTTCTAAAAAACTAACTTTTCCTTCTTGAGCAGAAAATTAGAAAGGTATGGTCTGCATTTTATATTCCAGTGAATGGAACCCCTCAGCGGTCCAATTCCCTGAAAAATTTCCACATTGATTTGTAACCTTTGGGGGAAAAATTCTTAATTCTCCATGGTTTCTGATCACTTAGGCTTTTCTGGGCTTGGGTAACACAGCATGCCACATGTTTTCCTAACAAATTGCATTCCGACACTTTCCGACACTTTCATTATTTTAACTCAGGTAATAATTAGTCACTGTCAGAGCTAAGACTTAGGTTGTGCAAATCAGAATAAATTTACCTCGCTGTAGCAGCAGTCACAAATGAAGCAATAAATTAGAAATAGCAAATTGTTACAGACTTAAGAGATCACAACTCAGAATTGCTACCTGAAATCCAGGAAATGTTACAGCCCTGCCAAGATTTCCTTGAGAGCTTAATTTTTCCAGATAACTTCATGTTTCAAGAATGTTATTGCAAAAAACCCTGGAGATATTATACTCATGACATTCCCTAAGAAAACGCGGCGGGGCTTTGCTATTGCAAAGAAAAAAAAAAAAAAAAAAGGAAAAAAAATAAAATGACCGAAGACTGTTTCTTATTAGTATGAAATGCATGTCTTTTGAAGGTCTTCAGGGTTCAGAGTCTCTCCCCCTCCACAGCTTCCCTCTCCCTTATCCTTACAGTTTGTATAGATTAAATGCATAGTGCAACCCCATGGGTTCTCTGTTGTAAAGCTATGTCTAATATGAGGCCACTAGACACGGTCACATAAAATCCATTAAAGTCCATCAGATGCACTGTCTTGGTAACATTCAGCTCATTGTCATTGGGCTGCTGCAGTGAAGCATAGAGTGCCTGCTTTGAAACTTGATTAAAACAATTCATTAAAAGTAAGGCAACTAATCAGAACACAAGGGTTGTCTTCATTGGACTTGAAAAGTTCATTAGTTCCCCCACTATGAAAAACAGGAGTGGGAAAAAGAAAGAGGCAGGAAAGAGAAAGAGAGAGGAGTCCTCCTCCTCCTCCTCCCCTCCTCTTTGAGCTGTTATCTAGGGTCTGGGAGCTAGTATCCTTCCCCAGTGCTTTAATTGGTTTGAGCTGATCCTCCAGCATCATCCCAAAGCCTCTGTTTGAAATTGTTGGTCATTACAGTTTGATTTCTCTTTTTTTTCCATTTTCTTAAATAACTATAAAAAAAGCCATTCCTGGCAGAGTTATTCCCAGTTTCACCTCTCACCAAACCCTGAGATTTCATTATACAAATACCATTCTCTATGAAAGCTCAAGAAACAGCATCTCAGTCACTCTTACAGTGAACACTCAGCTTGTTTTCATTCAAGATCTCCTCCAATTTAATTTTTAACACCCCAAAATAAAATCATTTAAAACTGAAAATTGCTTTGAATTTGTCAAAATAAAGCCAGTTCTAGAAACCAGAATTTACGCTTTTGAATTGCCAAAAACAAAATTATGGAAGTTTATAATTTTCTTCCCAAAAAAATTTTTTAAAGAATCCTCAAAAATAAGGAAAAAAAAAGCCCTCATGCAAACGGAATATATGTGGGGAGGGTGCTTTCTAGCATTCTCACATAGTGTTGGAAGATGGAAGGGGCTACTGCAGGTCTGACACATGGTGTCAGCTGTTTGCAGAGGTGCATCAGCTCCTAATCTGAACAGGTAAACAGCAGTAAATTCACAGAGACTATTTCAGTGGTGTTAATGTTCCTGGGAATAGTAACAGTGGAGCACCAACGCATACACCCTTCAGGAGGGCCATGATTTATGGGATATGGAAAAGGTCCATTCTCTTTGTTCAATACTGACCATAAGCAAAATTCCTCCAAATGGCTGTTATGAAAAGTAGCACCACAATATTGCATGAATCTTCCCACATCCTACTCCTTATCTAAAGTTTATGCCTGGAAGATGGACTACTTGTATTGCAGGAACTCTATTGATTATTTCCATTACCAATTAAAGAGAGTGTCTTTCCCCCTGCCTCCTGCCTGCCCATTTGTTGCCTCCTTAAATGAGTGAAGGGTCTTTTGATTAAAGGGTTCTTTGCTCAGGAAACCACCGTATTTGCAAACACAAATGCATATATACACTCTAATGAATAATGAAGGTTATTTATTGCTTGTGCTTGAAATAATGGTTGATTTTGGAGTGCCTTTCATAAAACCCACGTCAGAATGTGTGTTATGTCCTGACATTTTCATTGCAGTTCAAGTAAAACAGTCCTTGGAAATTGTCTTGCTACCAAATTGCAATCATAAAGGCATGGCTTCAGACTCTGAGAATCACTTCAGATTGTGAACTTCTGGATAATATATAACATAAAGATTTAATTGAATCAGCCAGATGGGTTTTTGCCCAGAAAAGTAGAAATTTAAATGCTGATCCAGCTTTAGCTTCCAATGACACCAGTCAGCACTCCTTAGATTGGATTGTAAATAATCTTATTTGAGGATATCCAGTATGATGAGGATATACTTGTCTGTAAAA
This sequence comes from Petroica traversi, assembly GCA_025920805.1. Taxonomy (NCBI): domain Eukaryota; kingdom Metazoa; phylum Chordata; class Aves; order Passeriformes; family Petroicidae; genus Petroica; species Petroica traversi. Next base: position 215,051 of record JAHLSL010013266.1, on the reverse strand, counting down.
TTGCTAGCAAAAGTAACTAAATAATTCCATTGTGTACTAAGACATGAAAAATCACTGACCTCAAAGAAAGATTCAATAAGTATTTACCAGCAGCTAGAAGAAAATACCGACTTTTTAGTAATTCTTGTCTTATTCTTGAGTTGCTAGGGCAAAAGAAAACAAAAAGAAAATCAGAACACAGCAACATTGAAATCTGTTCTGCCCCATGTTTGAAGATCTTTGTGGTAAATACCTTTCAGTTCACTTGGATGGTGATGTGATTCCACCATCTGAATGCACGCTTGGTTCACATCCCAGTGTTTCAAAGTTCACCTGGATTAGTGTCCTGAACATCTCAATAAGTCAGATTTTTCAATATTCAGCTACAGCTGACTGAAACAGAAAAATTATTTCAAATAAGTCTCTCACCTGATCCAACATAAAACATTGCATTAAATTAAAGAAAAAGGAAAAGGAAAAAAAAAGGAATGTGGTCAAAGTTTTTTTACTGAAAACAATAATTAGCCCCAGCTCACAAATGTCTCAAAATTTTTTATTTTCCCAAAGTTTCACACTCGCTTAATGAGAAATGCTAGAAGTGAAAAATGGAAAATAAGCTGCACATTTAAACACTTGCAACACCTTTAATATTTCCTTTTAATTTTTTTTCCAGAGACAATGTGAAAATGAAAATGGACTATTGAAAGCATTAAGTTTAAATAGAAGAAAGTGAAGCAAAAGTTCAAAAAAGTGAAAGCATTTGTTTTGTTTAAAAAGAACAAAGCTGCACAATTTCAGTGTTGTGGGGCTTTTGCAATTTAAAACACAATTCTCCCGTTAAAATAGAGTTCTGTGATCTTCAGTGAGGTGCAACTATTCAACGCAAGAGGCACCTGAGCTGAAGAAGAGGAAAAACTGTTGTTTTAGTCAGAGACAGCTTGGTTAAGACAGGAATTGATGGTCCTTTGCTGTAGCTGTTTGTGTAGGGAAGCTGAAGGATTTGTATTGTGTGAATTAAGAATTCACATTTTAGATGTTCTTGCATCTCTGCCCAAGCTCCTCACTTAATGCTACAGCTGCTGTCACCCTTTCTGCTTCATGCTGGGCCATCATTAGTCCATGCAACACCAATCGCATGTGCCAGACTGGATCACTCACTTGGCTCCACTGGATCTCTAAGAGGAGAATTGGATAAAACCTCAGATATTTCTCAAAATGATGCACAGCTCCTCAAAGACATTGAATCTCTACCCTCCAGCATCGGTACTTTGCTGCCAAAATTGTTGTTTACAGAAAAGTATTGACATCAGAGACTGCTGATTTGTAATTTCAAAGATCATGCTTCACATAGAAGTGCAATAGTGGCAATTTTATGGATCTAGTCAAATTCCAGTTGGAGTCATCTTCCCTTCCTAGTGCAGTCAGCCACAGTTGCTGCTACAAAACAGAAACTTCATTCTACTTGGAAAATGTCTCCCTGTTGTAATAGCCAAGAATATGTATCCTTGGGAGCATCACTCCCTTTTCCTTATCTTTATTTTAATTTAAAAAATAACAAAATAGCTCTTTGTCCCTACTCAAACTTTTTGTTTCTGCAAACTGCGCAGAGAGCTCTCAAGACGTCTCATCAAACTTCATTTTCTAATACCTTTGTTTTATTTCCCTGCACAGTCTTTCTGTTTCTTTTCTCTTTGCCTGTTTTTTCATGACGATTAGCACAAAGCCTACCAGGATGTCATCTGTGGCTGGTGGAAACCTCAACGCACTTGTTTCAGCCCACTGAATCAATTGTGTCTTTTTCCAGAAACACTCAAGATGTCTCCAAAACATTATGCTTGCTAAGTAAGATATGGAGGAATCTCTTTTTTTCTTTTTTCCTTTTTTTTTTTTTTTCAATTATCATCTTATCAAAAGCATCTGAGGGCTGAAAAATGTGACACAATGTGTTTAGGTCACCTTGATAACTGCAGAATATAAAAGCTACCTGACCAAGGCAGTCTTGCTGCATTGTGGTCATTTTCTTGGTGGTCCAGATGCAGGTAGGAGACAGAGATTTTGGGGAAGATTTGCACTTCTTTTTGGTGCACAATTAGCAGTACCTTCAACTTTCTCTGCAATGCAACGCTGACCTTCATTTTGCCACAAGCTTGCATCATAGGTAGCTCAGCAAGGATGGAGAGCCAGCAGCCCTCTTTCTCCCCAAAACTTATTAGCCACCAGACCTACTTCAGCTCCAAAAAATGTCAACATGTATCCAAAATCAACTTTGCAGATGGATTTTGCTTCCATTAAATTCCACAGTGGGAAAAAAAAAAAAAAAAAAAAAGAAAAGCCATATTTAGGGTTTAATTTAATTGTGAGGATACAGTACTTGCAAAAAACAAATAGCTTCATATTTGGATTTATGGAAATATTTTACTGAAAGAGAATTACGTTACATATTTAAATCCCTGATGGCTAATAATATTTTATTAAATACAGTGTAAATCCAGCTGCAACCATGCAATAAAACCTCCAAGGGGCAAAAACAAAAAAAAAAAAGGGAGGAATGTTTTATATTTTATTTCTGCATGCAACAACATGGTCTCCTGAATACTGCCCATATGCCACTGTGCTCTCCTTGCCACTGATCTTTAATGGGGGCTCAGTGTGCTGAACCTCAGCTTCAATGTCAAGAAGGAACATGAAAATATTATGCACCATCTCCAAAATTTCACATATCAAATCAACTCACAAAACTAAACCTCATGCTAAGCTGTTGTGCAAAAGTATTTAATGTTGGATAATAAAATGCACAGAAATTCAGTTTGTACAAATAGAAGTTTCATTTCATTACAGAACTTCAGGAACAAATGATGTGACTCTGCAGACAGTCACCCACAGTAATTAGCTGGAGAGTAAATCCATTTGTTTTCTGCATTTTTTTCATCAGGACATGCATTTTCACTCTCATGTGCTCAGGGCTTGAAAGGTTTACATTACATAAAATTAGGACTATATAAACTATGAGCTTCATCTGTTTTCTAGTATGATTGCCCCTTCCCTTCAGCAGAGTAGCCTAATTGATAGCCTCCATCGTATGCAATGCACGTCAATAAATACTGAACATGAATGTGAATCAATATTGTGTTAGTACTGGGATTAAGCAAGCTATTTTCTCTCCTTTTTTTTTTTTTTTTTCTTTTTGCAGAAGAGATGAATATAAGTAAATAAAATGACTGTTTGTCTGAAATTCTGCCTGGGGATTTAATTTTGCATTTCCCTGTAGGAGCACAACATCAGAAGTCAACCTGGTCCCTGGTTCCTTGGTCCAATGTGAACAATAGAAGCAAATACCTCAGTGGAGTGCTGGGCAGGACTGCTCTTTTTCCTTTTTCTCTGAAAAAAAAGGTGCAGTTGTAGAGGCAAAGAGTTTGGACTTCTGATATCTTTTTTTTCCCCTGTCTTTTTCAAGCCACAAATTAGAGAACAATTTATGAGAGCCCAGACAAAAAATTATAGGCCCGATATTGACTGCTCTTGACCCTGTGTGCTATTTTGCAGTCTAAACAATGCAAAATCTCTGAGATGACCCAACGCCATGCCAAAATCCATATACACTTGATATATATTGCACAAATTTTTAAAGCCTGGTAAAAGCACAACACAGTGATGAATGAGAACAATATTTTAGATCAGTCCTTGCAAATGCGGAGCACAGAGCGAGCAAGACTGAAAGTTTTCGGGAAATGAGGACTGGAAAAGGAGATTTATAAGGCTGGGACATGTGAGCTGTTGGATCAAAGTTCAGATCCAAGCCCAGAACCACAAGAATTAAAAAATGTCTGGGAGAAGTCATTGCACATAAAAGCTCAAGTGCTTCATCTGTGGAGGAGCCCACTTGCTAAAGTGCTTGATATTTCTCTCTGTGTCCTCAGGGGAATTGCCTCTGACTTCCAAGGGGTCAGAACTCGTTATTCCAATGGTGACAAGTTGGAGAAGAACCCCCTGCATCCCCCTGCCCCCTCCACAGGCACTGCTAAGTCCTCCTTGCACTTCTCACCTGCTTTGAGACAGAGGGCAATTGGGTTTGGGTTTGGTTTTCCAAAAGCACATGAGTGAAAATAAGTACATCTTAGACATTTAACAGACATAGGAATTTAAAGTAATTTTTTTTTCCAGAAACATTTAACTCTACAATCATCTCCAAAGACCTGGTCTTCAAAAGGGCTCAGCATTGATGTAAATACAAAGGTTAATGGATAAATTTTCTAAAGACTCTAAGGCAGTGATAATATTTGGCTTTCTGAGAGCTAACTTTTGGATTTAATCTGTTCATCATCAGCATATTTAGTTAGGAGATAGAAAAGCTTCAATATAAATCCTTTTTATCCCAATTTTTTTACAGAAGTGAAATCTATGCTACATCTGAAATAACTGCCCTAACCACAGGTCTTGTTAGAGAAAAAATTCAGTATTGCCTTTATAACTATTATTTTGTACAGAATGGTTTTATTAGAGGAGAGGCTGGAACATAGTTCCCCCATTTTACTGCCCTAATTACATGGCTACAGAATCATTCCTGTACTTGTTTTAGTTGAGTGTTTTTCATTGCAGAGAAACGAAATAATTTTTGCTTATTCCCAACTAGATGTATGGTGATTTCTATACTGAAAGTTAGAAAAAAATTTTTTATTATATTTATCTGAACATCTGTATGCTCATTTACGCATGCAAATCTGCATTTGCTAAGACTGTATATTGTGTATGCACAAATGCATTGTGCACAGCAGGCAAAAAATTGTTGCAGCAACCTCTCAAAAATGTGCTGCATTTCCTGCAACTGAATTTATTTACCCTAATCCATTGAAAGGGAAAAGTACCATATTTAAAAGGTGTATTTTTCAGATTATTTTTCTAGCAGCAGCAAACCATTTCTGCTCAACTACTCACAGTAGATGAATTATCATTTTCCCACCTTGAATCTACAACAGTTAATTTAATCGGTGACTTGTGGAGAATGTATGGCTAAATCAAGCCTTCACTTGAGGGCTCGGCTTAGTTTTCTGTGGCATCTTGTGTCACAATATGTCACATCACTGTGGCTGCATGGGTGGATGGGTTACTCTTAAAGAAGGCATCAGTCTTAAATGGCTTGGTTTTTTTTCTGAAAAGCCAAGAAACCAACCAAACAAAAAATATTAATGAACTGGATCTCCATGTGTCAATCTGTTCTTATGGTTAATTACTGTACCAGTGGAGAAGTTCAGGGAGAAAAGATGATGCATGTTTCCACTGCACAGTCATTTCCCATGGATCTTTTGAATTTCAGTCTGTGCTGACAGGGTATCTAAATCTGGAGTATTGTCCCAAAGTACCTGGTACATTAACAAGACCACAAATTCCAACTTTTTTTTTTTTTATTTGCCTCCCACCCCTTTCCCTTTTGTTGCTATAGTAAAAATGCTTCTACTTTTCTACATCTGTCTGCTGTTGCCAACAAAACACTGGAGAACAGGAGATGATCTTTCTGTTTTCGTTCCAGCAGCCTGGCCCTGAATGAGTTTAATCGGCTGAGAAACGCGACTGAAAAGGGCTTTGCTACCCTTTCTAACTTCACTGGGCTCAGGCTTTCTGTAGCCTAGAGAGTGACACCCTATGCCTTATTTCACTGTGGATTATTTAGAATGCTTCAATTGTGACTTGTCAATGTGGTCCGGGGTAGATCAAGGCAAAACCTCCGACAAGAAAACAGCAATGTGAATATGATGTGACTGACTGCCACACAATGGACTAATACCTCTTAATTTGGACTTTTAGCAATCGTTTACCATCCTTATGCACTTGAAGATTCCAAATTCACTCTTATAGAGAAGAAAAAAAGCCTTTTTCTTCCCTCTCTCTCCTTCCCCTCTCCCCATAACTCGAGTGTATCAATCAATGTCTCTGTATGCATTTAATAGCTTTATTTCAAAGCACTTTACTTTTAAAAGCCCCTCTCACCAAGGCATACTATTGAAATACTGTGCAGGTGTAATTAAATGAGCCAATTTTTTGGCCTGGACTGTAGCCCTGTTCTGTCTTTGGCATTAGACCTCCAAGACGAGGTTTGGTCATTTCTTATTTCTGTGCCGTACTGATTTCAGGTTTGTCTCCTTTTTTTTTTTTTAATTAAAAAAATAATTAAACTGAAATTAATTGGTTAAAGGTTAATAGATGTAGAGATTGACATCCTTAGTAAAAGTACTCCACCTGAAATGACAGTGCAGGAGACTTAATATATTACTAGCTAGTTATGCCTGTACTACACCCAGGAGTACTATGTCCAGGGCACCACTGAATTCCAAATATTCAGCAACTTTGCTGTGGAGACTGCTTCAAAATTATTCAGCTACTGCTGGATGTTGTGACTCTATTTGCAATGTTCACTGAGAAATGGAGGGGAACTACTCATTTATTTCACACGTGAATTTTTCACACAACAGGTTTTTGCTCAGTTCAAGATCTGGGGAAAAAGTTCAAAAATAGCATTTCAGAACACCAGCGTGAATAAATTCCATAAATCTCTTCTGATATTGTTTCTGTTCTTCATCAGGCACTATTCACCAACACTTGTCTGCATGAATTTTTGCCCACAAAAAAAAGCTGCAGGAGAGCCTTGTGAGCACTCGTGCACATATATTTTCACCAAAAGGGTTAGAAGGTCAGGCGAAAGCTCTTTGCAATACGGGTGTCATCCAATGAAGACAGAGAAACAGAGCCATGCATCTTAATCAGGCCTCGTGAATAGGAAATACTCAAAGCAACAGTCATGGTGAATAGTCTGTGATTAGTCCACAAGCTGAAATCAGCCCTCATAACCCACATGCCAAATCATTTTGGATTGAGCACATATTTGTAAAAACCCAAAATTTGTCATTACATAAGTCGTAAGCAAAATAAAGGTGTAAATTTCTCAGATGAATTGCTCACAAAGGATAGAGTGCAAAGCTACAACCTGGGATGGTATTGAACTCGGTGACCTAGAGGTGAAGGGCTGAAGAGCCCATAACTAATCACCTTTGAATTCGGTGTCCAGGATTGTCTTTTTGAAAATTAAACAAAGACCCAACTGTAGTAATTGTGTCACCTCATGTATTTAAAGTAATTTCCCCAGCTCAGCTCAATATCTGGAGGAGCAAATGGAGAAATTGCCTGTTGTGCCACTTCTCTCAGGCTTTATATCTACTCAATTTTTTCCTCAGTGCTTTCCTACTGCTCTTCACAAAAAAAATTGCAAAGTTCCTGAGAAGAGGCAATAAAATGCACAGATGTCTGAGCCTACAGAAATAAAACAAAAATAAGACCTTCACACAAATCTGTAAAGGTGGGACAAAAAAACCCACCTTTGCGTAACTGTTTTCTTTGAGCATTGGTCCATTTTCACTGGGGTTACTCAGAAAATATATTTACTTGTCAGATCACTGTTCTAATAAAATTAATTTACTTTCTTTATTAAAAAAAAAAGAAAAAGGAATAAGCTTGCTGTGATGGGTGTCAGTCACTCAATCTGTTAATTCTATGTAGTTACTGACTGACTGAAACCCCAAGGCGTCCCAGAAAGGACTAAGAGCACAGCTACCCTCCTCTTCAGGTAACACTGGCTGCTTGAAGAAGAGTTTTAACTTATAATTCTCAGGTTCAGTGTCTGCCTCAGGAACCAAGCAGGCTTTTTCAGCCCATGGAGAAAATCTTGATGTCAACTTGAATGACCCCTGTTGCCCCAAACACATAAGAATACCCTGAGCTGCTCCCAGATGAGATGCTGTAAGCATTTCTACCCTCTCTGTAAGGGAAACGTGAGATTCCTCAAGGACCCCAAATCATCAAGGTAGCAGGGTTAGAGAAAGCACGTCCACTGATTCACCAGCCATGGGAAAACAAATTCCTCTCTGATGCCTTCTACTTCACCCCAGCGTTTTGGCTTTGAGATCACTTCTGTATGTAGCACGTTCCCATCCCAGAGGAACAGACTAATGAGGGCCAAATTCTGCTAAAAAAACCATTACAGTCTTGGAGCAGAACTGTTTCCTTCACTTTTTGTCTAGAAAACCTGAGGCCATCTCTACCTCAGCTGAACCATGTGCTCAGCCAGAGTAAGCCAGTGTGAACTCCACTGAACTTCAATGTTGTTGATTTACAACACCTAAAACACTGCCAGGAGGCATAATTAGGATAAGAGCAGCTTAAAAAATAAATTTCCTTCTTAGAGTCATAGAATCATAGAATGTGCTGGTTTAGAAAGACCCTTAAAGATCTGACTTAAACCAGAACAGAACTAGCTTTAAAATCTCCTGCAAGGCTAAAAATAAATTTCTCAACTAATTGTGCTTATGTTACCTCCTCCAGCAGCAACTATTTGGTTTCATCCTAACCTTCCTACTTACCCATAATTACCATCTCCTTTGACAAGGCTAACTAAAAGTGGGTATTAATATGGATTTAATGCTGTTTCAGAAATTGGTGGGGGATTGAGGGTGCCAATGACCTTACTTTAACTCTGCTAAAAATGTGTTGATCTGTGGGTTTTGGCTGCTGCTTGAATTTGACTTGAAGGTTGAAAGAAAACACATCACTCAAGCACATGGTGCATGAATTAAGGTCTTTCTGTCACCAGACTCTGCTTTTTTCCCCTACTCTTGGGTCACGCATCCCAGAGTCAACCCCCTTTCCCCTTTCCTCTCATGGGACCCTGGGGAAATATTTCTCTTGACATGAACTCCTGCATGGCAACACCTGCATTTCTTTCAGAGCACATTTCCATGGGGGAAGCTTTTCTTTTTTTCCTTTTTTTTTTTTTTTTCCCTCCCCAGAAACTTTTCCTCTAAGCATGAGCAGATTTCCCTAGCCACTCTACAGAGACCTGTTGCATTTCCAACAGTGGAAAGCACGCTGCCTGAATTTGAATTCCCATACAGAAGATTACTGTCCAAAAATATATGCTTTAAACGAGCACAGTCCATTTTTTAATCTTTGATATTATGGATGATGATAGAATTGGACACATAGTAAATCCAGAAATAGTAATAATAATAATAGTAGTAGTAGTAGTAGTAATAAAATGCATTTCACACACCTTAGACAAGATTACACCTACAGGGGTTTGCTGTGCCAGAAACCTCCCCTTTAGACGATGCAGTTTTGACAGCAAAATGGTCATTTTCTGTAGTTGAAGTAGCTCCTTAACAAAGTAAAGCTATCCTGGAAAACAACTTTTCTCAGTTCAGCTGGTGCTGGTATAAATGTGTTAGTTGAGGTGCCCAGGAGGGAAGATTGTTCTTTTTTATTTATTTATTTTTACACACTAACTGATATCTTTATTCTGGGGAACAAAATTAAGTGTAAACCAAGCATTACTGTCTACAGCATTTTCTTGAGGTCAGGGCTTCCAGGGAATAATAGAAGGAGAAAGCTTCCTAAATACATATCTTTGTGGAGTAGGGATGGGGGTTCCAATTTACTAGTCTTCATCTTATTGAGGGCAATAATTTCCCTGAAGACTTTATTGGCAGGGCATCACTGCAGAAAACGTTTGCTGCAGGCAACCCTATTATTTTCCATGAGAAATACAGTCCCGTGAGAAAGCATGTTCTCACTCTATTTCTGTGGGAAACACCAGGAGAAGAAGAATTCCAAATCCTGCAAGACCAAGCAACTGGAAACAACACCAGAAGCCCTCTTGTTTGTGTAACTTATTGCAAAAATATCAAAGAAGCCGGGGGGAGGAGAAGGGGGAGAGGGAAGAACATGTTTTCATAAAATTTTCAGTATGCAAGTGCTCTGTTTTTTTTTTTAAAAAAAGCATTTATATTTGACAGCCCAAAAATCCCAAGGATGTTCAGTCTATTTCAGTTGTCAATTTACGATCTTTAAAACATTTTTAAAATTGACTGAACCTTAACTACATCCTACCTCATCTTGTACTAGCCAGGTTTTACAGATGCCATCTTAAAAATCAATTCAAAGAACAGCCATAAAGTTGAAAGCTTCCTATTTGAAGTGTATATGGCAGAATGCAATTTTGTTTAATTTTAATTGACAGAGATGTCAGCCTAAGAGAATATTTTAGAATATTAGTAGGAACAGTAAACTCATGCCTTGACACTTTTATGATATAAAGGTATAATTCTCAGGAAAAAAATCACCACTGTCAGGATTTACACAAAAGCGGTACATGTTTTACTTTTTCCTCAGTAAAGGAGTGACAAATGTATTACTAATTACACAATTACTTTATTATGTAGAACCAGTAATAAACCCCTTGACGTACCCTCAGAAAATCTTAGTTTCATTTAAAAAGACAGGATTTTTTATTTATTTATTTATTTAAATTAGTATTACACATTTTCTTGGGGGGTTTTAGCCTGTGGGACATAGTTCAGTTTGCTTCCCTCTGCCTTTTAAAAATTCAAAAAGCATATTTGTGAGGCCTGTTTGTTCCTAAGGAGGCAAATCCTCAAGTGGTGTAAAACTGCTGTCACTACCTGTTTGGGTAAGCTGAGAATTAAATTTGAAGTAATGTAATCACTTGCTACAAAAGATCCAAACAAGTGATTTCTCTTGGTTTTCTAGGATACTGATTTTTATATGTCTTTCTATTTTTTGATATGATAAAGCAACTTCACATCAAGAAATAAATGCATGACAACATAAACTATTTGTGCGTCAAGATCAGATGATACAGAAGATAAATAGGAAGCTTCCCAAAATGTGAAGGTGGCTAGTTTCTGAATCTACCTGTTTTTTTCAAAAGTCTACAAAACTGAACAATCTCACACTTTGGAAGTGGATAAAGTCCTGCTCCAAACTACACCCACTGCCTCACTGCACCACTGCTGTAAAGAAAATTCCCAGGCAACAAGGAGGACAAAAGTAATGCAAAAGGAAACTAAGGAACTTGGTGCTGTTGTACAATAAATATAAATGTTCCTGATCCAGAAAGCTATTTCAATACACAGCTGACTTTCAGCACATGAGTAATCCCTTTGACTTTAAAGAATTAGTCATGTGCTTAAAGTTTAGTGCCCTGCTGGATTGGGACCCAGCCTCTGAAACAAAGTATGGCTGTGATTCAGTGATTTATTATAGCCCTCAGATGGACAAGCCAGTTGGGTGAAACAAGAATTGGCCCAACCCTTTGCCCTTCTCCGAAAACAAATCTGAATAAAGGTCAAAAGAGTTTGGTTAAGGATGCACTTACCAAACTTTCAAACCTTTTGAGGATCCATCCACCACTAGCAAAGGCTCTGGCATTGTGTCCCTCCGGGAGTCCCATAGGCGTAGTCGGTTGTAAACTCATTTTCCTATATGGTCAGGCACGCGTGTGGGGGACAGGAATGAATGACAATGTGGAACGGCCAAAGCTGCTGTCCTGTGACCATGGAGCTTTTAATATGGAGGCAACAGAATCAGGATTAAGAATTGCAGCTGCTAAGATGCTAAACCCCACATACAGCTCCTGTGGTTCAGATGTTATCAAGCGTAAAATCTTTTGAATAAAGGCTTACATGGGGGCACCATTGTAAACTGCTTTCCCAGTTAAAGCCTTTGCGTAGCGGTAAGAGGGAAAAGGTGGTATTTTGCCGTATTATTTTCAGTAATATGTCAAAGGCCACTGAAATCAATTCCCATTAATTCTAAAGGACTTTCCACAGTAAAAATAATGCTCAGTAAAAGCACTATAATGAAAACATTGTTTAAACTATTCCGCTCCTCTAAGGATGGCCAGAAACTGATTTTCTTCCATGAGATGATGTTGTAAAAATTACAGTGTTCATTTCTAAGATAGAAGCTAAAGTCAGACAGGTTTCTAATGAATAGACTCTGAAGGAGTCAGTGTGATTTTGGAGTAGTTTTTGCTTTAGCCTCTGTTTACATTTGCTTTTATCTAATTCAGATTTCCTCTCTTTGGTATTTATGTCAATCTCTGTGTGACACAGCATCAAATTCTAATCCCAGCACTGCCACTAACTGGAGCCATGGTTCTTGTCTTGGAAGTGACATGAGGGAAAAAGACACAGTTAATATTGTAGCCCATTTAGGTAAGAAGCAATGGAAGTTATAGCTACGTAGAATAATGACAAGATTCTGTATGCCACAGCCAAATGGATTGGCAAATCCAGGTAAAGGCTCCACATCATGGATGTAAAATCAATTTTATCAATCTTTTTTGTTAAGATCTTATTAACATAATGTTCTAATTTGTCTGTTGTGTGCCTTCTCAGAATCTCAGGATTGGTCCCTATATAGGAGTTTCCAATTTAAAACATTTTTCCACCGAAACAATTTCAGATTCCTGGAGCCCAAAAGCCATTTTCACACCAAGTCCTAAACTATTCCCTGAAATGCCTTAAATGTTCCCCAGAAAATCCAACGTTCAGATCATGTTTTCCAGGAGTCTTTTAATACAAATTAAAGTTGTCTCCGGTAGAAAACTTCCTGTTGGTTTTCCCTACTAGAGTTGTGCTTATTACATACCCTGGAAGAAAACACCATGGGAAAACAATCAAACCATTTTCTAAGGTGAGCAGTTACTCCCTGAAGAAAAATGCTGGTCATTGACCCAACACACAGATGACTGACCAGATTAACTACGTACCTCATATTAATTTACAGCCTGTGGTCACCCTCACTTATATGTGTTTATCCAATACACAAACTATAATAGAAAACTTCCTCCTTAGAGATGAGAATTGTACTCAATATATCTAATGGAAACTCAAAGGACAGCGCAGTCTTTGGTATTGTTTTCCTTAAATATTCTTGCCCTTTTTGATGTTCAGTTTCCTGGGAAAAATGTATAAATAGCACAAATAGAAAAAGCATTTTAAATTTAAATGGGTTTATAAAGTTTTGTTGGCTGAGGAAAAACCAAAAAACAAGCAAATAAAAAAATAAAATATCAAGGCCACAGGTTTCCAAGGCTGAGACCACAGTGTATAAGGCACCTCTGTGATGAGCAGCACAACCAACCCCTTGAAAAGTTGAACTAGGAGCAAGCACATGGGTGGAAGCACCATGAACAAGGATAGACATTATGGGAGATGAGAACCAGACTGGCAGAGTAACAGGAAGACTGAAGATGAAGAGAGTCAAGACATGAGAATAGGGAACAACAGATAAGATTTTTTGTTTATTTTTGTGACAGAGATGGGTGGGAAAATAAAAGTCTCTTCTGTCAGGTTTTCCCCTCCTCACTCCACACAGGCACTTGGCCCATGTGGAGGATTAACTGACTGCTTGTAAACTGTCATGTTTTGATATCAAATCCATTTTTAGCAGCAACTTGGCCAAGCAATGTGTGTGCATCTGCCACCCTGTAACTCAGCCATGGCTTCCATCATGCTTTGAAGGGAGCACCACACCTGGGTTGGCATCTCTCATGCCAGCTCTCAGCCCTCCGAGGCTTGCATCGAGTTTAGGGGATTATCACAGTTTAAAATGCATGCTTTGTAAACAAAGAGTAAACATAGTCATCACTGAAGCAATATTAGTTGTGCTTTGTGCAACTGAAAAACAGCAGTGGAAATGCTTGGTGGCAAGTCTTTCTCAGGAGCTATTTTTATATGCATCTAGGATTTTTTTGGACAGTATAAAGAATTTCAGTCGATGTTGTCGATTAATAGGCTCTAAAACCTCAGATGTGATCAAAAAATAAAGCTGATTTTTGTGATCTATAAAGGGTTTCAAAGGCATTACAAAGAACCACTTAAATGCCCTTTCCTCAATTGTCCAGAACTTTCTATAGCTTGCTAGATAGAGACCCTGGAATCAAAATCTGTTAAAGTCAATGAAAATATTTCCATTGGCTTCAATGAAAGCTGCATTTGGCCTAAAAATAATCCATTATGTGAGGCAAATTTGCTCACTGAGTTCTGGCCAGATCTGATTTTAGAGGAGTTCGACTGGAAATCATCCCTCATTCTTTTGGATGCTGTGAAGAAAAAGCCTTCTTTAGTCCTTACCTCAGACTCATTAAGTTTAAGATCTGTGATTGGACTTACCACATCTAACTAGCAACTATTAAGTAGCCATCCTTTTTCATTACTTGTGTCCTCTGCACTGCATAAAATCAGGCTCTTTGTGTTTGTGGATGGGTTGGTTGTAGGTTTTCCTAACATCAGTATCTTACTCTGCTTTATTGGCTCCACATATTCTCATAAGATGCTGCCAGTGTGGACGCATGTCAGCCAAACCCTTCCTAAGTCATATCAATATTACAATGTAATACAAAATAAAAAATAAAAAAAAAGGGTCAAAAAAAAAAGCCCCAACATATGACTTTTAGTAATATCTGGTGTGTTATTTTAAGGTAAGCAATAACAAGAATGTGTCGTATAAACATATAAAAGAATGCAATTCTGAAATCTGTAAGAAAATCTGATTTGGCCACCAGCTTTTACACAGATTATCTGTTAGCTTCTATTTCTAACAAACCATGTTATGAGATCATGCTTCTCCATCTCATTTATCAGCCAGTTTCAATTTTGATGACAGGAGGAGGAAGGAAAAAGTCTCAAAAGATAATAAAATCTCTCACAAGTCTCACAGATGCTGAAGTTCACAGAAATGAGGGTTGGTTAGCAGAAAAGGACTTGAATTGGAGCCCCCACCACAGAAAAGGGTGAAGTAATCTATGTGTGGTTCTACAAAGGACAAAGCTGTGAAAATTCTGTACAGTTCCTTGTGTTTGGCTTTTGCTTCCAAGCAGTGTTTTGGGAGGCTCACATTATATAGAACAAACAAGCAAAATATTGAGTGAATACACATGAGCTGAGACAAATTTATTTTGCCGTGATGATCACATCATAGTGGATGTAGAGGCTTGCTTCTGAAGGCAAAGTTTTGGGAATGGCCAAATGGTTTAGAAAGGCCAATCTGCTATCAATTCCCACACCCCTTGAAACGCGAGATTTGTCATTGTGTAGAAAATCTGGAGTGGTTCATGGGCTTTGTTGCTTGGAGGCAAATCTCCCCACACAATGACCTTCAAAGTATATTTTTTACACCCCCATGGACTCTCAGATTCAAAAGTTCCTGCAAATATTGGTCGTCAGAAGGGATTTGCAATGGAGCTAAGATTCAACCTGCCTTCTGCAACCCTTGTTCATGCTAAATAATAATGTGCTCCATGAGGATATTTGCTGAGGGCATAGGACTTCACCAAATCCATCCCAAAACCTAGAGCAAAACCCAAACCATGGTTCGGCACAACCTTTCTAAAATAATTCTGTTGTACCCACAGAAAAAAAGTTCAAAATGTGGAAGCCATCCAATTTACCAGATGACCTAGGGTATGTCACTAGTCTTCTCAGTGGCTCAGGACTTCATTTCCCAAGTCCTCATTTCTTCAGCAATAAGTTGAATAAACCTCCACCATGGATCAGTACTAGGACTGAAGATGGAAGTCACTGCACAAAGCCCAGGTGTTATTAGCTGAGTTTTTTAATAGAATATGAAAAGTAGTCTGTAAACCCCAGTGATAGGCAGCACATGGGAGAGAAGAGTAAAAATAGATAAATTGGATCACTTAAGCAGTAGAAATAGAAAACCTTTCTTTCATTTTTATGTGATGCAGAAGGTTCATTATGTGCTGTATCGACAATATAGTATTTTTCAGTGTCACCTGTTCATTAAAGAGTCGTTTTAAAGGCAGTTGATGGGTTCCAGTATCACACAATTCATCTAATAAAAGAATTCATTAGTTTGTATATTATATCTCTTTTCCTGCTGTTCTGGTAATCCTTAAATAAGATGTCCCAAAGGTACTGATTCTGATTTCACATCAGCATGTATCAGTAAATCCATTAAAGTTAATAGGTTATTGTCCATTGATGTAAGAAAATCAAGACTAATGAGGCTACTTGTGTATGCAAAAATTACAGGATCGGAACCCACTGTCACTAAATATTTTGGAAGGTTATGTGACTTTTCCAGATAGGACATAATTTTCCTAAACACAGCTTTCAATAGAGGTGCATTAGCCTCCAGTGGCAGTAGAGGTGATATATTGTATTGCTAATTTAAAGGACTATGCATGAAAAGTGAAAATATTGAAATAATGATGAAGTCTTGTTTGACTTCACTTTTCCACAAGTGTACTTTGTCATGCTTTAAATACTTCACGGATTTAAAAAGCACAATCAATATGCTGTAAATTGGGGTGAAATAAAAAGTTTATTAGCAAGCTCTTAGAGCATATTTAGGTTTGGAATATTTTCTGTGTGTGACTGCCATCATTACTGCATTTACACCCGAGCAATGCCTCCACCTCTTTGACTGTGAGCATGTCTGCACGCACGTGCAGGAGGGGTCATGACATTTATGAAAGCAGTGTCCGGGTTTAGGGCAAATTTTAGGAGGAAACCTCTGGGGGGGGGGTCTCCTCTAGAAAAGCTGATTCCAACCACCCCTCCCCCAAACAGGTTCTGGAAAAATTTCCTTAGAGAAAAGTGGAAAAAACTATTTATTTAACAAATAGAATATTCACAAGCATAGAAAATTTGGGTAATATGAATCAATGAAACCTCTCCTTCCTCTGAAGAGATGGTAACTCCAGAGTCCGTCTGTGGGTGTGGCTGTGTCAGTCTCAGTCCCTCCAGTGGCTGGGGCCAATTGCCAGGCCCAGCTGCAGAGTTGGGGGGGGCCCTCCCGGAGGTTGTCCTGCTGTCCTGGATCACAGAGATGCTGACCAGCACCAGGATGAATAAAAAACCAGCAAAAGAAACAAAGTCTCTCCCTGCAAAAGCCGGGAGATCCGAGGAAACTCTCCGTTGCGAGCTCCCAGAGTACACTGACCGAGGGAGCGAGATATCGCTGTCCCGCTGGAACGTAATCTCTCAATGATTTTCTGGGGGAGTAAAGGTGTAACTCCTGCAGACAAAAGGCGTGTGGTTTTTTTTCCTCTGCTTTCACTCTGTCTTCCTGGGTCTAACTTAAAGCTGTAGAGCTTAATATCAAGCATAAGCAGGAGGGACGATTGAGGATACAAAGATCATATGATCAACCCAGGACATTCCACCCCTTATCCCCATATCGTCATCTCAGTACCAAGACTAATACAGTCTGATTCTAAACACACATATATGTATACATATATACAGTGTACAGCTATAAGTAAAAGTGTTCTTGTGGCCCAAGTTGTATAAGTCTTCACCACCTTATGGGTGTGCATACCATAAAGTCTGGATTATTAGGTGTATTTGGATCCTCTGAGAAAACCATCTCTGCCACGGCCATTTCTCTCAAGCGGTGAATCCCTTGTTCTACTGTCTTCCACTGGGTTTGCTGCATATAGAGATCGTCTGTACACAGGAATGTGTGTGCCACAGCTGCCAAGACTCGTGACTAGAGACTCCTAGGGAGAGCCCCCCTTACTCTTTCCTGGTCGATAACTGGTTCATGTGACAGGTGTCCCAAATGCCTCGCTTCAGTACCGTCTAGAATTGTAACATCGCCTGCGGCATCCCAAAGACGGACTAACCAACTAATTATAGATTCATCAGGTTGTTGAGTGTAATCCTTTCTTAGGCCACGAGGGTCCTTCAGGGAAAGAGACTCGATAGTATCTCCTGCCCTTGAGTCAGTTCTTGTCCCTGAGGGTCCTTCCCCCGCATCGCCTGCCCGTGAGGGTCCTTCTTCCCCACCATCATCATCATCATCCACTGGTCAATCAGTTTTGGTTTTGTGCTTCTTTCCCACAGCAGCGACTGCCAGTGGCTTAGGCTCACTGTCTGGGTTAGCTACGGGTTTAGGCTCGCTATCTGGTTTAGTTGCTGGCTTAGGTTCACTGTCTGGTTTAGTTGCAGCCTGAGTGACTGTGGCTGCTTCACCTTCCTGGCCCCGTGCCTCTATCTACTGCCCTACAGTATCTAGCAGT
This sequence comes from Petroica traversi, assembly GCA_025920805.1. NCBI lineage: Eukaryota > Metazoa > Chordata > Aves > Passeriformes > Petroicidae > Petroica > Petroica traversi. The sequence continues at coordinate 197,176 of JAHLSL010013266.1, read as the reverse complement.
GTATGATAAGCATATGCCAGAGTGTAGCCGGTGGTGTGGGCTGGACAGCTGACCACCAGGCATGGTCAGCAGATCGGCAGCGGGTTCTGAGAGTGTCCTTTCATATCAAGTCCACTTCAGTCAGGGACTTTTTTCCCCTTGCCACGGGCTGCGCCTCCCTAGGATGGCAGCCACGCTGTCCCAAAAGCCGGAGTGCTGCAGAGAGAGTGTTCCCTCACCCGGACCCCAAATCAGACACGCCGTCACACGGTGGCCAGCAACTTGGGTTCAGGGGTGAGAGACCCCGGCCCAGCCGAGGCACCAGACTTTTATTCGGAGGGTTACAACCAATCTCGGAACGGCACGGGGGAAGGACCGGGGAGGAAAAAAGGGCCAGGGAACAATCGGGAAGGAGGAAGGGAGGAAAGAGGGAGATACAAAACATCATTGTGTACTGAGGGACAGGGGAGCCCGACCCCCTTCCAGGGTGATGCCATAATGATTTTTGTCTTTTCTTTTATATACCTTCTACACAGTTCTGTGTATCCACAAGTATTAGCAGTATGCATACTTGCAACCTTTTACTTAGTTTGGTGCTTAGTGTTTTGTAAGTGTTCTGCAGGCCCTGAGACTGAACATCCCAGAACTGCAGAGCCAGGGAGACCAAACATTCCTACTATCTCAGGAACCCAAGGTCTCCTGGCAGGAGGATTCTGTAAACTAGGGGTTAGCCCACCCCAACCCCATTATTGGGCCCCCTTGTTAGATATGCTAATGTGTAAAGTCTATAACTGGTGTGTGTGATTGACGGTGGGGTGCATTTTGCCATGTGGTCATCTGGGTGAAGTGGATGCATCAAACAGGATCCTGATTAAAATACTGAGGTAAAGACCCCAACCCCTTTAACTGTGTCTAGTTTCATTTTCTTAAAACCAGGAAAAAGGCATCAAGGGCAAACCACTTTCAACTCCACCCCAGGGGCTGGCTTCATTCTCCAGGTCTCCACAGATTCCTCAGGGGCGAAGAAGCTCTGTGGGCTTGAACCACCGCTACACCAGAGCCCAGCTTATTGTAATGATCCTTTCTTCCTTAGAACCATCATTATACTTCTCTTTCAGCTATTTGGCCACCCTAGTTGGGTTCTGTATTTGGTCACGTGGGAAGTCCAAAGCTATGGGTTCTGAGAACTCTTTCAAGATCTGGCCCATATCCTCCCATTCCCCACACCACTCGGGATTTTCCACAACTGGGTTAGGTGTCTCCTCAGTCCCTCTGGACCTATCAGCTCTCATTCTAGAAAAGTTGTAAACCGTAAAGAGGAAACTCACCAGCTGTAGTATCAGCAAAGTGGTTCCTTTGGCATCTAGGGGAAACCAAACATTTTCAAAAAACGATGTAACAGATGATGTAACAGATTGAAAGGAGAAGAGGGAAAGGAAAGGCTGGGAAGCCTCACCCCCTGTTCCACCCTTAAGGAACTGGGTGCAATTACTAACAAACCCCCAAAACATGCTACGGAAACTAGGATGGAGAAACAAGAGACCATAGATACTTTGAACAATTCTGAGTATCTTAGCTACCTCTCTATAAATCAGTATCAGCACAACCAGAAAAATAGCAACTGTGATCCATACCCCTCTACGGTAAAAACTCCATGCCAAGAACAACAGCGTGTAGGAAAACAAGCCTAGGGACCAGTAACCTAACATAGCTGCCCCCACGCAGAGAGACCGTATGAACCCAAACAGCATGGCTACTGACTGCTCTGTCTCAATACAGAGCAAGCACAACCAAAATGCAAATCAGTACAAGTTTTTTCCACTTTCTCAAGCCCTACATTGGGCGCCAATTTATTTGTCCTGGTTTAGGGCAAATTTTAGGAGGAAACCTCTGAGGGGGGTGTCTCCTCTAGGAAAAGCCGATTCCAACCACCCCTCCCCCAAACAGGTTCTGGAAAAATTTCCTTAGAGAAAAGTGGAAAAAACTATTTATTTAACAAATAGAATATTCACAAGCATAGAAAATTTGGATAATATGAAACAATGAAACCTCTCCTTCCTCTGAAGAGATGGTAACTCCGGAGTCCGTCTGTGGGTGTGGCTGTGTCAGTCTCAGTCCCTCCAGTGGCTGGGGCCAATTGCCAGGCCCAGCTGCAGAGTTGGGGGGGGCCCTCCCGGAGGTTGTCCTGGTGTCCTGGATCACAGAGATGCTGACCAGTCCCAGGATGAATAAAAAACCAGCAAAAGAAACAAAGTCTCTCCCTGCAAAAGCCGGGAGATCCGAGGAAACTCTCCGTTGCAAGCTCCCAGAGCACACTGACTGAGGGAGCGAGATATCGCTGTCCCACTGGAATGTAATCTCTCAAGAACTTTCCAGGTGAGTAAGGTGTAACTCCTGCAGACAAACTGCACATGTTTTTCCTCTCCCCTTTCACTCTCTCTGTGTCTCTGGGCCTAATTTAAAGCTGCAGAGCTTAATATCGAGCATAAGCAGGAGGGACGATTGAGGATACGAAGATCGTACAGTCAGCCCAGGACAAGCTGTCAATAAGGCACGCACAGGACAGGCGTCCAACCCTGGAATATATTTATGTTTATACTCATTTCTGATATGGAAACTAAAAAGGAAAAATCAGTTGGAATCCAACGCTTCATTGTCCTTCACTTTGACTCTTTGTTTTAAAGTATGCAGTTAAAGAATAAACATTTCTGGGGAGAAATAAATAGATAGATGAAAAAGCCACTCTCTAACATTATTAGGACTTCCAAAGTAAATAATAAGTGGTAGAACTTAGAGCAAATTGCTGCAGTGGTGCTTGGGAGAATTCTGATTTTAACACCACTACCAAATTTGTCATTTAGTAAAGCTCTTGTTCCCTTTATTGAGTTCCACTGTAGTGAACGATTTCTGTCTGCATTCCTCATGTGTCCTTTTGGTTTATTATCTTTCAGTGTGAATTGAGCATCCACAATCAGTTTCACAGGAAGCCTAATTTCACACACTGCTTATACATATGATGAGGACTTCCCTCTCCCTTCCCCCCCTTTCCCATCCCTTCTCCCAATGTTCTTATCAAATGAAGAATTGTGGATAAGGGTTAGGTGCAGATAAACATGAGTGTAGCACTTCCAGAAAGGTCATGATCCCCACATAAGGTGCTTCTTGTTATGCCCGACCTTCAGATTTTCATCATCAGCCCGCCTGACAACTTAATAATGCAGAGGTGCAGGATTCATTTCTCCCCTCTGAGAACGCCAGTACGGGACACCCTTTTCCCTGATTATTTCCCTGCACTCCCGGCTGCCCTTTATAAGCCAACCAGAACTCCATCAATCATGCTCTTCTCTCCTTTCCTCCTCAGCCCCCAGTCCTGAAAGCTGCAGTGTCCCCTTTTGTCTTGCGCTGCCACACAGCTACAACAACAACAGAAAAGGCTTGATGTCTGAAAACAGCCTGTGCAGAGGCAGCAATCCACCTTCCCATTTATAACCCAGAGTCTCTCAGCCTCGTTCCGTGCTGATTATGTTATCTTACAGAACAACTCCTTTTGGGCTCTGTGAACTCTCAAAGGAGGGGAGAGATTTGAGTTGGAATTTGAAGTTTTGATCCCATTTTAATTTTTCATTTTCCCTCCTTTCCCTTTATTTTCCCTTCCTATTCTTGCACTTATATTCCTATAGTTTAATGATCATTTAATTAAATTTTTAAAAACTTTATGGAATTATTCACTCACTTTTTTTTTCCTTCTAAAGATAAGGGAGAGGCAAAGACTTGATATTTTCCTGGTATTAAGCATGTCAGTTTATTGGAATGAAATAACACAGAGAACTTTGGAATAAAGTCATCTTAGGATAGGAGGATTTTTGGTTCAGATCAGATTGTAAATACTGCAATAAACTTACATTGCAAAATATGTATTCACTTTCCCCCCCAGCCTTCCCAGCCAGTGATTCCTAGAGTGAAAACGGGATGATAATGCACCATGAGCATCTGGTGAGAGCAAAGTACAGTATGTTCCCTGACAGAGCAGGGATATGCCAAGGCCATCTCCTATTGCCTAAAGCAGCCGCCATTTGTACCTCCAAGAGGGGAAGTATCCCCTGGTAAGCTCCAGCTCAGCTGGGGATGAGAGCTCCACCATACCCAACAAGCAAACTCAGATCCTACCCTGCCCAGTGGCAGCATCTGTGCAAATCTGTGCCCAGCTGGATGAAGGAGTTAATGGGATAGCCCAGCTCAGCCATTAAGGCACTGTGCTGGATCTGTAAGAACAAATAAATAAATAAATAGATAACTGAGCTGCATGAAGCACCAAAAAACCACTCATTTACCAAAGATCAGCGTTGGGGCTGAAATTGTTTCCCTCACTCCTCCTGTGCCTGGATGCACTCACATAGTGCTGGTGCATGAGAAAGCTTAAACTCGTGGCTGTGGGGTTTCTTAACTGAAACATCACCTCCCCATGGAAAGCAAAAACCTGCTTAAAAGCAGAGACAACAGCTTCAGCGCTATTCAGTCCTCCAAACAGGTATTGTGGGACTAATTGGGAAGCCCCTGAATAATGTTTTGCCATCTGAATTATTTCATACATCATAGATCTGGAAAACCCCAACACAGATTTAGAGCCGGTAGCAAAATATGGAATTGCATTTACTCGTTGAGAAGGCTAAATATCTCTTCAGAGCCTTCTTTTTCTTAGTAAAAATAAGAAAAAAAATTTAAAATTTCTATGAAGATTTTCCTTCAAACTAATAACATGTCAAAGATTGCAAGCTACCATCAGCAGAGATCTGGAAAGACTAGCAAATGTTCAGGAGATTTGCTGAAAGAAAGAACAGAGAGTCCACCCTAAATCCCATTGAGTCAATTAGTGTTGCTTCTAACTCCACTATTCTTTGGACAAAATCCCAGAGGATCTTCTGGTTCATTTTCAGGCTTTTCTCCAGTTCAGTCAAGGGTCTAAAAAAAGTCTAAGGAACATCTTAGAAAGAACAGAAAACATGTGTCAAAACTAATCAGTTGGGAAAAATCTCAGCTAACAGATGAAAGAAGGAAGGAAGGAAGAAAGGATAGAAAGGATGAGGCGCGGTAGAGAAAAGGGAATGATCACACTGAGAGGCTGAAGAAAAATAGATGAGTGATAATGATCTACAAGTGAGGGAGAACCTGTCAGAGGGAGAGAGGCAAGTTTGATCAGTGAAGGGAAGCACAAACAAATGAAACAGAAAAACAGGAAGGAAAGTGAAGCAAACGTGTAGATACAGGGGAAAAACAACAGGAAACCTGCAGTGCCCAGCATCCTTTCTTGAACACTGGGTGCAGGAAGTCACACTTCAAAAGGACAGCCAAGAACTGGGGACCTGATAAGAGTGATAAAGATGCCCTTACCACCAGATCAAAGTGTTGGAGGGAGGGAGGAAAGAAAAGAGGGAGGGAGGAGATAGGAGAAAAATAAAAGGAATAAAGCACAAGCTGATCTTAAAAGCAACTGGAGTTTCGTGTTTACTTTTTCACTTTTCATCCCAAAACATGTCCAGTTTATGTCTCCAAGTGGGGAGCAGGACTCCCTGGGATATTAAAACCACTCCCAAGCCAAACTCCATTTAAGCTCCACAACCTACAGCAAATGAAAATCTTTTGCTTGGCACCTCTTCTTCATTTCAGTCTTCATCAGCTGCAGTAGCAGTGCCAGTGGCTGTCCAGAACCCCTTGGCAAGGATTTCCTGGCAGTCCCCCACCTGGGACCTCGACTGCTCTGTTCTCCTCCAGCCCCCAGGATCAGCATGAGGAGCTGCCACAGCCTCTGGGTGACACCTTTGCACAGCCCCACATGAGTGAGATACAAAAGGACACACAGGGTCAGGTTGTTCTCTGGATTTGAGTTTCCCTCCACGAAACACAGATTTTGTAAGGAGGACGGAGGTTGTCCTCTACTAACATTTGCCAAGAGAAAATGAGGAATAGCTTGGATCCCAACCAGAGGGCCATGGCTACATCCAAGCCCTAGCAAATTGACTTGGCAAGAGAGGATTCTCTCGAGGAGTGAGGAAAACCAGAGAGATGTCAGTCAGAGAAGTAAACACCATATGCTTGTCTCCTAGCATCTGACGGTAGTGAAGTGGACAGAGCAGAGAGGCTGGCAGAGTCGAGAAATAGGGCAGTATAAATCAAGACACATTCTCCTTCCTCTGCTTCCCAGAGGAGCTGCATAGACATGAGCAGTGAGTTCCTCCTAAATCCAGGGACTCTTCAAAGCCGATTGGTGTTTTCCATACTGATTATTTACGCTAAGCCTTGATTGAATGAACTGTAGGTTACAGAGAGGTGACTTTTTTTTTTAAATGTATGAGATAAATCCTTCTTCATCTAGAGGGAAAAGAGTTAGTGAGAGAAAGGGAGAGACTTTAATATGGTCTACTTGGTTTCAAATAAAAATAATCTTCTCCAGCTGTTTTTTATTTTATTTTCTCAATGCTGAAAATTTTGCAGGCAAAGGTTGTCCAATATCTTCAATTTTCATAACAAAATGTTGTCATTTGACTCATGTGGGGGTAGCAAAGGTGGGAGGTGACTGCCCCTTTCCCACCTATATCCTCCTTCAGTTTAAATTTGTATCAGGGCCATGATTTCCTCTCTAGCCTTCTCCAGAAATGCTATTAAAAAAAGGGGACAGGCTGCAGAGACACCAGTGAGATTCCAGTCCCTGAGAAAAATTCATTCCTCAGGTCCATTGGTAATTACCCATCAGGTTGCTGTTGTTTCAAGAATTGGTTTTAAGCATTTTGAAAACATTTTGAAAACACAGTGCAAAGGTTAGAGCTATGGAAATAAAGAGCTGAGAAGGCAGCCTGCAGACACAAAGGTATGCTGTTGATAAGACAAGTTGGTGAGGAAGGAAAAAGAAAATTGCTCTAACAAATGATTGAACTTCAGGTTAGAGCAAAAGCTTCTGCAATGTGTAATGTTGTATTAACTTATCCAAGACATATTTTGACAGCTCTAAGAGGAAATAGCTGAATTAGAAGTTTTACAAGTGTAATCTCTGAAAGGTTTTACACCAAATATTTACTTTTTTATTCATCAGGTTAATAAACCCATAACCTTCTCTCACACTGGTCATTTCCTGATGGGATCCAATTTTTGCCTATCTGGCACCAACATGTCCATGTGTTCAAAGCAAGTTTCAAACACAGGTATTTCTTCAGAGCAGCATTCAGTACAGAGGAGGCAGCTCTAAAGCCACCAGCTCAGAGCCTTTTCAGCTCATCACATGATTATCAACATAAACTCTTCAGCATCATTCTGTTCAGTAAAGCTTTCTATTCCTCTTCTTAGCTTAACCCAAGAAATTCCTGCCTTTTAGCTTAGAATTAAGAAGGTTTTCTGGGTTCGGTTCAGTCTCAGTTCTAAGCTGTAGAAAATTGATATTGAGAGTAAAAAATTCTTCCTTTTCCCCTGATTCTCTTCTTTTATTTATCGTGTATGTAATGTACACAACAAGTCCAACTATCAGTAATGACACTCTAGGACATGGATTTATTTTGTGGGACAAAGCAAGTTCTCTCAGTATCTATCATCAACAGCCATTACAAATCTCCTAATTCACTATAGCAAGAGGACTGGCGTTAGTGAGTAAGTGGGTAGTAGGCAATTACAGAGTATGGCAAACTGTAGAATCTTTAAAAAAATAATAATTAAATTATCTGTACATCTAATGATAATGAAAAATATTATCAAGGAAAGCTAATAAAAATAAAAGCAAAAGAAAACTATTGACAAAAAAACTGGGTCACATTCAGTAACACACAGAAAACTTTCCTTTAAATACACTAAAAGTTCTAAAAAAAACAACTTCTTTCATATCAAGTCTAAGTCAAAGGCTCTTCTTTACTGTGTTCTATTTTTGATTTATTATTTTAAAGTTAAAAATTCCTCCTGACCAAAGACATATGGAAAATCAATCTTTTGCCATTTTATAATTTTTATATTCTTTTTTAATGATAGGGTATAAAAATCCAGTTCTAATAAAGGACATATATAGCATAAATACACTAAGACACTTTTATATCAGTGGAAAAAATCTGTAGCCATTTAATACCCTGATGTGATGGATAAGGGCTTAAAAAAAGCTTCAGAGGAGCAACCTTTTTATTAAATTAACAAAAATAAATATTAACTTCTGAAATATGTGATAGGAAATCTTTAATGCAAAACCCCTAAAGTATTCCTTCAAAGAGATGTATCAGCTCCTAACCCACCTCCACTGAACATGGTCATTTTCATCTGCTAAATATTTTCCCAGGAATAATCACTGTATTTGGTGAAAAGTTGAACAAAAGATAATGTAGAAAGTAAAATTTGTGTGAAAGGAGCATATCCTACATGAAACTGAAATATCAGTTTTCATAGGAGTCCTTAATATCTTCCTGCAAAAGCCTTTCTTTTTAAATTCTCCCTAAAACATTTCATCCAATTTTTTCATGTCCCAGTTCAGTGATCAGTACCACCATGATCAAAAATTTCCTTTATTTTTTTTCCCTGTTGGACTATTTTGTGTCTCTGCCCTTTTTTTACCAATATATCCCAAGCTGTGTCTCTTTTGTAAACTAATTATCTTCTTGTTTAAAAGAAAAACTAGCAGAAAGCTATTTTTCTCAGCAATTAATTCATTATTATTATTTATTTTGTAATATTTCATATTAAAACCCCAGAAAAACAAAATTTTCAATGCATTTTCCAGTCAGTTCTTAATTTCTTCATTCTACCACTCCACTGCAAAGTCTTCCTAACACCTCCCAGCGTGATTGTTTCCTGCTAACAGAGACATTTTGCAGACAGATTGAGTGTCAATATTATTAGCAGCAAATTATTCATGTTGCGTGAATAGCCTTATAATCCTCATTTACAGAGAATATTCAGGAGCCTATTGTTTTTAAAATAACTTTTAATAAGTTCTCAGGGGTTTGATGTTATCTTCTGGGTGTTGTCAAGGCTTTTAGGGCAGCAGAGATAAAAATGTCATTTTTTGATTCAAGGGGTGACAGTGACACCAACACCAAGTTTGTCCCTAAAATCCAAAAGACTGCAAAAAACGTGCAGCAACCTTGTGTCTGGAATATGAGGTGCCTGTCTGCTTGTGTGGCACACAGATAAAGGTAGGGAACGAGTAGCTGTATCAACCAGTTTGCTGCTGAAATAGCCTTTCACTGTTTATTTTCCAGCTAAGTCAATCAGTCAAGGTGGTGCATCAACATTCAGTATGTGCTGATTTCAGATATATTGGCAGGGTTTTAAATAAACACCAATGAAGGGAGTATACATCTGTTAAAAAAATGCAAGCTCTTAGGGAAATAAATACTAAAGATGGCATGCTATAATCTAAAAACACAGGAGTTGGAAGACTGTTTTGTTGTTGTGTGGGTTATTTTTTTGCAGATGACTTAATCTCCCAAATAGTGTTATGTTGCTTTTTTTTTTTTAAATACAAGACTTTAAGCTTTCTCAGTTACAGTGCTGTCTTGTTCAACTGCATGCATAAATAAATTTTGATCATCTGCTTCAAATCTAACTTCATGTGAAAAAATGTAGAGGTAGTTTTGAGCTACCTAATTAAAGCACTGAGACCTGCCCCATTAAGTGATTCCAGCTCCATGTCAACATTGTGTTGCTGAAATTCAAAGAACCCAGTTCTCCCAGTTCAGGTCAAGGTTTGTATAAATTTTGGAGGCAGAATCTGTAAATACATTTTGGGAAGGAGATGCCCTGGGCTCTGCAGACACCTTGTCCTGAAGAAGTGTGGATAAAATAGAAGGGGAAAGTTAAGAGTTCGAGGTCAGAGAGCCATGAATGACAGAACCAGGACTAAAGCCTGGAGACCATAATCCCATATCAGTTTTTTTTTTTTCTATAAATAGGTCTATAATTACCAGTAATTATCCCATAAATAACATTTTGGTGCATGTGACTCCCAAATTGATGCACACCTCTCTCTCCTATTCCTGTCTTATGAGTCAAAGCTCCATTCCATGGATTTCTTCCTGCCACGCTACAAAGGATTAAGAGATGCAGCCCACCTGAACAATGGGTGGGAAGACATTTCTCCTCCTCATGCCCCCAGCCCCTGCTTTATTAAACACTTGATCAGTTGGCTTAAAAATTAACCATATGGCGCTGTTTGTAGGGTATGGATTCAAGTCTTAAGGAAGGGCATCATCTATTTAGCCTGGCTAGGCAAACAATTTCAGTATGCACATCACTGTCTGCTTATTGTCATTAGTGGAACATGAGCAGGGGAAGACTACAAAACTTTTTGAACCATGGACGTACAAATAAGGAAACAAAATTCCCCTAAGAGGTTGTCTGATGACTGAAACATAGAAAAAGCATGAGGAGCTGTCAGTGATTTGTCTCCAGTATGTTACTCTACTTCAGCCCATTCACCATCACTTATTAATTGTAAAGTCATTGGATCTGGGTGAACTACAACATCCATGAGCACCCATCTCGATCAGAACATTTGCTTTACTCATGTTCACGTCATCATATTATTTGCTTTGTGGAAACATAAGGGGACCTAGTTTTTATGCAGATAAAGGTTTGAGAGATAGATATTTTGACCAGGGAAGTGGCTATATTTCCACAAAGGTAGTGTTGCATGAATTTAATATTTGATGTTCTTTCTTTGGCTCAAAAAACGTTGTACTAATCCAAATCAAGACATGGGATCTAGGTTACTAATCATCTGCCAAATAACAATCCTGAGCATTAAATATATGAACAGTTTATAGGATGAAATGTGCTTCTGTACAATCATACAATCACTAAAAAATAATATTCTTTTAAATCTGCGTGTAAGCAGAAAAATATCCATCCCTATAGTCACTGTAATATGAATAATTTAAGCAACTGGAATAAGCAACATTAAGCATCCTTTGCAAAGTTACTGAAATCATGGAAATGGCAGTCAGAAATTTTCTGTACTCTTCTGACTCTGTGACTCAAGTGAAGTCATGGTACCTCTAGGTGACCCATGAGTTTGCCTGTCCATAAAATGCGTATTTTAAATAATATGAATCTAATCTCAAGGCTGTTTTCAGTCCAGCTAAATTTTGGGAAGTGTTCTCAGACCAATGGATATATTAGTTCAAACAATGATGATGATTATCTTTCAGGTATTTTTATCCTAAGTGAAAAGCAAAAGGAATTACTGGCCAGTTTTGCCTAGTAAATGCTGAATACTTGGAACACTTCCCGTTCATACTCATTCTGTGGCTTTCCTGTGTCTGACTTATGTTTATCTTCATTAAGTGGGATAATGCAAGTCAAAATAGCTACAAGTAAACTGTCTGCTGGATAGGGAACAGTTGTTAGTTCATGGGAAATGGATCGTAAAAAATGTGCTCCTCTGACTTCAGAAAAGAGCTCTAAATTGATCCATTTCCAGTTCAAAGCTCCTTAAACTATACTGAGCAATCTCACCTGATATTTCATCACCATCATTGCATGTCTTTCTAGTTCAAGAGGGGATGAATTACGCTGAAAGTTTCAGTCTCTGTCAAAGTTCACCAGAAAGTTCTGATTCACATGGGGAGGCAGGGAGAGCATCTTTAATCCTAACTGGAAGCCCGTTTGAGTAAGCAATTTTCCTGTGTTCTTTGAACTTTGGAAGAGGTGGGGATGCAGTCATATAGAAGACGAACTACTTCCCTTGAAGGAGTGCAGCACATATCTGTGCAGATTGATGGAGTCATAAGTCACTGGGAGCTAACCTGGGTACAGCCTGAGGTAAGGCTGAAAGCTAAAGTCATTCCAGGTGGGCTGGTGGAAGGGAAAAACAAATCCTAGACATTCACATATGAGGTTGTAACTTCTGTTCCATTGCAGCCCATGTACAAATATTTGAGATTTATATTTTAGAAGTTTTAAGCCTCTCTATAAAATGCATTTAACTTTGGGTTTTATTTTAAAATGCCTCCCAAGTCAGAGAGGGTGCCATGCACTCTCAAGGATTTCAGGCAAATCTCTCTTGACCAATCCAAATCCATAAGCCAAACCATATGATTCCAAAATCCCTTCAATTGCCTCCTGGATCATATGTCCACATCTGGAAATTATGGATATTCTCTTCCCAGCTGCAGAAGAGGGAAATTCTGCATTAGGCTAAAAACACTGTGTAAATTGCAAGGGAGAAGGGTCAGCTTTCTAAAATTACAGTGGTCAAGGCAAGTCAAGCACTTTAATGGCAGGCTCAGGTCCAAGATCAAAATCATTTTATGAATCTCCAAGCAGTTCTACCTAGAAAAATTCAGAATTGTTTGGGGTTGATTTTATGGTGAAGAAGCCAACGGGCAACAAATTATCAAAGCAGGAGACTAATCTCCCTTCACAAGGGACACAAAGCAGGTGCTGTCCGTAAGGATGAAACTGTGCCCCAAATTTGGTTGACATAAAGCAGGAGAGAACTTTCTGATGGGAAATGGTTGTAAATCACTGGAAGATCAATAGGCAAGAACAATTCAAAGCTGAAATCAAAGTTTTGAGCTCCCCTTGCTGAAATCTCCTTGTCTAAAATATTCTGAAAACATCAAATGATTTTTTTGGTCAATAGCAACGGGAAAAGAAACCTTTAATAAAGAAACAACTACAGAATTTATATTATGTATGACTGAATTTAAATTGTTCAGCTATATTACAATTTCTTAACTTTTTCTGTATAATTATCCATGCTGAGATGTCATCTCTAGTAGTCTCACTCTCACATTAAGAGATGCAAAAATAGAGGAGAATTCATTGGAAGATATGTCATAATATATTATTGTTAGGATAATACCACATAAATAATTAAGATGAAACAAACAGTCCACTTGTCTGTCTGTGCCTCTGAGTCATTACTTCACTAAGTCTTGTCTGGGAAAAGCTTATTATTTCCAAAACGAAGCCTGTTGCATCAGACCTTAGGTAGAATAAAAATATTCTCTAGAAGGGACCACACTATAGACAGCATTTCCCAGAGGAAAAAAAAAAGGGGGGGGGGGTGGAATTTTCCTGTGTTTTTATTTTTCTTATGTGATATTTCTCCATTCAGATATCTTGGAAATGTGTGAAAATGGTGAGACAAAAGGAAAAATGAAAAATATGTTTTTTGAAGATCTCTGAAACTACCAGAGCTAAAAGCTGGGGTATGCAAATCAAAATGAATTGCTGTTAAAGGAAAGAAAACTATGCTGAAGTTTTAGGAGTAGTATAATGGCACATTCTTGTCAGATATCCATCTAAAAACTCCAGAGTGGGGAGCAAGCCTCACAAGATAGCTTTCTCACAATATTTCTAATAGCTTCTGTTTATAGGGAGACTAGAGATAACAGGAAAACAGTACATATCCATATTATTTTGACTCTTGCAGCCAAGTGCTGGCTGGAATAGAGGGAACTAATTCCAGAGCTGACGTAAATAAGCTCCCTCAAAGACAGTGCGACAACACCAATTTGCACAAAGCGTGGTTCAAGCCTGGGAAATTCAGATTTGTGCAGAAGTTTAGATAAGATACATCTAGGCAAATATTTTAGGTATGTATACAAATCTATGTAAAACACTTTCTAAACTACTTTAATCTCAATCTACGTATATGAGCTGCTAAAAAAAATTAGAAGAATCTGCTTTTGGGAACTGAGTTGGAAGGATGAGAGAAAAATCAGAGAAGTTTATTTATTTCCTGCCCACTTGTTTAGATCAACAGTGCCCAGTGAAGGAGGCTGCTCTCCCAGCACCATCACTGGAAGAAGGAGAAAGGGAAAAGTCCTTCTACCAAAGGGAAGTTCAGAGATGCTCTGAGCTGCACTCTGGAGGATCATTATCCCCTATTTTTTAAACATGGTTCCTTAGAAAAACACTCACATAATTTAATACTCTTAAATAACAAGTTTCCCTAAAATTATGCCATATGATAGCCCAAAAAAATTTGGAAGTGTATGAAATGGAGATTATCAGCTTAAGCATAAGACTAAACATTTAAAATTTTAATTCCATTTTGAAGAGCAGATATACTTCTACTTCTCTGACCAAGGGGTAAAATTGTTTGCCTCAAACCCCCAGTGTTTAGAAGGAGAGTGGGCCTAGCTCCCAAAAAAGCATGAAGGTTTCATTAGTATTTGGAAAGCATGTCAAAGATGGATTCTCCAACATGTTTTACTTGTCCTGGTCCCCCATCTTTCTCAACCTATTTCCCATGCCTCTAGCAGAGCAAAATTAAACAAGAGCACTGCATTTTTCTTGGCAAAAAAAAAAAAAATTAACCACGAAGTCCAGGGTTTGTATTTTTTCAAACAATATTCACACAGGGCTCAAATTATGCGCATAAACATTGCTAATGTGTTTGCAATTAGTCTGTGTGACACCTTATTCCTTTAAGTTTGCATCTCTTGGCACAGGCTAGGAGAAGTCACTGCTCTCTGAGAGGGCTAGTTGAGATGTATCTTGATGTTTCCCCATATCTTTAGTATGCAGGGAGTGCAGAGATGGAGATAAAAGGAGAAATGTCTATCTTTGAGTCCTCTGCAATACAGAATAAGTTATCAACCTACTAACATGCATGTCTGAATAGACTCCTTTGGCAGGAGGGAGATTTTATCTGTCCTGACATGTGAATTCCTCCCTCATGTCAATCCATGAAAGTACTAAAGAATAAACTCTCTAGTAAAATGAATGTGGCATACCACTGAGACTTAGAGAGCACCATATTTTCTCCTAGTTACTCTTTTTTTAATTTTCCAACCGAATCCTTGATATCCATATAAATTAGTCGCTCTGAAGGGCTACTTGAAAATCTATTGCTTTAATCTCATAGGCTTGGGGAGGGTGCTCTCTCCACTAAGGCTGGAGAGTTTGTTGTCTCTATTTTCCCTCTTCAGCCGAGCGATGCACCGTCGCATCCAGCCCCCGCACAGAAGTGTTCGAGGAGCATTTGTGCTGGAAGCTTTGCAGCTGTGCAAGTTAAATGAGCAGGCACTCCTCTGCCCTCAGATCTGGTAGGCCCCAAGGTAGAGATATGAACAGTCAAAATGTCCTATTTAGCATCCTGAACTGCCCACCCATGTGCGAGGGGAGAGGAGGCGAGGCTTTGAATGGAGTTGAACGCAGCTGCGGTTATTACATGGTGGGGGCATGAGAAGGAAAGTCACTTTGGTCTGTTTGCAGATGAATTGTCAATCTGGTTTCACAAATACTTGTTTCCGTGCTCATCACCAGTGCGAGGACTCTTCATTCACCAGTCTCTATAGCACCTCAAACAAGGCTACCTGGCTGCTGAAATGGATCCCGTGCTCTTCACTTATGCCATAATTTCACATTGATAGCAGTCGTACGAGGAGAATAATGATCATTTTTATACAGTAAAATGTAACTGAAATAGTAAAAAATGCAACAAAAGAAGAGGTAAAATAAAAATGATCCATCTTTACTTCTTTTGGTCTCCAGTGTTTATCCCTAGATATTTATGATGTACTACATAGCAACATATTGGCTCTCACTATATTCTGTTAGAGGAAAAACTTATATTTTGATTTATGTTTTGCCTGAGATCTTGTGTCTCAGTTAAGGAATTTAAACACTAGACAATTCTTACTACACTTTATTAACATTTTTAATTAGTCTCTTTATAACCAGGCACACTCCAATCTGTAATAGTCTTTTTCTCTTTCCTTTAATTTATCTGCACTGCAGACATTATTTTCACCTGTTCTTTTTGTGTGGTGCATCTGATGCAAGTTACAGTCCATGGACTGCTTCTCTTACACTCTTTTTCATGTCCTGTACATCTATAGGCAGAGTTCTGATTTCAAAACAAATGTAAAAACTCAAAAAAAAAATAAAAATCCATAATGTACTTAATGACCTGGATATAAAACCACAAAATAGCCTCATGGACAATGACAGCCTCTTCATCTTTGTGACTTTGCAATGGATATTCATTAACAGAACACCAAATTTTAAAAATTACCCAACTGAGGACTACATAAACAAATACAGCAGCCTAATAATCATACGAAAAATGCAGGAATCAGGTGAAGGTACTGGATTCAGATGAGAAGCATACTGGATTAACAAGGAACATCAGGACTAAGTCTATTTGTAATCAAAGTAGGGATGGGAGGACCTGGAGAATAATCCTGACATGGCCAAAGGATGTGCTGCCACTGGGAGCACCTGCTTCTGCTTTTAGCTTTCCAACGGAGGAGTTTGAAGCTTTTCCACAAAAATAGATTGAAAGCAAGAGGTTTCAGTGGTGCCTCACTCATCACTTTATATAAACCAGTTGCACCCAGGATGACATTTTCAAACTTCTGTTTGAAAGTCTTTTCAGCTAAGCTAAGCTAAATCTTATTCAAAAACTTACAGAAGAGAAAAAAATAAAATAAAATGCAATCCTCTTATTTTATGGATCAGAGGATTTCCCAATAGATTAAGACTTTTCCTTTCTAATATTGCAAATTTCTCATTTTGAGTGCAGAACAAGAAAAAAGAAGACAGTCAAGTGTCAGGTTTGGAGTCTGAAAAAGTGCTGGTGGGGCTTTCCTGGGACCTGAAAATTAGTGAGGGAAATAATAATTCAAGGCACAAATACTTATCCTGTAACTCTTTCCTTCCCCCTGAACACCAGCTGGAAAAGTCAAAAGGCTGGAAATTTAAGCAACATTGAATGAAATGTCGGATTGAGTGTCACAGGAGAAGAATCCTGCACTGGATTAAATCCAGAGCGGAGAAAGAGCACAGTAGAAATCAGCTGTTTGATGTATGTCTCTCTTTAGACACGTATGCACATCCACACACAAACACAGCCAGTGTGCCTTATCCTGCCCATTTCCACGCAAGAGGGTCTCCCAGAGCAGGAGATAAATCATTGCTTGGGCATGTGCACACAGCAGCCAGTTTGAAAAACATGAGAAGCAGAGGAATTGCCATATTGAATCAGCCCACTGGTCCATCAAGTTTGGTATCATTGCCTCCAGCAGTGGCTAAACCCTGATACTTCAGAGGAAGGCAACCCTCAAAGTCTGCAAAGTACTTAGCTCGGGAAAAACATTCATCCCAACCCCTGCAGGCAGTAAATGTGTGTCCTATAGAGTGAGCTTGGGTTTTCCCTATGCAGAGCTGCAACTGTAATTACGAGTTTGAAGCAGGACAGTCGAACACTGTTTGCAAACATTCATTCACATAAAAAGCCGCTAATTCATTTTGACATCATTTGTGACCCTTTTCTAGGAAGGTTCATTGGAGCAAGCAGTTTTGTTTAAGGAAAGCAAAAGTTTTCTAACTGCTCTGGAAGTGCTTCTCTGAAGGTTTGTTTCAGAAATTATGCACTCCAACTGTTCATTTATCTCTATGTGACCCAGGGGGTGGGATCAGGGCTGGCAAATGGAAAATGCTCCAAGTGAGAGATAACAAAATGCGCAACAGATAAAAATGGTGAATTCCTGAAGAGTTACTACTTTTTCAAATAGAGTAAAATACAGAGAGCCACTTTTTCAAATAAACCATCCTGTGACCCAAAGTCTCCTTGAGGAACAGCCTGACATTCCTGGAAAATCATCCAGAGTATTTAACCTTACTTCCTGTGTCAGCAAAATTCACAGGCTGGATACATACTTCTGGGCTGAATCCAAAGTTAGCATAAAGCAGAGAGTCCTTGTCACCTGTTTCTAGATCCGTTTAAATATGCCATGTGCCACCGCTGAGTTAAACATTGAGGAGAAATACTTTCCTGTGTCCTTTCCTGTCCACTTACATATTTCATTACCCCTGCTCCTTGTGTCAAATTTCCTTGTGCCAAAAGTCATCTGCAACGGAATCCTTCTACAAACCCCCAATCGCCTTCCTTTTTATGACTGAGGAGGTAGCAGGGACCCGTGGATGTCTTTCACAAGAAATTGGTGTCACATATAGTTTAACAGCACATAAAGGTTAGTTATATCAAACTTGTCTTTCTTGTTCTTAACTAAAAGTGGGTGCGAGGGACAGGAGACTGTGTGGATAGGAAAGGATGTAAAAACAAAGGGTGAGCTCACAAAAAAAGTTAGGTTAAGAATGATTGCTGTTATGTTAGTATTATAAAAGACATAAAAACTATCTTAATAAGGCTGTAACCATCAAAACGTGTCAGCTCAAGTTAGCACTGACTCAGACAAAGAGGTTTATCCCAAAATATTTGTCCACTTTAACAGGTCACATCTTTTTTTAAAACACTTCTTAGACTCCAGTGCCCCTAGAATTGCAGCCCAAATACTCAATTTCACAACTATCTTTGCTGAAATTAAGTCTAGGCAACCTGGCTTAGGTCCATCCTGGCTTCCAAGAGATCTGTATGTCACAGGGAACTCATCAGTCTGATTGACTTGAACTGGGAGATAGCAAGTCCGGGTTAACTTCATAAAAATTGAATAAAACATTGGCAGGTTGGTAACTCCAGGGTGTGTAGAAAAAGGGTAAGAGCCTCACCCTGCTTTCCCTAAATCCCTCTCACCCTGCCTTTCTTCTCCCACCTCTTTGGTCAGCATGAGCTGCACAATGTTGGGCACAGAACTAAGTGCAATGTTCTTCTATTAAATCAATTCCTATTACAGTTATAATTTTTTTGTAGCTTCTTTAAAAATAAAATTAAAAACAAAAAGAAAAACATTTCTCCTGTCGTGATTTTTTTTTCTCTCCCTGCTCCCTGTCTCCTCCCCAGGGCCTCAGCTTGTGCCTCTGTGTAAGTCCTGGGGTCCTGGGTGTCAAATGTCAGGCCTTGTACAGAGCTGTCAAAGAGGAGAATAGGCTGAGATGATTGATGACTGCAAAGCCTGAAATCCAAACCTCTGTTGCAAATGCTTCTTTTACAAAAAGCTGGGGCAACCCACAGTGGCTATATTCAAGGTCAGCTCGCATACCATTACACCCACCGCTTTGGGCTTCTAACAAGCCAACGCATTCATGGAGGATTTCTTGTCTCTCTGTCCCTATTTGCTTCTCTCTCTCTTTCTCTCCCTCCCCTTACTCTCCTGGCAACCCTCTGCCAAAATTTTCAAGCACTTAATACTAATAAAAAAATGCATGCCCTTTTTTTTTCTCTCTCTCCTCCCCTCCCTCCCTTTCCTCCAGGCTGCTTTCGCTACAAGGAGCCACGGGCTGAAGCTTAATGCTACACAAGTCAGATGACAAGATTATTAATGGGAGCAGGGGAATGTCATATCTGATTTCATGCATATTCATGAACAGTCATACAGCTGGGACCATGCGCCATGAAGAGACAGAGCAAGAAGGAAACTTTTATACTCCCTCCTTGCTGTGAAGACTCTGATCCTGGAGATTAGAACTCCTGCCTTGCAAAATTTAATTGTTCTCTTTATATGTTGATAATAAAGGGGAACTGCTTGCATGATAATAATGACGTTGTGCCAAGTTGGTGCCAATATCTCTTTTTTTTTTCCTGCCACTAAAGTAACTGCCCTGAAGCCGATCTTGGCCTGGAGAACACTTTCTACAGGAAAAAGGACATATGCTTTCACTAAAACCAGAATAATTTCAAAAAAATCCCAGCATATGTTAAAAATAAGAACTAAAAGTGGAAGAAAAAGAAGGTTTTAAAATACTCCAGCAGGCACACAAGGCAAAAGGGGAGACACTGAATGCAGGAGAAGTTTATTAGGGTTCTGAATTTTACTCAGAACGTGTCTTTTTGAAAGAGGTGAGACACGAGGGTTAAAGTACTAATAGTATTTTACTCTGTAGCTTTAACTCTACAGCCATCTCCTTTTGCTGTTTCCACAGTGTCTTACAAAACATGAGGAATTTTATTCCCCTTTTACACCTGGGTAAGTTGAGGCATAAAGTTGTGGTTTATTGGCCCCATATCTGCCTTATCAGAAAGGATCCCATTAACTTAGCAGGATGGGACCTGTAGGCACTTGAGCTGAAGTCAGGAAGGGAATAGCAGAGCAGTAATGCAGCCATACCAAGTAGCTAATTCCACCTTCTGTTCTGTGTTGAGAAATAACACACCTTCCTACAGGACACCAGAACAAATAGAAAAATGTAGGCACTGTGACACTTAGCAAAGGATCTACGGTGTTATTCCCTTTTAAAAATCCATCAGTACTATTGCTGAGGCTTTGTGAGAATTAAACTCTGTTATACCTGCCTTGAACACTATTTCTATGTAAAAGTCTATTTTTGCAGGCACTTAAAATATTCCATTCAGCCTTACAGCAGCATCTACTTATGAAGAGACGGAGGCACCCTGTTACCTCAGACAGGTGAGGATCAAAATAAATAACAGAAACAGCATGTGCAACTGTTAAATAAATTTAGAATTTAATTGCTGAAAACCATCTGACAATAAACTATAACAGTGCATTAAATGGTCTTGTAATGGAAGTGGTGGCTATTCCTGGAGTCATTTAGAATTAGTTGTGGATAAAGCACAAGCTTACAGTAGGAGACCAGACTAGATACTGGCCCTAGAAAATAGACAGATGACTTCTTTGCACCTCTAATTGCTATCATTCAAGACCAGCAGCATATTCTCTCATGAGGATGCCAAACAATCCACGTGATCCAAATGCTCTTTGGTACAAGCTGATCTGAGTTGCCCGTGGGGCTATCACAACAGGCTTTCTGGCACAGAGTGACAGAATCGGAATGCCTGGGCAGACCCAAGCTTTCTGAAAAGCAACTGTGTTTATTCTGGTTTGGGGAAAGGGGATGAAGACAGGGATTACTGTTATTTTTCCTAGATGGCTCATTTCATACACAGAATGTACACAAATACATTCTCAGCTCTGCAGCCCTCATAGAGGGGTATATATAGTGAGAGAGACAATCCATACCTCACAGGAGCAGAAAATAAAACCAGAAGTATCCCTGGTAAGAACAACAGGAAACTTGCTGGGCTGTGGCTCCAGCAGGTACAGTTTTGCATGGGTTGGGAAAACTGGCCCTGATGTGCAGATAATCAAGCTTCACAGCAAACTGAGGATAAAGTTTAGACTGCACTGGAATCTGGCTCTGCCACTGGGCTAGGAAATGACCTCGTGTGACTCACTTAACTTCCCCATCCCTCAGTTTCCCCATCTGCAAAGGAACAGCAACAACTACCTTCATTAAGTTCTTTCCAAGCATTTTATAAAAGGAAAATACTCCTCTTATCACTACGCAGATGGCCACAACTGTCATAACCAACTATCAGATGATAGTGACAGTCTTAAGGATTCCTCTTCAGCCCATACTTAGCATAGGGTTAAATATCAAAACATGTTTTAATTTCTTTATTCGAGGATGTCACCTCCTATCTCTAAGCATTTCTCAAATAGTGGTTAATTTAAAGGGCTGAAAAAAATGTCATTTTTCTCATTCAAACAAGTAAAGCAAAAAAAAAAAAAAAAAGCCCACAACTGATAGAGATTAGAGCAGTGGGAAGAACATGACAGTGATATCAGAACAGAGGAAATAACATATTAATGATATTCAATATTCTCCCCGTGTCAAGTCATCAGCATCTTTATTGCCACTTTTCCACCAAATACAGTATCAGAATTTATTGAGACAATCTGTCTCCATCACCAGTGATATAATATATTTTATTCAATAAGATATGGAATAATATTTATCTTTCAACTCCAATGACTAGTTTTAAGGGCAATAACAGCTTTTTACACAACACCTACAAGTGTAGAGTTTGTAAGTTTTTATGCCAGACCTAAGGGCTACAAAGACTTCTCACCAGGTAGAGAATAGTGAAACCAGTTTTCTGATTGCTTGCCCTTTGCTGTGCTTATCATTCATAAAATAGCTGGTGCCAAAAGACAAAACAAATGGCCTGAATGCATCTCCTGTGAGCTGGTTGTTAATGGAAACTGAGACTAGAAGAAGTTGGTCCTTGTCATAAATTCAGGAACTCAGCAGCAGGGCCTGTGTTTTATCTCCAAGGGGGAAGAGGATGACCAAGAAAAACATCTCACACTATTACAGAAGGAAGGCAAGCAGAAGAGAAGCTGGAAGAGTGAAATGAGGAAGGCTGAGGGTTTTCCGTCTTTAGCATGGAGTGCATGTCTGCAGTTGAACCAAACCAAGGCAAATTTTCACCTGGTCCCTCTAAGTAGCAGTAAGAGCACAGCTTTGCAAGTGTAAATGCCATAATCACCACTTCTGCAAGGGTTTTGGTTCCTCCTGTCTCCTGAGGCAGCTACAGAGTACAGGGCCATTCCCCCTGGCTGGGGGTGATGCCATGGAAGGGAAGCCTGGCTGTCTCTGCCAGACTCCACACCACCTTCCTTCAGGGCTTTCCCTACCACCTTTTTTTGATCCTTGGTCATCTTAGGGTCCCTACTCAACCATTCTGACATGCACAATATCCCTTAAACAGCTCTATTTTCCTCCACAATCGGCCCTAAGCAGTCTGTAAAAACCAGCAACAGAGCTGTGGTTGGATTCAAATCAATTGTCTCCATGTTCCTGTGACACCACCAGTCTGGGGCACTCATCCCTGAATAAGGAAAAAGGAAGGAGAGGAAGCAGAAACACATAGGGAGCTTTGGGGGCGGGGGGGGGGGCGCGGCGCGGAATTCTTCTGTTTCTTTGACATTTTTTTTAAATTTGGTTTTGGGATGAGCTTTTTGGGGTTTTTTGTTTTTTGTGGGCAAAGGAAGAGAAGTAATGCAAGAAAGAAGATGGAAACCAACTTTGGAACACAGCCACAGCTGTTCTTGTTCTTGTTCTCTTCCCTTCCCTCAATCACTTTACAGGAGAAGGCAGTGTACTTCAAATCATTTCCTGCCTGCAGCATCCTGATAAAGGCAGGCTTCCTGCTGCTGGCCCAGTGACCTGGAACTCTGTCCTGTGCTTGTTCTCCTTGACATGTCCTAAGGCCTTCAATCAATCTGCCCTGCAGATCCTGTGGCTAGCTGTGATCAGAGACACCAGATACTATCAAGGCCAAGAATTAGCTTTGTTTGTGCCTAGAACAGCATCCAAGGTAGCAACACCACCCCCTAAAACCAGTGAATCCCTCCCATCCCTACTTTCCTGCACTCTTTTTCAAACAGGTCCAGTTTGGCTGCCTGGCTAAAGCTGCCTTCAGCAAGAACTTGCACTGCCTGGGCTGCTCTGGCTCAATTTTCTTGAGAGGCATTCCTGCTGCCTGCCAAAAAGAAAAATAACTTGGCTAAAAGTGAGGGCAATCAATCCCCCACTAGCCAGAGCTTTGGAGAGGGGCTGAAGAGTTCTCTTGTTCCCTTGTTCCCTTTGTGCAACTCCCAGCTCATCAAGGACAGACTGACACAAGGAGCAATAGCCACAGCAACATCATCCAAAGTTGAGGCTCTCAAAAGCTGGTGCTGGACGAGGGGAAAACATCAGGAAAGAGCAGGGAATAACCTGACAGAGTTGGGGTAGGAAACCAGTCAGGTTTTTATAGTCCAAGTGTCTGTGTCTCCACACACGCTGCCAAGTTAGGAGACTTTTGGAGTTGTGTACACACCTCTGGAAACTTAGAAATGCTGATCTGTCTTCTGCTAATCTTAAAAAAAAACCCTTATTTCCACAAAGGTCAGTGGGTGTGGTGGAAATTTGACCAGCCATGGGCTCACCAGGGTCCCCTCCCTTTGTGCTCCTTGCCCATGACCCCAAAGCAACAGGTACGAGTGAGCCACATCTGCTCGGCAACAGGCAAATGTCATTTTCCAGCATATCATGTTAAGCCTTTGTCCCTGTGGTCACATCCATCTCAACCTACTGCCAGTTTATACCCTTTGACTAATCCCCTATTAAACAGCCAGTGGCAAATATAAACCTTGTTTTTGAAGTTGTCTTTCACGGGCTAATGGAAACGACATCACCACAGTCGGCATCAGAGCCTGTTCCCCAGCCAAGCTCACTGCAGCTTCCCACAGATCACAGGGTTTTGGTATTTTCAGTATTCCAGTGCTTGCATCCTGCTGTCTGCTCCACCGAGGTGTCCAGAGTAGGGACCTGTGGAGGGGCAAACATGGAAATTTGGGGTCCTGCCTTCTTGGGGCTCTGCAGCTAGGAGCCTCCTACAGGCACTGCCAAGGAGACAGGGGCTGGTGCTGCCAGAGGAGCCCACAAGTGCCAACAAAAATGTGTTATCCCTCTGTCCCTCCCTCCCCTATGCTCTCTCTCTCACACACTCCTCCTCTCTCCCCAGCAGTTTGGCTCCTTGCCAGCACATTGCACTGCCTCCGGGTATCTCTCACTCCTGTGCTTGGCTGACTCTTTACTCACCTGACCCCACTCGATATTTCTGATTCACTCCTGCCTTCCCTTTAGGCACAAAACTTGTCATTATTACATTTTCCACTCCCCGCTGGGCTGTTGCTTTGCCTTCCTAATAACTCAGGATACTTTCAAGTAATTTGGGGTTTTTAATTTGAATCTTTCTTTTCTTCCCCCTCAGTTCAGAAAGAATAGGCAGGTATGGAGAGGAAAGGAAGTTGTTACTTCCCTCTCTGCACATGTGCACACATGTCATATGCATGTTCTAGTGCTAGAAATAAGTAGTTTGTATGCATATAAATATGTGGTTTGGTCACTGTGAAGTTCTAGCCACTCCCTTCCTCTGTGGCACTGAGACATGTTGGTCTCCCGTTGCTTCCTTTGCACAATTTTTTACTTGAGAAAGGAAGACAGAGAGATCTTTTGTGACTAACTTGTAGAAAGTGCTTTCCTTATGTCTGCTGCCTCCCTCACACACCTCCAACTGCATCAGCTTGGTCAAATCAAACAGGGGAAACTTGGGGGAGGAGTAGAAAAAAAAACTGTTCCAATTATTTGGCATCCTATCCTCATTTACTGTGCATGCATAATCACAGTCCCAGCTCATATAAGAAATCTGGTGTGAGCAACACAGGCTGGATTTGTCCGATCATATTTATTCCAACAGAAGTACCCACAGAGTTTTATAGGGTTTGAAATATTGCACAAGCATTACAATTAAAGCAAACAGGTGGACTTTTAATAAAAGCAAAAAGACCTCAGCTTTATAAACACGTAATAGCAGATGATGTACATAGGAAATATAAAACTTGCATGGGGAGGGGGAAAGCAAGCACCCATCAAATTTTCATTTGCAACATAAGCTCCCAGTCTCAAGCCTGATACATGGAATTGGACTGTTATTTCCCTATGGGGTACTGAGAAGGGCTTGTTCTCTCCTGGGTTTCCCATCCTGCTAGACATGGTGGGAGGTCCTGAACCTGATTTTGGATGTGACTGATGATCTGTTGCCTTCCCCCTGCATCACTGTGACAGTGACAGTGTTGCACCCTCATCTTTTTGATATAAGGAATTGAGCATCCTCAGTATCAAGACAGATTTATTGTTTGGCACTCCTAAGACCAGGGTAATTTGCCCTCAGAATGCAGTTAAGAAGGTTTTTGGGGAATTTTGCACAAGCTTCTTTCCCGTTTTCCTACACCTTTTATATAACTAAGAGATATGGAAGACAAGTCCCACAGAACAGAAGACTGGATTTTCATCATTACTGAAAATCATCTGACTTCATGGGAGTATTTTCAGTGTTATAAAAATGCACACAAAAACGTAATTTGACTTTCTAAAAGAATTTTAAAGAGGCCAAACTGAAGAAACTCTGAATATTTTGCTGAAAATTGGAAAAAAAAATTTGGACTTCCAAATTTATCCATGTCTTTATGCCTAATATTTCTTACTGGATGATTTTGGGTTCTTCAGAAGAAAATCTGAAGCTGTACTCTAGCATGATTTCTGGCAGACTTCAAATTGGCCACGTACACAGCCATCCAAGCTAAGAAAATTGTTTGGTAGACCACAGAAAACAGTTTCCCCTTTAACAGCATGATTTTTTCCTATAAATTACAAGAAGCTGCATTTTTCCAGTGCCAACAGTCAGTCTGGATCCACAGTCATGGGAGAAATGGAGGTAAATGTGTCCTATGACAGAGGTAACTAATTGTCCAGTCAAATGGCTTTTTCTTCTCCATGGTCTACAGAGAGAGACCCCTAAACTGCTAATGACTGAACTAGAAGTCTAACTTAGAACAGGATAAAATTCAGAGAGGAAATCCACCTTTGTGGCTCTGAGTCTCCAGTGAGATCCAGCTCACACTTCTACTCTGGAGCTGCTGTGAGGCCTTTGAAATGAGGACATTTCAAAGTGCTGTTTAAAACTTCATGAACCTGAGTGCCAGCTAAGAAGAGCCTGAACAGCACATGCAGGGATGAGTTGGAGCAAACCTTTCTTCCCTGTGTGCACCATAAACAGCAGTGATGCCACCACGTGTGGGAGTAAACATTTTCCTGCTGCCTAATTTCCTGTTCTCTTTGAAGCAGGACTAATGACACCTTTCAGGTAGCCCCATGGCACGTGGTGGTGGAGATGGGTGATGTAACAGACCCCTGTCAGTGCCAGCTGGCATAGGGACACCAAGAAGACGTAAAATTTACTAATCCCTTTTCAAATTATGTAAATTGTTAAGTCAGTTCTAATGTCAACCTGCCTGCTTCTCTTCAACCAATGAATTTAATACAGCAGTGGTCCCTTGAGAAGGAAAAATAGATTAAACACCCCCCCTAAAACTTTGGTAGTTGGTTTTACATACTGTGAGCCTCAGGCTGCTACTTGAATTTCACTTCAAACGTTTACTGCAAAGTATCAGCTATTTTTTTCTTATCCGCCTGGTTACTCTTTAAAGGAGTTAATTTCATTAACAAACCATGGATATAAAATATGAAATCAGAGATCAGCTACTGCAGAAAAGAAGCCAAACATCACTAAAAAAGATTAGTTTCTTTCACTGTCTAGAAATTTCTCATGGAAGACCTTGGCTGCCCTTTTGATATTAAAACTTCCTAACAACTATTACACAGGAGTTTTAAATTAGAACTTGCTGTCATTGGGAATGTTATAAACTCTTAAATATCTCCTTTTGCAAGTTGAGCTCCTCCAAAATGCATGTATTCACGGTGGAAATCACTGGGAAATGGGTGTGTGTTTGTGGAAATCTGTCAGTCGGACCCATTAATTACGGCAGGAGTTCTGCCAGCTGATTTATAAAATGAGCACCCAAGTTATTCCAATTAATTCCCATAATTCCACTCTGGATAGTGAACCACTATTCAAAGCAAAATAAAGTTTGCTCTCAAGTGTGACATAGGAAAACCAATTTTCTTTCCTGCGGTGAATTCAGTAAAGTTCCTCTGGTTTGTGCTGGGGGAGAGGATCATTGCTTCCCAGGTTGCTTTCTAATTAATAATTATATATAGTGCAGTTGGGCAAGGTTACAGGCCCTCTCCAGTGCCAGTTGGCACAGAAGCTCCGGGAACATTTGAAATTTATTAATCCTTTTTTTTTTTCCCCCAAAGATGCCAATTGCTTTCAAAAAGAAAAAAAAAAATCAGAGATGACAGAGCAGTACTGTGAGTTTTAGGCACAACCATGAGTCAGGGGCAAAAGCACTTGCCTGCTCCTAAGAAATATTGTCATTTCCATTTTCATGGCTTTCTTTTGCCCTTTACTGTCAGATATTGGCCACATTCCCAGCCATCACCTGAAAGCCTAAACAGTGTTCCAGGAAGCTGTAATGTGCTTGTGTGTGAGCGTATAAAGGACTTTTGGCTCCCTTGAATGTCTGTATCAGGTCTAGGAATACATGAACTGTGACTAGCATACCAATCACTAGAAGTAACAGGAAACTCTATTTTCCATACAAATTTAAAATTTGTATGTGAAAAGTCGAATCATTTTGGTGTTTGAGCATTCTGCTTCAACAGGACATCAAGGTTTTCTGCAGAGTTAATATTTTATTTCAAAGGGGGAAAGGGGAAGAGTATATTGTTAACTCAGGAACACTTTCAGACATTCAAGAGAAATTACAAGCAGGCTGCTAATAACACTTCAGTGGGATCTGGCATAATTGAAAACTCCACTGGAGCAAATCAAATTAAGCCAGTTTAAAAATGGAGCAAGTGAAAAGAAGCCAGTAATGTTAAAATGGAACAAATTTATAAATCTGCACTTCCTTTTCACCTGTTGTGGAGGGTCTTTCCCCCCTTTCCCAGGGAGTCAATCTACTCTTCATTCATCTTCAATTCAATTTTCTACTTCTTAAGCCCGTGAGCAATGTGGCACTCTCTGGCTTTGAATGCTGTACAAGAACAAGTGAAAAATAGTACTGAGACAATATTTTCCTTGAAAATATTTTCATTCTAAACATACAACTTCTGGTTTGGACTGTAAGGGATTAGCTTTCAGTGCAGGAGAATGGAGCCAAGCAGAACCTGACTGTACAACCTGTTATCCAAAAAGCCTGTGGATTTTCCAGAAGAACTTATTACATCTGTTCTATGTCATCATATATTGGGTTCTTCACATTCATGATGTCACAGTCTCCCAAAACCACAAACAAGATAAAGTTTACTCAGGTCAATTGCAAATCTTCCCCTTCTCCCAAATTTTTCCTTTGTTTGTTTTATTCCATTTCTGACAACAATAATCTCCTTTAATTGCCAGTTCTGCCAGTAGCACAGTGGACCTTGCCTTCTGTTATCTGACCAGTAGAGCTCATAATTATTGCTTAATTATAGTTTATAGAGCCACTTTGGCCTGATAGGAAAAATCTCCTTTGTTACAGTCAATGAAGTATTTAAAGCTTCGTCCAGGGTTGGGATAGGTTTATTAAACACTTGGGTAAGCAATAATAAACTAACATTGACTGAGCAACTCAATAGCTTTCTTTTATGCATTGGTTAAAAAAAAATTTAAAAACCAGATAGAATTAAAAATAACTTGGCAAGGTAATGGAATGTCTCCGCTAAGAACACGTGGCTGCCAGTGGGGTCTATCACATTGGATGTAACTCAATCTCAGCTCCAGAAAAGAGCACTTTGCCAAATATGTGGCAGCATCACTGCTATTATCTGCAAAGGAGGAGGGAGAAAGAATTCACTAAGGTCCTCCAGTCTGTTCAGAGCTAAATAAAGAATGATACTGCTGAGCATGGGTGTGTTTCTAGGGGAAGCTGCCAGAACTAATGAAAAAGCATGGAGCTGATTTTCTTTTTAATTTTGCTTCCCTGCTTTCCAAGTCATTCAGGGGAAAATGCAGACTGTCCTGAAATCACAACAATTTGGAGTTCTCCATAGCAAATCCTGATACAAACAGAAACACATTTTATCTTCCTGCAGGTGCCCTCACACCTATCAGCTCACTGAGACAATATTATTGCAGGCTTGGTTCCAGTAGGTCTGCCAGGCAACACAGACTAAAATTGGGAAAAGTGAAATAAAATGACAGATTTTGAGGAACAGATGAGGGAAAGAATTGTGCAAGATCATTTCTTACTAGTTTTCATGGCAGGCAGTAGTCTGTCTAACCACATCACTCACCCTGCTATATCAACAATAATATTAAGAGGTGCCTTTTAAAAGAAATTATAACCTTTTTCAGCCTGAATGATTTTCATAAGGGCAATTATTTTAAAGGTCTGAATAGGAATTTAGTATATTCTTGGGGTGATGACGACTGTTGAGTGGGTTACATTTATCAAATAAAACCCACCAATTATTTCAGTTATATCAGTTCCTCTCCTCATCCAGGTGTTTTTCACACTTCTTCCCTTTTTTCCTGAAAATGTGATGCCCTTTTCCATTTCAAGACAAGATCCTCTTTTTCAGAGCAACATGGGTTTTTTCAGCTGTTCTTGGAAGAGAGAAAAAAAGAAGAAAAAAAATTTGCCAAAAGGAAATCACCAAATAAGTTGGGTTTTTTTGGAGTGACAACAGCATCCCTTCCTTGTTTAGCTGTGGGCAGATGGAAAGCCACTGAAATGTGCAGTTTCAGTCTACAGTAGGTTCATTCCTCTCGCAAGTTTTATTTCTTTGTCAGGGAGGGCAATTTCTACGTACTTGAAATAAACAGCTAAACAGATGATTTATTCAGCACACAGGGTAGAAAGATTATTATATTTGACTTTTTATACACCTGGTTGTGGTTATTTAAATGGACTTGGATTAGAACAGGATTGGACATCTCTTAAAGTTGCATCTCCCTGCTGCTATTGAGTTTTTCTTGTGTCTCTTCCCACCTGATGAAGTCATTTTGTTATCAGTGGTGTATATAACACGGTAACATGGTATCCCCATATCTTGGGGAAATGGAATTTGCACAGGATGCCTGTGCTGAGCTCACAGATGAATTTCTATTGTCCATTATTGTTTATATCTAATATGAACCATTCTACTCAGCTCGTCTCTAATCCCCATGCTTGTTAAGGAGCTTAAAGAGTAAAATCAGTTGATTTCAGGGCCCTTTGGAGTTCAAGGTCAAAGTGATTATTTCCCTTTTTTTTTTTAAAGGAATGGACTCATTGCAGTTTCCAAAGTTCAGTTCTTTCCTGGTTCCCTAATTAGAAGACATACCAAGAGCATATCTGGAGGCTTTTAGACGTGAGATCAACTCCTTGCCCTGGGACAAATTATGGAAAAATAGCTTTACACATTTCACTGTTTCAATGCTCGATGATCATACATGCTGTCATGTTCTGAAACCACAATAAAAATCATGCCATTAGCAGTTTTGGTCCATACCACTATTGTAGTTTAAAACAAACATATGTACACCAGAGCATAAGCACATCAAGCAGCACTCACAGATACAGAGTCATGGCAGACACTTGCACGTATGAAGTCACATTCATTGGAAACTTAGAGAAAGATAATATTTCTAAATTACAGTCAATATCAAATTTTCCTCTCTCCAACACCTTGCACCTTCCCTTAACAAGATGCACAGGAAAATATACACAGCAAATTTAAAAAATAATCTCAGTTTTCAAGGAAAACCAGGTATTTCCACAGAAAGTAGATGTTTTCCATGATTTTTTTTTTGTTTGCTTGGTTAAATGTCATCCTAAGGTGTACATAAACATATATTTACACAAATACCAAATTAATGCAGACTGCTAGTAGAAAAGCATGATTAAATTAATAAGAACTGGAATGACTGCACTGCAGTCTTTCTGGCCTGGACACATACATTTGTACATCTCATGTAGGTAGGTAGAGATATACACACCATGTAGGTATACAGAGATAATAAGCAGGTGAACCCACTGCCAGAATATGTCCCCATGCCTAAGATAAAGCCTCCTGTAAACAGTGATTTTCTTTCAAACTTAGGCAGTATCCAAATGAGTTAAAGCAAGGGTCAGAGATTAGAAAGGATTGTTCAGGATTCAGAAGAGAGCTTTACAGTCCCTGTTTTGAGAGCTAATAAAGCATCTAATGCAGAAATGTCCCTAAAATTCTCTTCTTGCTCCCTCTGCCCATCAATGCTCTGGTCCCCAGGTTGCTGCCAATGTGAGTCCTGGTCACTGGCCTCCTATTTACCTCTGTAAAAACCCATAGATAATCAAATGGAAGGCATGGGGTGATACCTGAGCTGGTGAGAGACAATTATCTCCTCTGGGCTCAAGCCCACATCCAAAGCAGATGGTACAGGACAAACCCAGGGAGTCCTTTACTAAAAGATTCTTCCATGCCATGAGCACTGGGAAACTTTGCAAGGCCCTGTTCTGTCTAGAAGCATATTAGGAATTCAGAGCAGGCAGTATCAGCATTTATCAGACATTTAACTTTTAAGAAAGTGCTGCCTAAGTGAGGCTTCAGAAGTAGCTCCATCCTCTCGAAATGCTGCTGAAAAGGTAATGGAGATGGCTTTGTTAATCGCACCAGCTTTGCTCAGTGCTTTACCACAGGAAAAAACATTTGATTTCTCTTTTTTTTTTTTCTTTCTTAAAGTCCATAATGAAGACCAAATACCACTTCTTCCATTAATTAGCATGGTTAGAGAGCCACAGACCCTCTTTGATCCTTTCAACTGGCGATGATGCTCAGAGCCTACTGCATCTAAGCCCCTAAGCCACTCGCAGTATCTGTCCTCCTCCTCCTCTGCTGTGCCCAGCTTACAGAAAAGGGTTGATACCAGGTCAACAGGGTCAGGATCTGCTGTAATCCTGCAGGAGAGTTCAGGATGGAGTCTAAGCATATAAAGAAAAAAAAATATTTAGATTACCTCTCATACTGACATTTTTTTCTAAAGTGATTTACCCTCAGGTTTCACAGCTACTCCCAGAGCAGGGCATTCTAAAGGAATATGAACAATACTAGACTTACCAAGCATATTATTTCCTTGGGATGTAGCTGAAGGAAATCCAACCTTGTGAAAGGACTTAAGTGGCACATGAGTGATCCAGACCCTCTTCAGTGGTAAGCGTTTTGCAAGATAGAAATAAAGAGATGTTCTGTGAGCAGTGGCACTAATGATCCCAAGTTTCTTCAAGCACATCCTACACTTTGTCTAAATCACCATGACACAGTAATCCACCTCTAAACAGTCCAATCTGTACGTCTACACTGCCTGAGCTGTCCTTTCTCCCAGCACGAGAACTCTCCCCTCCACCAGCTGTAAGTTCTCCAAAAACATTTAGAATCATAATGGCAATAAATATCTCCACCTCTATGCCAAATTTTGCTGAAACTAACCAGCAAGTTGAAAACTTATGGGGTAGAGACTGGCACATGGATGGACAGAATCAATGATATGTTACCAGATATTAACAGGTTCTTCCCCAATGCCATTTTAGCTTAATTGCTCATATCAGCACCTTCTCAACTAAACAGATGAGTTGCATCATGGCCAACAGATCATGAAATAGGACCCTTGTTGAGCCAATAAGGGGAAATGGGTAAAGGAGTTCACGACCTTCAATTTGAGTCAATCCTTACCAGCTTTTTAAATTCAAACAGCCATTAAAAGTAATTCCAAACAGATTTTATCTGCCATAATAGTGACTAGCATGCCCAGAGATGGTATTTAAAGTACCCAGTCACTAAATTTCATAGTGTTTTATAAATCAGCATCAACACTGTGAATTATTTCTGAAAGCAAACTTGGCCCCTTGCAAACTCTGGGACCAATTCTAAAAACACAGAAATGTTTCTACCCACTTACAACAGCCTGGGTGCAAGGTTAACCTAAATGCCTGAAATATTTAATTTTCTAAGTCCCATGAAAAAGTAATTCAGTGAAATTCCAAAGGGAGAGAGGAAATGGCTATCAAACCACTTTCATTTCACCTTGGAATAAGGGATGCATGTCCTTGCCAGTCCATCAATGCAGGGGAAGAAGAAAAATATCTGTTTTCACCATGCCAGGAGCACACAGCAGGAGATGGGAATGTGAGAGATGCTGTGAAGAAAGCAATGGGGAGAAGAGGTCGGTTGGGACGGTTTAAGGCAAGAGTCCAGCCTAACAAGGCAATGAACATTGATCCAGCTCACGTCACAAAAGACACACAAATCTGTAATGTATTGACAAATCCCTCACCAAGCCAAAATGCAAGTTGCAACTTGAAAACCTTAAGCATGAATACACTTGTAAAATAGACCCTACAGCACTTATTCCAGCCCTACTCAGCCAACTCAGATGCTGCTCCTTTGCATGAAGCACAGATAGCTTATTTCTGAGAACTCATCTCCCTGAGCAAAAATGCAGAGTTTCTTCCCAGCTCTATTAAGGAAACATGCCAGTTTCAGGCTTCCAACAGGGAAAAGGAATAATAATTTTTTAAAAGAGTTTATAAATTATGAAAAGCAAGTTGACAGTGTGTCCTTTCAAATATGAAGATTACCTGTGCTACCCTCATGAAACTGAAAAGTCACAGTTCTAAAAAAATTGTAAAAACTACAGATTCAGCAAACTGAAAAATAATGGGTGAGTTTTGCTGATCAGGGAATAGCCTGCGATTTAGTTCTGTTCTTGTTTAACATTTACTGTATATTTCACCATCCAGAAATATTATTATGTTTACAGGAAAAGCCCTATTTTCCACAGGAAGGTCCCACTATTGACAATATGAATATCACAGTGAAATACAGTCGGATACCTGAGAATATCCTTTGAATCTACTTACAGTCCCCAAGGAAAATCCTCTTATTTCTAAAAACAAAAATATTTGTTATGTCAGCCAGTATATATTGACACACAGATATATCTGAGTGCATGAGCCTGTATGAAAAAGGCCCAGGTGCAGTTTCATGCTTACAGGGTTACTATTTCTAATAGGTCACCAAATCATCATGTTAGAAAGTTTATGGATAAATGATGGACTGATGGGTATAAAAAAAGACAGATATGCAGAGAAAAGTGTGTCTTTTCTCTCATCTGATTCTAAATATGAAGCACATTTTAGACTATAAGTTATGATGATCTCAACTGAAGAATCTGAACACTGCCATTGCTAATATTTATTTTTGTTCTAAGCCATAGCAAGAACTCCCTTCATTTTCATATTCACTAAAGTCACTGGAGCCTGATGTGTCCTGCCCAACAAATGGTTTGAAATTTCTTGAAGTTCCATAGCTCTAGACTGAAATGAAAGCTTCAAGTCAGGAAAATTTTCCAGAGATTTAAAATGGATAAAACACTTCATGACCAAAAGTCAGTTTAAAACTTCAGCACCAATTAATTCTGGCAAATTTTGTAACAAAAAGCGCATATTTTGATTAGGAGCACAAACATTGATATGGGGCACTTAATGCTTTTAAAGCTTCCTCCCTTGCAATATTGAGGGGCTGAGAATTAAATTGAAGCTGGCCTTTTGTAGCAACACAAGATAGTCAGACTTCCCTGAAACTTCCCCTGATACATCTGATGAACTTAGCTTTGGTTTACTTGGGAATTATTTTTTGAAACACACCAAGTTTTCTCTATTAGTGCTGTATAAATATCATCTCCAGTGCAGAACCTGGAGGGAGTTTGGGAGTATGACTTAATCTGAATAACTAACATGCATTCAGAAGTTTGTTTTGGAAAGTAACTGAGCATACTGAATAGATTCAGCCAGCCCTTCACCTTTCTTTGATTACACAGCATTGTACTTTGTGAGGAAGACAAGTTTTCTTCGCTGAAAAAACCAATCCTTTCAATCTGAAAAGGTACCTGTCAAATCTGTGTTCATGTTCAAAGTCATGTTGAATTTTGGAAACAGAAAAATAAGGAAAGAAAATTAAAAAAGGAGTAATAATTTTGAATTATTAAGCAAGGTTAAAATTTACATTTTCAATTTAGGAGATGGAATATTTTCTCTTAGAAATATTTCCCACTTGAAAAATTGAATCACTTTTCCTTTAAGAGGCACTTTCTATAGAAAAAGGAAAGAAAATCTACTTTGTTCCCCAAAGCTTGATTTTCTGTCAGAATAGCTGAAATGATACTTTCTGTAAACCAACAGTGAAAGTTTCTGTCCAGTTTAGATTAAAGTTTGTGAATTATTCCCATTATGCAGAGCTGGAATAATAACTGCCTTGCACTGGTCAAACAAGGATAAATGCATAAAAGACTGTAAAACATCTGTATCCTAAGGAAATAACCCGGCTGGAATTAAACCTAAAGGATTTCATGTTCTCCTCCCAGCACTTGGTAGAAACCTGTGAGATACCTGTATGAAACCCACCTCAGATTGCACCTACCAATAAATGGGGCAAAAAGGCATAAAGCTGCTTTCAAGAGAAGTGGAAGATGCTTTAGAGCACAGATTTCAGCTTCATGGCCTGAACACTGTCCAGGGGTGGACACCTTCATCCACTGTGTCTGGTAAGCTCTGCAAACTTGTCAGCATCCAAGAGTCCCTCAGCACCAAAATGCAGTGAAATAATTTCATCTGAGCCTTTTCCATAAGCTTTGCTTTCCCCCTTCCGCCTCAGATTCCCACACTGGGAGAGTTTTTGGTCTGTCATGTACAGTTTCACATGCAGTAATCAATTACAGATATCAGGTCTGGATAAGTAAAGACTGATATGCAGCCCAGTTCATCCTGAACAACTGGAGAATGAGCACAAAAAAGTTGTGAATCAGTGGTCATAGAATATCATTATCCATTAGTAGGTCATTTGGTTTTGGTTTGTTATGAAGCATCCAAAATCAAGCATGGATTTTCATCACTAAATAGAAGTATTTTGCATTGAACAACATAATAATAATTTTTTCATCTACGTTCTGAATGCAAGTTTTCCACAGTGTGTATTTCTCCTCTGGGAAGCACCTCAACGTTTTAAACCCAGCTCTTACCAAAAAAAGCATATAGATATATTCTTTCCTTCGCAGGAAAATTTGGTGTAAATTCTCCTCTAGAACTGTCCTTGGCTGCTACCAGCTTTCACCCCAGCCCCCAGGAGAGGATGCAGCAGCTAAACTGGGACTCTCGTGCCATCCCATCACTACAGCTCCACCACTGCCTGCCTCGCAGCACCCCACCAAAATTTGGGACCTCTCTCCCATTTTAGCGACTCTCAAAATCCTGGATGTGTCACGGCCTTGCTTTGTGCCGTGTGAATCCAGAACAAATCCCTGGGGATCAGCAAATGGCTTTTAAAAGCAACTTGATCAGCGAGTTCGGTTTTGCCACCTTTGTCGCACGGCCTGGAAGGTGCCGTGTTTAACGTGGCATGACAGAGCACAGCCGGGTGGCTGGGGTGGGGACAAAGGGGGTGATCTGGTGCAAAACTCCTGCCCTGCCACCAAAACCAACTCAGAATTCATTCCTTAACCTCCAGCAATTCAACAGGCTTTGGCTATGAGCTGGGGGAAAGGAGGAAGAAGTCAGGCTCCCAAAATTGATTTCGTGACAGGTAATACTTCTTACACAACAATCTGTTCCTTTCAGAAGGACACCGATTAGGGAAGTATTTGGTCAAGGGGCAGTAGAGGGCACTCCAGGCCCGATTAGGTTAAGTTTTGGTCACTTTATCTCTTCTTGTTGACGTAAATGCTCGAGGCCACGGCCTGGGGTTTTCCTGCAGAAATGTGTTTACAAGCAGGTCAAGGACTTGCAGACAGATAACCATTAGCAAAACAACTTTTCTATTGAAAAAAGAGCAGAGAATAGCATGTTGGCAGATGAATTCTCTTGTTTCATTAAATGATTTTTTTTTAAAAAAAGAGAAAGTAAAAGAGAGGTTAAATCAAAGGGCTGCAGCCCATCTGATTCTCTCGAACAGTTTTCTCACCAGAATTTAAGAATGTGACTTGCTCCCTGTCCATTTGCAAAATGACACTGAGGACTTAGGCCAAAGTGCTGTGTTCAGTAATAAGTCGAGCTGGGATTTACTACTGGTCAGCAAGCGTGTGAAGCTTGTTAGCAGATTTGTTAACTCCAGTTCTGTTTTCAAATCAGAATTGCCTGCATGTCTGCAGCCTGAGGAAATATTTTGGAAATCTCACCTGGTTTCAGGTTTCCTTGCAAACCTCCCCACATTGGCAGCCCTGGTCCCGTCCCTTGCCTCCCCCCTTCTCCAGCCCCCAGCAGGTTCATCAAGAGGTTTTGCCAAAGTTCAGGAAACTTTCGAGCAAACCCAGCCGATTTATGGGTTTGTGGACAAAGCACAAGAGAGCTGCAGCTGCAGCTCAGGGGAACCTGGATGGGTCAGGCTGAGTTTTGCCCTCACGTTCAGTGTTGTCTCAGAATTCCCAGCCTCAGAGCTCAGTCAATGGAAGCCAGTCTTTCCAGGAAAAATGTAACCAACCAAGATTTCTACAGCCACATCTAGCCAAAAGTGCTGTTCTGTGCACACACAAAAAGATAAGATTTTAAACAGCCATGAATTCAGCAGACAAAAATTTTAACAAAAAAAATAGGAGAAAAAACTGCCGCTCAAAACCCCATGGTTATTTGCTACCTGTCAGTCAGGGTTAGGATATAACCAGAGGAGGAAGTGGCTTCTCGGAAAGCCTTGTTCAGTCTTATAGGAGGAATTTGTGGTCTATTCTGTGTACAGTTTGTGGTATGAGTCACAACCTGACTCCAAGTCATGCTGGATTCTAAATGACAAACGCTGTCTCTCTGACAGAGGCCGTGCATTAGTCAGAAACCAAATGTGTGTGCACTTGGGGGAGCTGGGACATTTAATGCCCAAACAATAAAGCAAGCTAAACAAAATGAGCTAAGTCAACTGGAATCAGCAGAAGAGGGTTTGTGTAACTCATCTGCCTGTACAAGCGGATTAAAATTCAGCCTGAGGTGTGAGCAGCTCCATACATGAGCTGGAGGAAAAGGCTGTTGTGTGCCTTTGGGGGACAACCACCTCTGGGGCTTTACACAAAATGCAGGAAAAGTGAAACTATTTTCCAGGGCATGCTGGAAACTGAAGGGAAAGTACAGTTACTGTAAATATGAGATCTTTTTAAAACAGCATCTCTCTGCTCATTTTCCGTTTAGTTTCTCTTTTTCATCCCTCTCTCACTTACACGCACAATAAGACTGTGCCAGCAAAGGGTCAGGAGGCTGTTGAGAGCTTCTGCTTGTGGAAGCTGGACAAGGTGACACATGCAGGTTTAGCATCCAAATATCACTCAAACCCCTTGCCTTTGCCCTGGCCCTGCCTTTTAAAGTGACAGCTGCTGTGAAAGAAGTTATTTTTTCAAGGAAGTGCTGTCTTGTCTTTATTAATCAAGACACTAAGTGCCACTCCACCACAGCAGCATTCCTGCTGCCCCAACACCACTCACTTGCCTCCAGTCCCATTAATACTATTAAAAACTCAATAACTTTTTCTATCTTCTTCATTTAAATAATATTCCTCAATGAAGTGCAGGGATTAAAAATGCCTGTAAACTCTTCTATTAAAATGACATTTTAAAAGGCTTGATTTGAACATGGCTATGTCACTTAAAGTGGAAACTTTTCTGTGAGTTCCCTTCCAAGCTGTTAAAGATTAGCTTGATGTAGATAAGACTATTCCCCAAACTCATTATCTGTCTTCAAAATGCACCTTAAGGACTACTTAATAAAGTCAAGGTTACGTGAAGAGTATTTCAGTGAAAACCAGTGATTGACTATTAATAAATCTGAATTACAGATTGGTTATTTTGTCTCTGTCTTTCATCTGAGCAATAGATGGTCCTTCTGTTCTTTTCTTTTTTTTTAACAATAAGCATGTGTTGCCTCTTTCTACAGGTCACCAATGAATCAGTGGCAGCAGCAGTAGCAGAGAGCAGTTCAGCACGTTTACAATAAATCAGATCTAAGAAATGTAAAATATTTTTGCAGAAAAGGATCACATATCTCTGACCAGTGCAAATTAAATTATAAGGATACCTGATTGGGCCAAGCCTACATTTAAAAAGAAGATCACCATGCTACTCTTTGTATAACTGCATTTTTATTTCTCCAAAATCATGTTTCTTATTTCTCTCAATGTTATGGGTATGAAATGTTAATCCCATGGGCTCTGGTGCCAGCTAGCAGCAAGTCCATCCAGAAGAGGAACACTACAACTTCTTGAAATAGGAAAACTATTTGGCCTAAGACCTCCCCATCTGATGTCCATAGCACTGCAGAGCTGGTGTTTAAAGGGTTAGACTGGTGGTGCAGGGTCCTGCAGCACCCAGTGCCAAGGACTTTCTCAAAGCTTCATCCTCACCTCATCCTCACAGAGCAAATGGGGAAGTTTGTGTTGTCTAAGGCTCATATGCGGTGCTCCCTCCCTGTCCCTGTCCATGGAGAGAATCAAAATTTCCCAGGACACACTCATGTGTCTCCCTAGGGATGTCTAAGGGAGTACCACAAGAGAGAGGAAGGAAAACTTATCACAGGCAAGCTTGCTGGGAATTTGGAGCAGAAATCTCAGGACCAATTCAGTCTATCCTTTAGATATCTCGGTACCTTTAAGGTCTAAATAAATTCTTTTATTTTTTAAACTCTTTCCGGTTTCAGCAGAGTGCTGAAAGCAGCCAACACAGAAGCTCACAGCTGTGTATGCATCAAAAGGTACCCTTCAGATTTTTGCTGGACTGACTTGCTGGAAACTTGTGGCCGGTGGCGAGGGCCGGACAGCTGACCACAGGGACGGCTGGCGGCTCGGCGGCTTGTTCTGAGAGCTTCCTTTTTGTGAAGTCAGCTTCAGCTAGGGACTTCTTTTCCCCTCACCGCGAGCCGGGCTTCCCTGGGATGGTGGCCGCTGTCCTAAAAACCGGAGAGCTGCTGAGAGAGAGAGTGTTCCTTTGCCCGGAGCCCCAAATCAGACACAAGACACGAGGGTCCGCTCTGCTTGGGCTCAGGGGCAAAAGACCTGGAATGGCCCAACATTCAGACTTTTATTCTGAGGGTTACAACTTATCTCATAACGGTACAGGGGAGGACACGGAGAAGGGTCGAAGGTCAGGATGCAGTCAGGAAGGAGGAAGGGAGGAAAGAGTGAGACACAAGATACTATTGTTAACTGAGGGGGAGGCGGGGGGAGTTCAACTCCCTTTCCAAGGCCAAACTTAACTCTACCTTCCGAGGGGCCTCACTTTCTAGGCCCCCAGAGATTCTTCAGGGGATATGTCATTCTCTGAGCTTGAACCACCGCTACATCTCCCCCTTTTCTATTATATATGGAGAAAGTTTTACTAGTTAGGGACATAATGAAATTCTTAAGATAACTGAGGGAACATAATATAATGAGAATAGTAAACATTGTCTAAAGTAAAGTTAATTGAAATGAGATAATCTAGGATTAAGGAAAAAAAACTTCTTTCCCTTTACCTCTTTAGGGGCTTGGGGTGGGAAAAAGGGGGTAAGGGAAAACACACGAGGGGAGCCAGGGGGGGAGACAGGGAAGGGGGTTCTTCTTTTTTCTTCGGTCAGGTCAGTTCTTTCGCAGGTTTTCTGAAGTAGGCTTCCACTGTTTTTCCTTCGTTCAGGTTAAAAGTCCTTTTTTCTTCTTCTTTTCCAGGCCAGATGGGTTTGTTTTTGTTCTTTGCCTTCTGCTCTGGTTGTGCCTGGAAGTACACTCTTGGATATTTGATTAGAGGGCCTGTATGGTTTTAGGGTTTTGGCTGATACCCACCTTGGTTTTGTCCCCCGCGGGTTATAAGTCACTGGAGTAACAAGGAATTCTTTATTTGTGGAATCGTCCCAGGATTCCCCCGCTGGGGTCAGCCCACGTCCCCAGGATTCCCCGTTTGTATTGATGGGTTTGAGAGGATTGCCAGCTGATTCGGCAGGCAGGGCCGGTGGTAGTGTCGGGCCGGCCGCGGTGTATTGAGGGAGTGAGTTAGGAGGGGATGGGGGGGCTGTGTAGGATAGAGAGTCCTCTCCGCGCGGTGCGGAACCCAAGTGTTCAGGATCAGTGGGAGGGGTTTTTCCGGTGGGGGAAAGTTTGTGTGGCGCGCTTACACCGCGGGACAGTGAGGGATCGGTGTAGGTATCGGAGGGGGGGCGATCCCCGGCTGGTCCGGGCTGGCCCCTGCCGTGTGGGCGGCTCCCGGCGGAGGGGGGGAGAGTCACGGCAGAGGTGTGGGTGCCCCAGCCATGCGGGTGGCTCTTCGTTTCAGTCACTGTGGAGTCAGGGGAGTTGGCGTAATTCCCCCCGCTGTCCGAGTCTCTCGTGTACTCTTCCTCGTGGCCCGCGCCATGTTTGTTCGGTTCGATTACCAAGTTCCCCTGTTTGCCGCGGGACCAGGGCCCCCCCGCACAGCCCCCCCCCCCCTCAGCGGAACCCGGAGTCCCGGGGAGATGGGGTGGGAGACAGCTCTCCGCGGATTCATGCAGTTTGTACTTCGTGGGGAACGGCAGGGACTCGCCGGGGGGGCAGGGGGTGCCCGGAGTCGGGGCAGGAGGGGTGGACTGAGTCTCTGAAACTTTCTCCCGTGCTCCCAATGTATCAGAAATTAAAATTAAAAGTGAAAAGAATTTTGCAACGTTATGTTCTCCTCCGCGAATGCTATCAGTTAATCTTTCCCTAACTTCATCCCAAAAGTAGGGACAAGAGGCTGAAGCAGGCGAAACTGAAGGGACATGAGTAACAATCCATCTGATGAATTTCTTTAAGTTTCGTCGCTTTAAATCCCATTTTCTTAAACCCAGGGTAGTTTTGACTTCGGAATAAAACTCTCTCTCAAGGGTAGAACTGGTGTTTCCCATTTCTATTTCCCGCCATAGGAATGGGATTGAAACCCGAGGATTGCAGGGGGGGAGGGTTCCGCACTCACCACACACTTGTAAGTGCTCAACCTCTGGTTTCCAGCTCTGAAACCGTTGCTAGGACGAAATCCTTTAGGTCTTCTCCGGTGTTCCAAGGTTCTGTCTCTTTTTCGGAGAAAGAGTTGCTTGGAATCCCCTCTGAACTGGTCCCGTGATATAGGACTCGTTCGTCGGGCTGTGGCAGGTCGAAGATGCACTAGGAAACTAGGTCATTCTCAGGGTCCAGATCAGGTCCCTGTTCGGGCGCCACTTGTGGCCGGTGGCAAGGGCCGGACAGCTGACCACAGGGACGGCCAGCGGCTCGGCGGCTTGTTCTGAGAGTTTCCTTTTCGTTAAGTCAACTTCAGCTAGGGACTTCTTTTCCCCTCGCCGCGAGCCGGGCTTCCCTGGGATGGTGGCCGCTGTCCTAAAAACCGGAGAGGTGCTGAGAGAGAGAGTGTTCCTTTGCCCGGAGCCCAAATCAGACACAAGACACGAGGGTCCGCTCTGCTTGGGCTCAGGGGCAAAAGACCTGGAATGGCCCAACATTCAGACTTTTATTCTGAGGGTTACAACTTATCTCATAACGGTACAGGGGAGGACATGGAGAAGGGTCAAAGGTCAGGATGCAGTCAGGAAGGAGGAAGGGAGGAAAGAGTGAGACACAAGATACTATTGTTAACTGAGGGGGAGGCGGGGGGAGTTCGACTCCCTTTCCAAGGCCAAACTTAACTCTACCTTCCGAGGGGCCTCACTTTCTAGGCCCCCAGAGATTCTTCAGGGGATATGTCATTCTCTGAGCTTGAACCACCGCTACAGAAACTGTTGATTCACTCTACGTGGAACAGCTCCAAAATACAGTCAGTTACCTGTCATTCAACCATTTCAGAGGAATTTGCATAACACAGATGTTTCCATGTTTGCCATGCTCTACCTTGTGCAGTAAAGATTAGCCTGATTCAAGGCCAATAAAAAAAAATATATACAAATCTGTGTACATAATCACTGGCTGCCCCTTAGCTTTAAGTAAGCCCATGAACTCTGTGATTGTTGATTCTGGACCATATATTTTTGAGATGGGTCTTCATTTTTGTCATATATTTATGTATTAAGCCCCTCAAAAACTTAGGGGCACATCCACAGGGATTCCAGCACACAACTGAAGTCCTACTCAAGCCCATGCTCTATACTTGCCAGATGGAAAGCATCTCTTGTCCAAGAGCCACATAGTTTATTAGCATGATATTGAACCTGAGCCTCTCAGCAAGGTATTTTGCCTTGATTAGAGTAAAATTAAACCTATCCATGCTGCCAGCAGAGACAAGCCCACCACAGCCTGCATGTGCAAGCATAAACAGTAAGAACAGCAGCCAATTTCTCTGAAAAACCTTGGATCTGCTTTCAAACCACAACACAAATTTTAATGATGTCTTTAGGTTCTTCTCTTCAGGGGATTTACATGTAAGTTTACATAAGTTATGGAAAATCTGGTTTAGACCTGCACCTTATCTCCTTGCTCCTCTCCACAGATGAAATCTGGTTCACCCTGTGTTTTACCTCCATGAAACCAAGGAGGCTGCACAAATCAAAACCATCTCAGCCCTTCTAGTGCTGCTCACTTCCACTTTAGGTTGAAACACGTCAGAGTGAGGACAGAGCAATGTTAGCACAGAAACTGGGACTTGAAGGGCAAAATTACCCCCACAGAGCTGGTGGATCCAAGGGAAACATCATTTTGCAAGCTACATAAAGTCTGGGAGAGAACAAGATGGAAGAAAGTGTAAATCTCCCAGAAGATCAGGAGCAGGACCTTGCAGAAATGCAGGATGCTGTTGTCATTGCTGCCTGGGAGAAAGCTGGGCCACACTTAATTATCCTGAAGGGGAAATCTTTCCATATGTTTTTCGCAGATAGCAGAAGATTTAAAACAGGTGAGTGGCATCATACAACCTAAATGTT
This sequence comes from Petroica traversi, assembly GCA_025920805.1. NCBI lineage: Eukaryota > Metazoa > Chordata > Aves > Passeriformes > Petroicidae > Petroica > Petroica traversi. The sequence continues at coordinate 153,212 of JAHLSL010013266.1, read as the reverse complement.
TTATTCTTTATTTCACATCTTCCTGGTTTATCTAAAACTCATGCTACATTGAGTGAATTAGAAGGTTGATTGAAAAGTACATTATATACTAGTTACCTGTGAGATGTGCACTTTAGAAGTGAAAGTTTAGGGGCAGAGGAAAGGCATATAATAAAGAGTAGTGCATTTTGAAAGGTCTAGGCAATGCTGCAAGAAATAGCATTACTTCACAGTTGTCGAGGCTCAGAAGTTTTATTACCAAGGAATTTCCCTTTTGCCTCTTATTCTGAACACATTGACCAGTTCTGGGACTGAGAGGATTTGCTGATCTAATATAGATAGTGATTTCATAGGTTTGTTCAGATCTATAAAGACAGCACCCTGGGATCAGGAATTACATTTAAAATGTAATAAAACGTTCTTGTGCACTTTTACTCACAAATACTGTACTTAAAAAAGTAAACATCAAATAATCTCAGATATCTTTCAAGAAAATGTTGACATAGCTCCTAGAGCTCATACAGATGACTGAATAGTTTTCTGAGTAAACTTAATAAACTCATATTCTTATTCTTTCAGTGTACCATGAAGTATCACATCATGGAAAAGAGAGAAAACTAAGCCATATAATTTAGCAGAAATCTATTTTAAACACATATTTCAACATATGAAGACAGAATATAGACATTTATGTAGGCATGTTTTTATACTGCTTACAGTCTTGGTGTTTAAATAGTGGTAGCAGATGAGAGTTTCGCCCACATAAAGGAATCAAGTTCCCATCACAAAAATTTTGTCCCTGCTCCTAAAATAAGAGCTTAACTCAATCCTTTTCTACTCAGCAGCAATTCTACAATGATCTCAAGGGGCAGGATTTGACCCCTAATGTGTTCAGAAGGACTTTGTGTAAGTTAGGAGTTTTAGCACAATTGCTCCTCTAAGTAGTCAAAATGATTCATCTACATTATCTGTCTTTATTAAACAGTCACCCTAGTGAGTCCCACTCAAGGGAATCTTTATTATTCAGACAAGCCCTTACAGTCATAATGACACAAAATATATATAGGAATAGTTAATAATACTGTTATTCCTATGTCTGTGGGTAAACATCAGCTGGTAATTTTATATCAACAATCCATCAGAGTAGAGACAAAAATCTACAGCTACCATGAGCAGGAAATCCATAATAACATGACAGAAATCTGGTGAATGCTATTAAGCAAGAGAGACCACCATGAGGAAAAAAACTTTGATTCTTAGCATATTTTTTACAATAACATTAAATGAAATATTTCTTACAAAATTTAATGAAACAGTTGTAACCCTCAAGGCCTATTGAAGTCCAAAACTGTGCCAAAGCTGGTAGCATGGCAAATATTCTCAACCTAAAGTAATTTAAGGATAAAAAACCCAAATACTATTCTGCAGGAGGTAGATTTGTTAGACTACCCAAATCATTGATGGGACAATTGTTTATCCCTCAAAGAGCGTACATGGTCAATGCAGCTCAATAACATTGACATGTCTCTTGTCAGAATCAAACATAAAGTCTGAAGAAAGGCCTCAAGGAGGCTTTTCTCTGTTTGGGAATATCTAAAACCTTTTGAAATTTCCATAATAATGCCAGGGCCCCCACTTCTAAGTCAAGGGAAGGTGAAAGAAGGGAGTTTCCAGTGCAACATCAGATTGGAAGCCCTTCATAGGGGTGGGTGAGTGTTTTCACCTCCAAGGCACTTGTGGTTTCAGATTGTTGGAGGCTGAGAAGGATCTTGATCCTCCAACTCTAATTTGATGGAACAATATATATTTCTAGGATTTTTATAACACTTCTAGTAAAGGTCTGATGAAGATTTGTTACTATCTTGAGGGACTGGACCATGAATTTTGTAGGCTTTAATCTGATGAAAGACAGAAACATCATAACTTCTAAGGTTTTGTTGAGTCCTATGTTTATATGAAACAGTTTTTTTTAAGAAAAGGAGAAACTTATTGTCCCTCATAGTCTGCTTTAGGTAAGAGAGGTCTTTGGACAGTCTCCAAAGGCACTGTCCTGCTTCAAAGCAGTGCAAAACCCTTCATCTTGAACCTACCTTTTGAATCTTCAGCTGAAGCAATTCAAATGTTTTTGGTTTTTTTTGTCTCCATTTTTGGATGTTTTGTGCCAGCCCTGTACAGTACCTCAGCCATGTGCAGGTGAATTAGAGCTGCAGGATGAACACTGCAGGACTTTATGGAGTATCCTGCTCTTTGATCTCCTTGGTTCCTGCCCAGAGATGAGCACAGCAAGTTAAGCACAGCAATTAGCAGTAACAGTCTTCACAAAAGACACAAAAGGACACGAGTAGGTGGTTTACAGCTTGGCAGATAAAAACAAAATTGGCACTTTCCTTTGCAAGCCACTCCTCCAGCAAGTTCAGGCTAAGGGACCAGAGGACTAATGGCAAAGACTTCAGTTCTGGTAAATAGACCTAAAAATATAAAATATGTTGTATCTGTGGGTAGTTCCTGTAGCAGAGGAAATACATTTGGTTTACCCTTAACAAAGTCCTTTGTAAACAAATTTTTTGGGGAAGATAATTTTTTACTGCATTACTTCCTGAATTAAAACTAAAGACATCAGCACGGACATCAACATAAACACTTGGATTTCAGTGCATGAGGAAATTGAAAGAAAAATCAAACACTGTGAGCCCTGTAGAAGCATGGCAGTTTCCACTGATGCTACTGCCCAAGGAGAGGGTGTAAATAACATAATTATATTTCCTGTTCCTGGATAACAGCTAACAATCCTGTCCTCTACCCCAAACACCTCTCCGGAAAGTCAAGGAGAGGACCTAACCCAGCCTTCTGCTGTTGGTTTTGGGGCTCAGACCTGGACCAGAGGACTGAGTTTGGTAGTGTTTTGAGAGGTTTTTCCCTGCAGATCATTCAGCAGCTTGGTCCAAGGTGTGCCCCATGACACCCCCTGCCTCCCCAAACACATCCCCCACTGCCTGGGAAACTGGAGCTGCAGGTGACACTTCTGTGTTGTTGCTGTGACGGATCACCCTGACTTTTCATGCTGTTTTAACAGCAGAAGCAGCCTCCCTCCTGTCCCCCACAAGTCTGTAAATGATGTGGCCACATTTGCTTGTTGTTGTTTTGACAAACAACACACGCTGACTAGAGTACCCCCACCAGATGATAGATTCACAAACATGATCTAACAAAAACTCATTTTTCTATACAAATACCAGTTTTGAGAGACATCTCATAATAGTATTGCATCAGGGATATCTCTAAAGCTGACAGATTTCCAAATACATATATTTATATTATACATATATATAGGAATAAGAAGCTGGAAAGAAAAGAGGGGGGGAATAGAAAAGAAGATGCAATAAGTCAGAGAACATCTAAGGATTTTTAGCCATAAGCTATTTCTTAAATCAGGAAGCAAAACATGCATTAATCAGAACATTAGCTCCAGAGAGTGTAACAACATCAAGAACATTGCAACTGTACAGAAAGTCATGAATCTTTATAGACCTACAAAACATTTATATAACTTTGTCATTGGTTTTGATCAATCATAGTACATGAGGTATGTAAAAATCTATAGAAAAACAAAAAAAAAAATATTTCTTTTTACCTTTTGTTCCTGTGCACTGTGTGTGATGACATTCTGATAGATTAGAGACAGTGTCATCTGAAGCACTCTGGAGTGTGGAAAAAGGCAATTCATTACCAATTTCTTTCTCACCCCAGGCTGTACCAAAAGTAAATCATTAATTAACTTTGCTAAATGGGGAAAAAATATATGAAACATGGTTAGGAGCACAATGAATTCAGCCATAAAAGTCTAAGATCCCTTTTCTCAGGACAAAAAAAATCTGTTCCTGCCTCTTTTCATATGACAGTCAGACTACATGCTTCCTCACTTATTCCTTCCCCTCAGAAGTGACTTTATCCATATCCATGAAAGATAAATAGTTGCTCAATTTCCCTGCTACAGTGCTGCTTCCTCAGGCTGAGAATCTCCTCAGAAGAAAACTTTATGATCATTTGCTTTCTTTTCAGCCACTGACTTCAAGTACTTATTCTGAATAAATGGAGAACAGAACATGCAGGTGCAATACAAAATGTTGAGCTTTAGAATGCCCTCTTTAATGTCCTCCTCTTTTCTTTCCAATTAATAACTCTGGATGTTGTAACTAATCTAACTTGGACCCGGAAAAAGCACTTGGCTCATAATCCTTAATTAGTATGTCTAGCATGGTGGAGATGACTGTAAATTATCAAAAAGTCTGTTAAGCCTTTACAGAATTTTAGTTTTAAAAAAGACCCTCCAGCTGAAGGAGTTTCCATGGCCTTCCTACATGCCAGTATTTAAGATTGAGTGCCTCAGTGAGGTGGGAGTTATATTTAAAAATTCTATATACATTTATATCAACTTAGCCTTAAAGGGACATTTTATCCTTTCCTTGCAGGGAAAATGTGTTCTCGGATTCAGCTTCATTAAATCACCTTTCAGTCCAGCTCTTGGTCAAATTTCTTAGGACATTGATTGCTTGAGGTTTGTTTTAATTCCTCCCTTCAAGAATGAGCCATGTAAGGTATTCACTACTAAGACACGTATTTGAGGGCTGGCTGGGGAAACTGATAGAAATAGATATAGGAAAAAGATAAATTTTCCTTTCCCCCCTCCCTCTTGTCCTGTCACTGAAACACAGAGTATGGTTAAAATCCAAGAGGAAGTGGGTATGTTGTTGTAGCACCCTTTCTTCACATCTAATCTGTGGGACTGGTTACCTGATCCCAATTCTCCTGTTATTGCAGCAGGCACAACACAGATTGCAATCCAGTGGTGAGATAAAGAGAACATAAAACCTTCAGAAACATTTGTCAAGATTTTTCCTTATACTTACAGATGTTAAAACCAGACGTACAGGAGCAGAGAATTCAACACATATGCTAATGGACACCGAGCCCTGAAATGATTCCTAATATTAATGTCTATAAAATAAAACTGATATTTCTATAAACACATTTCTGTGTCACTTTTTCCACCATAAACTCTCCCTAAAGCCTGCGGTTTTTTAACTTTATCTTGAAATTCCCAGTATCAGAATCACTAATACAGCTGCCTGACAATGAATATAGCAAATATATCCCAAATTGTATAACAGTTTTGACAAATACTTTTCTTTGTTTGGAAAGTGCTCACTTTAACCAATCAACACTCATCATTATGTGTCTGGACATGCTAACCACCTACTATTTTTTCCATTCCCTGATTGCAAGTGTGCAAGTTATTGTGAGAAGATAAATGTGTGATCATACGTGTTTGAATATTTCACAGATTAAAAGTTACTCTTGTATATATTCAGTGATTCAAAACCATATGTATAAGTATCCACTGTCTGAATATTTGCAATAATTAATGATGTGATCTCCTTATATATACTAAATAAAAGCTATCACTAGTATTCACAAAGATATCTGGAAATTGATTTTTGTTATTACTTAATTGCACTCTCAAAATTATTTCTTAACAGAAAAAGCCATTAAAAAAAAATATATATAGCTTATCTTGCTAAATAGATCACCATATCTTAATAATGAAAAAAGATTAAATAAGGGAAAACAAACCAAAGGTGTGAGATGACTTTTCCAGAAGCATTCATGTATCAGTTTCTCAACTTTGTAAACTGGTGTAAATCAAGTTAGGTCAACAGAACAAAACCAGCTCCAGACCTCTGTACCCTCTTTAAAAAAGCACTTACACTTTCTGCTTATGAGTCTTAAAATACAACAGTACTTGCACTTTTGGGAGGTTTTCTTTTTTTTTAGAGGTAGACAAGTGACAGCTTGGAGAATGATTTTCTTTCTGTTTTTAATCATTCTCCCTAAAATAGCCTCAAACATTGTTGGTTTTTTTGTTTTTTGGTTTTTGTTTTTTTTTTTTTTTTTTTTTGTTGGTGTGGGTTTTTTTGCCTCCTGAACAATAATATGAGAAATGTTTAAAGCCTCGAGTCAAAAGTCTACCTTTAAAATACTAAGCAGTACAGCAGGGCAGACTTGTGGTATGCTGGTTTATTAAAACATATATATTAATTTGATTATTAGTCATAAAGGCCTAGAAAATTCACTTAGTTCTTCAGACAGTACAGAAATCAGTGGACCTCACCTGTCCTTAATTACTTTCTCAAAATGTGATAACTCTTCTCAATGGGTCTGACACCCAGAGAAGCCAGAGTATGTCCACAGTCTTTAACACTTTTAAACTAAGATATATTCTTACTATCCTTTCCTCTGCTCTCCCAAAACAAGAGAAAATTAAATATTCTGTTTACGAGCCCAATAGGCTGTTCAATATTGGCCCATTTTAATTACTTGCTGATTCAGGACATTAAATCTGTATATCTCAATTCAAGAGGTGGCATCTGTTCTCAAATTTTAAAAGGATAATTCCCTCTTAAAAAAAAAAAAAAGCATCTTCAGTGCAACTGAGTTACTTTCACTTGAATAAATTAATCACTGAACATAATTGTTGCTGAATTAAAATCTCTTCCTTTGTCTTTCCAAAACTTCCACAGTCACAGTGAAGTTTTAGGAAATTCTGAGGTATGAGGGAACCAGAACTATGTTTTTTCCTTAAAAAAAAAAATTACTTACAACAGAAGCAGCTCTGAGAGCCAGACTCTCTCACTCTCTCTCTCCCTCTCTGTTAGGCTTCATTTGATAGCTATGAACTGTGGATAAAGAATAAATATGGCTTTTCAGTGCCCTAGGACTCTCACCTGACTTATTTATGTCTGACCTGGTAGAACACCACTGCCCTTGGAAAGTTTAATTGAGGCTGAGATTATATGGCACTGCTTGAGGCCACCTGAATTTAGAGGGTGTGACACACACTTTCTCTTGCTGACTCTCATCTGCCAGGGGATGCACGTGTGGGTGCACATGTGTGTGTGTGTGTGCGCACATTTGTGCACCCCAAATTCAGCCTGGCAGTGGGGAAATATCCTGGTGTTGTATTTTAAGGGAAAACTGCCAGGCAGGCAGCAGGAATGTGTTAGGGTGGATTGAGCTTTTTTTTAATTTTTTTTTTGTGGGTTTGTTGTCTCTTTTTTCTCCTCCCAGCATGTTTTGCAGTTGACTCTTAACTTTTTATAACCTGATTCTGCCTACGAACTGAGAACTTAAAACATGAAGGAGAGAGAATTATATAGACACTGATGATACATTTATACATATTGTTTTGAACATTCTTTAATTAAATTTAATTAACATGTATGATGAATGCTGATCATTTTCAGTCCTACTGGTTTTCAAGAAAGTTACAGATACTTTAAACTCCCCACATTTAAGTTAAATTTAAAGAGAGAGTGAGAGGGGAAAAAAAGGTGGAAGAAAAAAAGGCAGAAGAAAAAGATCCACACGACTGAAAGGTAGAATAAAATGAAATGGCATAGATATCCTGTAGACAGAAAGAACTATCTTTCCTACTGGAGATTGTCCCCAGATGGATATAAACAGCTCTCATCTGGGTTTCTTCAAGGCAGAGGCCAACAAATACAACGTATTATGCATGGAAGCTTTTTATAGCACAGACTATTGTCCACTGGAGACCAGGCAGACACCACTAAGCAAACCTCACCTAAGGCCACAGGCAAACATCAAGCCCCAAGGGGATTCCTCTCCCATCAAAAACACTCTCCCTTTCCCAGCCTGGAATGTATATTTTCCCTGCCATTCAAAGTTTATCAGTGCCAAAGCCCTAAGACAGCCACACAGGTAGATGTGAACACTGAGCTGTTGGAAAGGCTAAAATATTCCTGGATGGAAGCAGTCTATGAAATGTCCTCAGAAATAAAACAACTCCATGGTGCTTTCAAGGCCAAAATTATCCATTCTATGCTTTATTTCTAATGTGCTGCCTGGACTGGAACTGTGACCGTTTTCTCTTTGTAGGTATCATAGTAAATGAATTGAGCAGAGGATTGCTGTTAAGAGCAGCCACAATTCCCTTAACTCTCTCCAACAGGTTGTGCCATGAATCAGGCTATATTTTATTATTTTTATAGTCCTGTGCAGTGATGTAAAGCTTACCTGAGCCCTTAGCAATGTGATACCAAGATCTAGACACATTAAAATCCAGGACAAGCTGCCAATTAAATATGTGCTGTTAGCAATTCATGGTCTGATTACAGCCTCTATATTACTAAATCCACAAAAATTGCCATTACAATGAATAACAGACCCCTTTTTCACTCTTTTTTAGCAGTTCCTCTCTTCCCGCTTGATGAAGCAGCAGCTGAAGTGGCAGAGATTGCTCCACTAGCCAAGAATAACATGGATTTGTGTAGCTGAGCTGCTTGAACTACAAACCAATTTAATCTCTGCTATCCCAGAGCCCAGCTCTGAACATCTGGGAAGCTGAATAATGCCCCAAACCCAAACACTGCCACTGCTGATCACAGGAACATTTATACTGTTTTGAGCTCATTTCCTCCCCAGTTCATCAGCTACCAGCCTTTATCATGCTCTCAGAACTGCTGATCATGATTTCAGGATCAGTATATAAATTTTATAAATTATATATATATATAAAAAGCCTCATCATTAATCTGAACATTTCAGATCTTGAATACAAGATTATCTGCATTTATTTCTTACAAATGGGAAAACAACACTAGTACAGATACACTTGCGAAGCACTAGAGACAATAACAACAACAAAAAAAATAGTGCAAGGAAAAAAATAAGATTTTTTTTCTGTGATCCTTATTTATTACATTTTTAATAGAAAGTCAGTGGAGGTCTTATCTGATGTCATTTGGTTTAGGTTCCATGGTATTTTTTGTATTTGACCAAATTCCCTTATCTTCTCATTGCTTGTGTTCTGCTCTTCCTGCATCCAGCAAGCTGATATACTTATCTTAAGTTTTATAATAAAGTTTTAGCTTCCACAGGATAAGAAAAGAAAGAGAGTGGGGAAAGGAAAATTGCGTCTGAGATACTAAACATATCAGGCATGTGTGAGTGTCAAGGCATCCATCAGTTAACCTTCTTCTTATACAGAAACTTTGTTAAAAGACATATACTCATGGACTCGTGAATTTTTCTTTTATTTAAATTTTTAGTTATATGGTCAAATTGAGAAAACTGTTATCTCAGGCACTAGCCAGTGAATATTCTGAAGAAAGGCTGTTAATCATTAGTTTTCTGTGATTGCAGTTAATAACCAAAGGTGGAAAGATAATTAGGATTGACAGTTCTGAGGCTAGGAATACAAACCAAGGGCTAATGAGCAAGTTATTTTGCAAGCATCCATCTCCTTTTAAGAGCTTTATTTCCCACTCTGTCATGACATTTTTTCCTTCTCTTTCTTCCTTAGGTTTGGTGCCTTCTATAGCTCCTCCCTACTCTTCACGAGTCATTCTCTCCATAACTCTACCAAAAATGACCTGAAATCATTATGATCAGATGTCTCCTTACTTGCTCTGCTTGTTCACTTCTGCTCATTCCTTGTTACAGCTGACTCACCTTGGCTTGTTGTGAGCACATTTTTCTTGAGTTTTCCTCTTTCTCAGAGCTCCCATCTTAAGCAGTCTCTTTCCTGTCTGTGGAATCCAAGATCAGATTTACAAAAAGACCTCCTCAATCATCCCTTTATTTCTTCAATTCATAACTGAGGCAGGTTTGCTAAAATTTGAGGATAACAACATAACATTTTTTCGTCATTTTTGTTATAATTTTAAAAATAATGCAGAAATATAAACTAAAGGGCTAAAGAGATGGAAGGGGACAAAAATGAGAATATGAGGCAAAATCCCCACTGAAATAAATCTTTCTCATCGCCCAAAGTGGCTCAACACCAATTTTAAGCACCTGAAGCATCAAGTTTGCTTTAGTTTGCTTTGATAAGAAATACACATCAATAAAACTGGAAAAACAAAGAACATGGCCTTAGTAGTTCAAGCTGGGCTGGATCTGGAGAAAGGGAACTGCCTTATTATATAGATGTTATACTTTGACAAAATGTGACAACTACACCTTTTCATCTCCCCAGTGTCCTCCAGGAGACTTAAGATTTAGTATCCTGTAGAACAGTTTACACTTGAGAAACTTCTTATAGTTTCTTATGAGTCCTGGAGGCTGTGAAAGAGATTACATCTTATATTAACATCCCTCAGCTTGCTAGAGATAAGCCAGTGGCCTGATACCAAAGTCTTCTCCTTGTCAGTGATCTTCAGAAGTGCTACATTGTAAACTAAAAGTCCTTTCCCTCCAAGTCACAAAATGAGCCATTTACAGCAGCAACTCCATGGTTTTTTTCAGAGCCCTGCCAAATTCCAGGCCAAAAGTGTCAGCATTGCCACAGCTTCTGCTCTTGTGCAGCCATCAGTTTAAAATGTGCAATTTCCATGCACATCTATGCTGTGCTCAGTGAAATTTCATTCCCCAGGACAGCCGAGGCATGGGGAGAGCAAGTCTGCTTATTCTGTTTCAAAGTCAGGTTGACTGAAAAATAAGAAATAGAAAGGAGAGACTCATAAGACAGAACAACAGCAAAAAGTTCTTGCATTTTTCCCATCCTTCCTTTTTTTCCCACCTGGCAGGGTCTGTTAAAATCCATTGGAATATTTTTTAGTGGGGTAGTGAATAAAATATTACCTGCACATCATTCTGCTGTCCTCAGAGGAAAGAGCATGTGGTTTTTGATATCTGAGCACAGAGTGTAAGCAGATTCAGATCTCCCCAATATTCCTAAGAGGAGACAATTTGTTATGAGTCATCTGAGCAAGGGAGGTTGTGTCTCTGCTACACATTGTACTCTCTCCAATTCCCAGTTTCAGCTAATGAAGGAATATTATTATGTACTCCTTGACTCATTTTCTAGATACTCACCTGGAGCCTGTGGAATCCTTCACAAGTCAGAATGAGGTGCCTTGAGCAATTTAATGACTACACCTAAGTCATCTGTGATCTATTGAAACAATGCTGATTTCCAAATGTCCGAAAGTCAAAGATCAGTCCTGACATAATTATTTTCCTTGTCATGATAAATCTCAAAATTATGGTGTTTTGGGAAGAAGAAACATTGCCAGATTCTGTTCTTCCAAAGATTCTGAAAGCACACCGGACTGGAGAGAGCAGAGCCTACTTTAGCTCCTGATTCATTAAATTTCTGAGTTTTTTTATACCTACAATGAAGACAAAATATGGATGCCTGTCCCCATGCAACAAAATGCCCAAACGAATAATTACCAATCCCTAATGTTAACTCCAAAAAAATCCCACTTTTTGTAAATCCTTTCCATAAGTTAGAAGCTTCGTGTGGGAAAATTTAGTTCTGGGTGGTGTCTTATGCTCCATACCTAATGAAATTTAAATCTTTGCATTAGTCTTTTAGGCTAAGTATTTCCTTTTTGAGGATGTAGGAAGTGGGTGAGAAACATCCTGAGCTGGAAGACCACAAGAGAAACACAACACCATGGAAGTACTGAAGGAATCCAGAGGAAGTCCTGGGTTGTAAAGCTGTGAGCTGGTCCTGCTACCCTCTCAGGATAAAGAACTCCAAGGAAATAGGGCAGACAAGTTGGGTTTTATCATTAAGTCACTTCTAAGTGTGTTTACAGTGTCTCACATGGAGGATAATATCTACCTGGGCTAGCACAGATCAAGGCTGCTTTTTATGTAGGGCTCGTGAACAGTTAATATTCTGCAAAAGAATCTCTACCATGAAGAACGTACACTGAAGTTTCTTTCTTTTTCTTTTTCTCATGATATGTTGTCAGGAGTAGATCATATGATCTTTGTATCCTCAATCATCCATCCTGCTTATGCTGGATATTAAGCTCTGCAGCTTTAAGTTAGGTCCAGAGAGAGAGAGATAGTGAAAGCAGAGAAAAAAAAACACACGCCATTTGTCTGCAGGAGTTACACCTTACTCCCCCGGAAAGTCCTTGGGAGACTGCATTCCAGTGGGACAGCGATATCTCACTCTCTCGGTCTGTGTGCTCTGGGAGCTCACGGCAGAGGGTTTCCTCAGATCTCCCGGCTTCTGCAGGGAGAGACTTTGTTTCATTTGCTGTTTTTTTCTTCCTCCTGGGACTGGTCAGCATCTGTCCTGGTTTAGGGCAAATATTTAGGAGGAAACCTCTGGGGGGGGTCTCCTCTAGGAAGAGCCAATTCCAATCACCCCTCCCCCTACAGGTCCGGGAAGAATTTCCTTAGAGAAAAGTGGAAAAAACTATTTATTTAACAAATAGA
>JAHLSL010013266.1:36781-130972 GCA_025920805.1 Petroica traversi | reverse complement strand
AAAAAAAAAAAATAACGCTGTCCCGCTGGAATGTCTTCGCTCTCTCAAGGCCTTAGTGATAAGATGTGACTCCTGCAGACAAACGGCGAGTGGTGTTTTTTTTTTTCCTCCACTTTCACTCTGTCTCTCTGGGCCTAACTTAAAGCTGTAGAACTTAATGTCCAGCATAAGCAAGAGGATGATTGGGGATACAAACAGGTCATATGGCAAACCCAGGACAGCATCTCTGTGATCCAAGACATCAGGACAACCCCCCGGGGGACCCCCCCCAACTCTGCAGCCAAGCCTGGCAACCGGCCCCAGCCGCCGGACCCAGCCACACCCACAGATGGACTCGGGATTCACCATCTCTTCAGAGGAAGGAGAGGTTTCATTGTTTTCATATTATCCAAATTTTCTATGCTTGTGAATATCCTATTTGTGAAATAAATAGTTTTTTCCACTTTTCTCTAAGGAAATTTTTCCCAAACCTGTTTGGAGGAGGGGTGATTGGAATCGGCTTTTCTAGAGGACACCCCCCCCCCCAGAGGTTTCCTCCTAAAATTTCCCCTAAACCAGGACAGACAGATCAGATCAAAGAATTTTTTTTTTTGTCCCTCTAGGGAAGACAAATTACAAGGCCACAGGCTGAATTTCCTGAGGGCTTTCAGTGCAAAATGCTTCCATATAGTACTGCCAGCTTGAGTGCTAAGATCCAAGAAATTCAGCCAACATGTTATGTGACTACTTGGTCTGAAATCAGGTCAAAATCTTTTAGAATTTCAAGTGGCCTTTTTTATTCCCTGTCTTTATATTTTTTCATGTATCTAAAACTTTTCAGTCCAAGAAAAAGATTCCATTTTAAATACTGCAAAAGATGTCCAATTCCTGTGAGGTTTTCAAAATTATTTTGGATTGGGTTTGGAACTTAATCTTCTTTCAGATCCCATCCAACCCAAACCATTCTATGATTATGATTTTGTGATCTGCAGTACATTCACCCAGACATGCGTCAGATAAGCTTTACAATTTGAATGTCTAGCAGCTTATCACAAATACATCTTTTTACATCCATACTCAGACCTTTGCATGTGAAAATAGGAAAAATAAACACACAGATAAAGCAAAGCTCTGTACATGCACATGCAAGCAGTTACATGTTGTCAGACATAAATCCAACGTACATCATTCAGACAAATAATGCATCAGACATAAATCGCATTTGCAAATTTTCATCACATTAATAAAATTGAATATTTGTGTTTAAGTTGCTTTACTTTTCAATGACTATTAGATCTTGAAGAATGTTACCCTGTGTATGTGGGTGTGGGCACATGGACAACCAGCTGTGTACCTGCCTATACATAGACATGCACTTCTGTGTTTTGCTCTCCAGCCTTTTCTTGGAGTATTTTTGATGCTTATTTACCATTTCCCCCAGCCTGCTTCCTTTCCTCCTCATCTCAGAACATCAGCTTCAATTGTATAAGAGACACAATGTGATTTACAGTGTTAAGAGATTTTAAACAACACATTTAATGCCACTAGGTGTGGCCGGTGGTGGGGCCCAGACAGTTGACCACTAGGAATGGCTGGCAGCTCAGCGGCTTGTTCTGAAAGTTTCCTTTTTGTTAAGTCAACTTCAGCTAGGGACTTCTTTTCCCCTTGCCGCGAGCCGGGCTTCCCTGGGATGGTGGCCACTGTCCCAAAAGCTGGAGAGCTGTAGAGAGAGAGTGTTCCCCCGCCCAGAACCCAAATCAGACACAACACACCATGGTCTGCTCTGCTTGGTTTCAGGGGCGAAAGACCGCAGAGAGCCCAAATTTCAGGCTTTTATTCTGAGGGTTACAACTTATCTCGTAACGGCACACGGGAGGAACAGGGAAGGGTCAGAGGGTCAGGGCCTAATCGGGAAGGAGTAAGGGAGGAGAGAGGGAGACACAAGATACCATTGTTAACTGAAGGACGGGAGAGGGGAGTTTGACCCCCTTTCCAAGGCCAAACCTAACTCTACCTCAGAGGGGCCTCACTCTCTAGGCCCCCACAAATTCCTCAGGGGATATGTAACTCTCTGGGCTTGAACCACTGCTACAACTAGGGGCCTGAAGCCACATCCTGAAGCAACATGCTATCTCTCCCTAAGCTTAAAAATTAAGATTCAATGGAGTATGAAGGTCAATGAGAGACTAAGGAAAGGGAAAACGGTCTGGTATGATTATACTATTTCTGAATCAAGCTGGCTTTCCCAACAAAAATGTGTCAAGCAACACAGACAACTCATATATATTAATTTCTTCTCTGTGCTTCTGCCAGTGCTGTATTTGAAGAATGCTGCCAAAGGGTTTATTCCCAAGCCTTGTGTTTTGTATTAAGTAACAGGATTTAATAACAACTGTTTATATTTTTATGACATCAGAAAAAAAATGTAATATTGACCTATGGAAAAATCCTCTTTCCCAAGCTCAAATTTGAGCATATCCTGAAACACAGAAACTCAACCACAACTGGTACTGAAAACCCACAAGAAAAGGTCTATCTGTGGTTCCTCCTGCTCTTCTCCAGGAGTGTGCATCCAGCCTGTGGCTCCTTCCTTGATGGTCAGTTCACAAGAACATGGAGGAGCAGAGAAGCCAGCAGTGGTCATTTCTGTACATTTTGGTCCAGTGTAGCAAATCTAAGAGGCCAACCCACATGATTAAAAGCAGTTAGAGGTCAGATCAATTGAATTCAAAGCTGCAATGGAAGGTTTTGGCTGATGAGAAGAGACAGATCTATTTGGGACATCTCAAGAGTTTACTGTCCCAGATGTACATCCTACCCTTCCTTCCACAGCTTTGTGAGCTATGGAGCCAATCAGCTCCTAAACCACTGAATTTTGGCACACACTGTTTGAAACCAGCTGAAATGGGTGATGTTTTACCATAAAATGTTATGCTGTAAATGATGATGTTTCAGGGCCTGACTGACAAGCAGTATAAATATCTTTACAGAAGAGGCACAGCTGGAGGCAGCAGCCTCATCAGACATCCCAGGAAATGTCATTTTGTCAGTCAAAGCCTTTGTAAACAGACTTAGAGAGCAGGATTTCAGCATTTGAAACTCACTGTTGTGGAGAGATATGACAAGGCCTCAGAAATCATGCAGACTTCCTTCAAAATATGGCTCAGTGGGGTGCAAAGGGGGATTTATCCCTTGTGCTTACCCCTTTCGGAGTTGCAGTGTAAGGGGTCTGTCCTTTACCAGGGTTATATGGTCAGAGACAACACACCACCCAACAAAACCATCTGGACATCCCTCAGAGCCTCGCTGCACAGGGAGAGAAATTAAAATGAGACAATAAAAATAGTTCTTTACCACTCTCACTACCTTCCCCTTCACTGGACATATCACTCTTGACTCAATTATGTAATAACAGCAACAATAGAAATAAGGGGGTTTGGGGGAAAAAAGATCAATATTTTTTTGAAAAAAACCCACCCAATTCTATCATAGCCACATGTGGTCCAGTGTTAGCTACCAGATTCTGAAAAAGAGGAAAAAACACATAAGTAGGAAGGTTAACACAGTTCTGTCTGGGTGGGGAAATGAGAAGGCCAAATGTACATGAGTCAAAGAAAGAAAAATAATATCCCAGAAAATGAATAAGAGATAACTATCCTCAGAATAATACTATATAAATACATTTGCTGTAGGTCACATAAAAGATTCATGGCACACACATGTACAGGTCAAATTACCTTTAAATATTAAATTTCTTTCCAGTGAGGAAGAATTTCAGATTTATGCTGTTTTCATAAAGAAAAAGGATGCACCTCATGCATTATTATTTGCTGACAAATGATGGTTTCTGGGTTTGCCTGCAAAATGCAGGTTGCAAATTGTCTTCATGATTAAGAAAAAAAGGAGCGAATCATCACGAAATTCATCTCTTCCCCAAGAATTTTCTTCTTTCTTTTGGCTCATTAAATCAACATTTTCCTATTGTGAATCCATAGAAGTTAGCATTGAAGAACACCTATTAGGTCACTAAAGTACTCCATTTCCCTGCTAATGTAATATTATTTTCCTCCAGCACATTTTGGTCAGTCCAGCTTTTAAAAGATTCAGCAACAAGGTCATGCTGTTCCCTGGAGATGTGATTCCACCCACACCTCAATGTTCAGACATTTTCATATTAACAGGTCTAAGCAGGAATAACAGAACCACAAAAAGTTGCAACAAAAATAAGGTCTGAACTCAAAGCTCGGCATGAAGTGGCACAGAGTGGTAAATCTATCCAACAACAGGTAACAAACTATAACCACTGAATTTATGGTTCCAGTTTGGCCTCTATCAGAATAAAACAAATGTGTTATTATCTCTTGGCTCTTTGATGGTCCTTGTTGAATGAGCTCCATCTTCCAGATGGAGAGATATCCAGAGCATGTGACCAGCTTCACACGGACAGCCCTGAAAATCAACCACAACTCTTGGTTGAAGTCAAGCAACTCATTCACTTAAAATATGTCTAAGAGTACAAGCTATAATAAAAATATCTTCCAAGAACATTGTAATACCTATCTAAAAATATTCAGAGTGCCTTTACTAATATACAAATAAAAAGTCTTAATTGCACTGTGATTCGTCACCTAATGGAGGAGAAAATGGTTCTCTTTCCAAACTGGCTAAGCCCGGGCAAGATCAGCTTTTGCTTTCAATGAAACTCAGTGACACCAGGACCAGGGGGGACATCAGAAGGTGCTGCCAGGCCTTGGTTCACTTTCAGGGTGAAACAGGTGATAAATGGTATTGCCAAATTCTGGGATATCAACCCTTTATCTCTCCGGCTCTAATGGCATGTGCTTAGCAGAAGGATAAAACCATCTCTGCTGTTATTTTCTCTAACTAGAGAGACTGAGAATTATTTTTTTTAAAATTTTCATCACCTACTCAAAATAATTGTGTGTATCTGTTCACTTTTAGAGCTTTGAGTCATAGGACTCTACTGGATTTAGCAATGATGAGCTGCACCATTCCCCTTTCTTCCTCCAGTAGTTAGAACCAATATTTCTGACTGCAAAGTGACTATCCATTATCAATGAATGCTTTGCAGCCTGTCTGGCAGGGTCTACAACAAACCTCTTCCCTACGCTAGGTACCAAAAAACCCTTCATGGCAAGTGATTTCATTAAGTCTTTATCCACTGGTGCAAATTAAGTCCTATCTGAAAAGGTAGTGGCAAGATCGTCCTCTGGCTCACCACATCCTTGGTGGCATCACTCTGCTGAAGCAGTACCAATCCAACCAACATTATTTCCTTAGGCTTAATTTCAGTCATGGGGTGTCCATCATTTGCAATTAAAACCCTGTTGAGACTTCTTGAATAGGACTTTTTATACTGATTTAATATAACAGAAATAACAAATACATAGAAGTATACGACTTCAGCCAGGAATTGTTAGACATGGGAGCTTAAAATGCACAGCCCTCAAGCCTTCATTAGACAAATAAAACTCGGTGGGTGGAGAGACCCATGGAAGGCAAGTACAAAAGAGGCGTGTTACACTCGGGTGGAAATTTGTTTTCCTTTCACTTCAAGTGAATGCTCAGGGGAAAATGTTTGCAGCATGAGTCCAGCTCTAATTTCAGTAATCCCCACAGCTTCTTCTGAGGGCAGGAAAGCCATTCTTTCCATTCATGGCATTGACTTTTTGTTGCCTCCATGCTACAGCCAGTCCTGCAGACCATCTGGCAGAACCTCATTTTCCAAAGTGCACACCTCACCCCCTTGCTCCAGCCACTGTCTCTCTGCCTAAGGACACAGACACTGGAGATTTCTTTCTCTTTTCTCTATCTTTTCTTTTCTTAGTGGTGACACTTTAAGAGGGATAGTGTCTGTCTTCCGTACCACAGCCCCTTGATCTCAGTGTGCTCTCTTTTCCTTTTCTTTATCCCCACCCTTGTCCCACCTGCTTTGTGTTTTATCTCTGCATGTAAAGTTGTGTGATTATGGATAGAGAAGTCACCACACAAACAGGATAGAATTTACCACAATGGCTGTTTTGTTCATATACATTTCACTGTCTGTCTCTTGTCGGAGCATGGCTATCATCTTCTACTAACAATATCCCTGGGTAAATGATAAAGTCAACTCTGGAGTAAAGCTAGACGTTTTATCAGCATGTTCAAACTATCCCCTTACAGCTCTGTACTTGCCAACTGCACATCCTTTTCCTACACAAAGACTCAATGCACATTACAAAGGCACTTATTGAAGGTGGTGTTTGTTTGCAGAGAGGGTGTGGATCCTGATTGCCATGGCAGTCACTCTCCATGTTTTTTCTCTCATCACCCAGAGAAAACTGGGTGATGCAGTTATGCTCTCTGACAAGTTCTTGGCTCAAGTTTGAGGTTACTTTGCTCCTTGCCAGGTCATTCTTCTTCATTCATTTGCTGATGGTAACTGATGGATTTCCCCTAAGCTGACAACAGAGTTGATCTAATGCCTCGCTGCAGGAGAAAGTCATTGCAGACACAAAATAAAAGATTGGAAGCTCTGAGATCTCTGCTGGCTGGTATCCTGAAGCCACAAGGAATTGATAACAGGGGACCCTAATATACTATCCATACGTCAACAGGCAAGAGGATGATAAACCTCCAAAAGTCTTTCCCGCTCTCAAATTTGGTGATCACATTAATGCCATGGAAAAATCCCTTAATAAATCAATTGCATCCACATCTTGCCAGGCTAGGATTAGCAGCCATCTGTATTGATAAAGATTGACCTGTAAAGAAAAGTAGAGTTGTGAAGCAAAGGTGGTCCTATAGTTCATTTATTTCTCTCTACAATATCATCAGCAGTTAAAGTTAATGGGTTCGGATGCAATTGTAGTACTTTGCCCAGAAATGCCTTTATGTTTGTCTCTCCATAGCTGGGATCTGAGAGGATTTCTCACCAACTTAATTCTTTTTTTGAGTACAGTATCCCTTTCTCTCCATTCTTTTCCTTGCATACCTTTTAAATAAAGAGCCTTTGCAGAAGAACTGCTCTGTGTTCTGAGTTTATATAGCAGTTAGTGCACCAGGACCCTAATCCTGGCCAGATGTTTAAGAGATTAGGGAGAGGAGGGGGATGCCTGTTTATACAGAAGGCTTTCTCTTGCTAGTCAAATAAAGAGAAATTTTCCTATTGGTTTAATTCTTAACTGTTTTGACCTCTCACATTAGGGTTAAATTTTCCCCTTTGTTCTATTGCAAAGTAAGACACTGTGAGAAGAGATGAGCCAACTACTTAATTTAGTTTCATAGGGATTGGTGCAAAGGCTTGTGTTGCTCACAGTTTCCTGCTTCCCACATCCCAGGCTAATTCCATTTCAAGCCCAATGGGAGCTTAGCACCTGAATGAATATAATGTCTCAGAATTCAAATAAATAAGAAGACAAGAATAAAAGATTGAATTTAAAGGGAATGAAAATCATTTTTCCTTGTCTGAGGATGTGAACCCTTCCAGTTTTGCCTGAACTTAATATTACTGAGCAGAAAAAGAATGCACTGTAATAATTGCTTATCTCTCTCTTTTCTCTATTTCCCTTGAACAGTGGTTGGGAGTTTTCATTTCCTATGTCATTTATAATGTGCTGAGTTTTGTATTTTTGTTTTTGTTTGGCACGTGCTTTGTGAAAAGGCCTGATATAGACTGCATCACCCTTTTTCATCCCAACCAACATTAATGATAACACCACCATTTCTCCTTAGAGTGCACCATATTCTGATCAGGACTGGATGAATTGAATAACTATATATGAGCTATAAAGCTCTTTAACACTTGGTCACAGACCTGAATCCAGTTTATATCAACAGTGAGCTTAGGCAAAATAGCGTCTCTAATTTTGGAAGCATGCCCACAGTGAAAAACTGCTCCTAAAATGCTTATTTTATAGTAATTTCAGCTGAAAGACAGAAAGACTGTGTCATAAATCCAGTCTCCTAGATCAGGGTTATGACACACTGGCAAACATATGCGTTGGATGTGCTCAATTGTACGTCTTCTGTTCTGTTCAGTATCTGTGAATGTCTGTCTGGAATTGCAGAAATTATCAAAAATTTTCTTTTTATTTTTTCATCCTGGTCTTAGTCCAATTACCATCAATGTCCTATTAACTCCTTGCTGTGACAGTGACCAGGATGTTGAACTCTCCCCGAATTTGTCCCAGTGAAAATTTTTATTCCTCATTTAACATTTTATACTCAAGCCAAACCAGCTCTTGTCTAAAATCCTGCAATTTGTAACAGCAACATTTATAAGAACCTTTTCTACTGCATCATTTTTTAACACATATAACAAACTGTACCATAATTGTCTGACTGTCCCAGGTCATTCCTCCTGGGGACATTAGAAAAAGTTTAGATTTAAGATCAATGTTTCCATCAAAGCAACATGAAAGGTTCCTGCAATGTTAGATGCTGTTCTGCCTCTGCCTTGCTGAACAAGTGGCTTTAAGACAACTAAGCAGCTGAACACATCTGGCTTCAGTCACCTAAGCTTGCAGGTCACTGGATTGCTCTTTCTGTTGTCTTTTGCCATAAGGATTTTTCCCAACCAGATTGAAAGCTTTTAAGTAGCTGTATGTTTGTGCCAAACAGTAATTGAATGAAAGGGAAAGATGTGAGCCAGATGCAACAGGCTAAATTCCCTCTGGAAGTTAATGGAGTTTCTTCAAATTTAAACCAATGAGGGATGATGAGGATCAGTCCCAAGAACCAACAGAACATATGGAAAAATTGATACATCCCTGTGTGAAGTTAGAGAAGGAGCAGAGGAATGTAAGAAAAATATGGTATTCAGATAAATTAACTTCTGATTAAAGATACCTACTTCCTGTTACAAGAAACACTTTGTATTCATCAGTTCTGCTAAGGAGTAGAGGTCTTTGCAGAATTCAATTGATGTATTTTGTTGGACAGGTTTTTCTAGTCTTTGATTTTAAATTTTTTTTATATCAGCAAATTGACAATTTTGTCCCTACATAGCATCTTATGAATCCATGTTTATTGGATATCTTCCTCACTGTCAGCAGGTACATGGATCACTTCTTAAAGATACATTTCACTGGAAGGCAGCACTCAGAAACAGCGAAGGCTCAGCAAGAGAAACAAGAAAATATGTGGACTTGAAATATCAGAGAGATTTCACCAACATTATGATCAAAGTAAAGAAATAATCTCCACAGTGGTTGCTATTTACCTATGGTGTTCCCAAATTGAAGGAGGAGCCCATGTGAATGCTTAACATGAATTTGTGAATAAAACTATAAAAAATACACAGATTTGAGCAGGAAGATTTCCTATGCTTAGGAAGGACTGCTATTTTATGTTTCTTTTCCTATTTCAAAGCGGCTTTAACACAAACTAAGATTTCAAAATAAACTTTTATTATGAGTCAAAACAAAACATTTAATCTGCACAACATCAGAATATTCACTCCACGGTGATCTTTTAAACTTGAGAGAATTGCACATTAAATACTGAATTTTCTTTCATAAAAGTTACTTGAAATGAAAAAAAATCCATGCCTTAGTATATGCACATGATATTCCAACATTACTGAAATACTTCATTGCATTTTTTTATGAAATCCAATTAGAAAGGACATTTTGCTCTAAAATAGATTATTTTCTTAAAGGCTGCATTTTGACCCTCCAAAATCATTCAACACAATTTCTAGTTGGCTTGAAATCAGCTTTTATCTTTTTGAGAAAAGTGGAAGTGGAGGCTCTGAGTAAAAACCTGACCACCCATGAGAGGCTTGCTGTTGACTTCAATACAGCCCAGATTTCCCCCACAGAATTCAACGGCGTCATGAAATTTAGAAGCACTGGCTCCACACTATTCAATGGCAGCAAGAGATTAAAGAGGAGTTTCACAGAATGGTGATAGTAGAATGTAATGTATATGGTTCAGATTTAGTCCACATCGCAGAATAGGCCACAGAGGTGAAAGGGGAGCTGGGCAGGAATTCCAGCTGAACTAGCTCACTTCTCCCTAATCCCTGCTATCTGATGAATTGCCCTTGGCAAGGACCACAGAAGTACCAAAGTTATGCCAGTGTTCAAGTGCCAAAGGTGATAGAAAGCTAAAAATCACTTTGCATCAGATGGCTGTAATAGATTTCCAAAGTTTGTCCTGGATCAGTTTCCCCGGCCATTGAAGAAACAAAAGTAGAGCTCCCCTTCTGTGCATATCAGCACTAATTCCTGTATACCATTTCTGAAAGGCTTCGGCTGGGAGACTTGTTTTGTCTATCAGCTTGGCTCAGAGGTGTGTCAACAGGGGAATATGAAGAGACCAGACTTAAAAACACTTTCTGGATTGGAAATTAAAGGGAGGGAAGGAGGAAGAGGGGGACCAGGGATGGGGGTGTTTGACAAAAGCACACACACAAAAAAAAAATACAAAGGAAATTATTTTACATTTATAAGAGTAAACTAGATTCCTCTGGTCTGACAGATGAGCATAACTGTAGGTCTACCTACAGACTTTGATAAGCACTTAAATGTAAACAAAAAATCAATTTGCATTTCCCTTCCTGTTGCCCAATGCAATGCATCATTTTACAATTGCCATTAAGGATTATTGCAATCCGAACACAGAGCCTTACACAGTTTGCACCCATCGTTTGTTTTCTACCCTGGCAGAACATCTCAGGCTGCTGGCAGTTTTGCACTGATGTTGTCTTTGTCCTGTTTTAATTTTCTGGAGTGTGCTTATTCCAGAAAGGGGGTTTTTTTTATCCTGAAAACCATGTTCCATGAAAGCATGTCACTCATCACCTCCTCATGCACTTATTTAGTGATGGTCTCATCTCCCATGCACAAACTCACTCCTGTTCTGGATGACCAGGCTCATAAAGCTACTTTTGATCTTATTGGAGTGTAACCTGGACAGTATCTTGGAGTCCACTTATTTCATAATCAACATTTAAATTAGGACATTCTTTTCTGATCTGTGCCCTCCCTCCCCTCTTCTCTTTTTTCTCTTTTTTTTTTTTTTTATGTAATTCCTGAGAAAGGGAAACAAGCCACAAGCATTCATTAAGGAAACAGCTGTGAACTAGAGGAGATCAGAAGTGCAGTCTGGAAACCATGTGTGCTTCTCATGTTACAATAATTGGGAAAGGATGATCAACGGCAGGTATGGAAACACAGTAGTCTAAGGTATGCTGAAAAAAAGAAAGATTTTATCCAAATCCTGCTCAGAATAATAGATCCATTCTGAGATCTATTGATCACTGCAGAGAGCACAAACAGCAGCATGTGAAACTGCTCAAGTGCTGACAGAATCCCCTCCCCTCAAAAATATACAGAACGTAATGCAAACGTCGATTAAAAAGATTGTGTTTAGCCACCACATTTTGTTTTCCTCTCAGCCTGTGATGTAATCTGTTCAGCTGTTAGCTGTTCCCTGAATTGGGGACCTATGTATCATCCCAACAATCAATGTGTCTCCGAGCCTTGTGCTTCCCAGAAATTACCTGAGCCAGGCAACTCTACAAGTTCCTTTTCCTCTGTCCAACAAAGCCTTGCTGCCTCAGGATGCCACAGGGCAGTTCAACATGTGAATCACTTGACTGGTGCCCACAAATCAAAAGCACATGTCAGCATGCAAAGCATTCACCTGACTTCACATGTTGAAAGGAAATAGCCGTCTTTATGTCTTTTTATTCATTTGAAGCACCAAAGACTTTGACTTGCTATCTCTACAATAAATTATCCTAAACCAGCTTAAGCTATCTGGTCCATATATCATTTAATATTCTTTAGGTGGCTTGAGTAAAAGGACTTTTGGTTTAGGTTCCATCCTTACACCATGGCCATGTCCCAGGGCTCATCAGGTGGGCTGTGGGACAATCCTGACGAACATTCTCCATCTCAGAGCTGAAATTAGCAGGGCTGTAGATACTTAGCCATTGTTATTGTCTTGTTATAGCATTATGCTGAATTGGATGAATATCTGTTAAAAAAAAAATAAATCTCATTTTCCACTCAGTCATTGACCTCCCTGTTGAGAACACACACATGCACTCATAAAACCAAATTGTATTATTAAAATACACCTGGACTAAGAACTTGGATTAAGACTAATGACCAGGCTTTCACAGGCTCCCCAGCAGAATATGGCAGTAGACTGCAATCACAACTGGCCAAAGTTGGCTTCACTCCAACACTCAAAGGTTTTATTCCTTAAGTTGATGTTTTTTAAAAGTGAGTTCTCCACCTGTTCTTGTACTATGAGGAAAACTGATTAAAAGGGGATCTTTTATTTTCCCATTCTCTTTATGAGAAATGATTTCCAAAGAAGAGGATAGGAAGATAAAGGTTTCAGTGTTTACCCTCATTATCAGACTCAGAAATACTTCTTTTCATGTAACCATCATGTGTGACTGCTCTGTTCAGTGTAAATATTTCTACATCATTTTAGCCATGGACCTTAATCGCTTCTACACTGAGCTCAGGACAGCCCCTATCCTGGGAATAGGTCACTCCCTGCTCCAGATTGGCTAGAATAACCCTGGAAATTAGTTAAGAACAACAAATTAATTATGCCTTAAAGGAAATTAGTGTATGCTAGTTTTCCTTGCCTTTTTCCTTTCCCTTTATCTTTTATTTACAGCCATCCTTTCATTACAAACAAGGTCATCTCAAAATTACAAAGATACAGTCAAACATATGCTTTGAGGGTTTAGTGCTAACCCTGTACAGTCAGTCTTTTTATAGGAAAACCCTAAAATTAAAAAGGATTTTGTCAAGTCCAGAGGCCTTCCCAATGTATTTCCACATAGCAAAATGCCTTCTCTGGTGAATGAGCACCCTGTTAGAGTGAGCAATCATTTGGCAGCATAGGTTATTTAATGGACACATCACTTTAAACGGAGCCTTCACCATCTGTTCTGCCCTCTAATTACAGATGCAAAAAGAACATAATTCACAATTGCATTATAAAAAAGTAAGATATAAGTGATTTAAATGCATGTGTATGTTCTTTATTCAATGCAGCATGCAGCTGTTATGTTGTTTTCATGTTTCAGACACAAATCAGTATGAAAATGGCTCTCCTTTGATAAAGAGAATTCCCTCACACAGGACATTTTGTGTGCAGCAAGCAAGAATTCGCTAAGGGCACAATCCCTACTTTTTCACATAAAAACCAAGGCTGGACTCTGTAAAAGGAATATGGGATTTATATCCCTCAGCCAGTGGATTCACAGAGCTCTGAGGCAGCCTGTTCCCAGCTACTCCCCTGGAGGACTGAGAGTAAGAGCAGTGAGCAATGCTCCATGAGGCTAATCCAGAGGGTGAACAAGTCCTGGAGGGGTTCATCCATTGCTATCTGGGGGTCAGAATGCACACATATACAGAGAATTTTTTCTTTATTTTCTTTTTTTTTTCCTTTTTTTTTTTTTGGTGCTTCAGAAACATCTTGCTCCCTGCATCATCGTGCCTGCTTCCCAGTTTGGCTTATTTGAATTCCCTGGAGAACACAACCTTGTGTTTGACCTGTAACCCAACATTTCAGCCCCCTTGAGAACCTTTCTGCAGGGCAGGAGTCAAGGGAAGGCCCTTCCTCCAGCCCCTTGCACCGGGCTGGGTTTCAGCCTAATAGAAGATTTCACAGTAGCTGCACAGCATATAGCTCAAAAAGAGAAATTTGAGAGTTCCTACTGAGTAGGAATTCATCCATCAGCAGCAGCAAAAGGCAGGAATATGCAAGCAAATAATCCATTCTTAAACTTAAATGATGCCATAAAATGAAAGAAATGCCAATTATTCTCAAGTGAGTCAAGACAGTTAAAGTGCAACCTTTTATTGGACTAACAAATGGGTTAGAAATGAAGCACACAAGCTTTCAGGATGAAAATGTATTTTCTTCAGGAGTTGGCAGCTTTTAAATTGAGCTATGGTCCAATCCAAGCTTTTCTTAAGGATCAATATGACTCCAGAAATTTTATTCTTTCTTCTTTTTTCTAGTCTTTTTGATTCAATAAGTTTTCTTTAAAGATGGCCGTTATTTTTTATCTACTTAGAAAAAAAAATCCAGTTTCAAATATTTTATTTTTTCACAGGCCCATAAAATTAGGATGTTTTTCTTTGCAGCTTTAATGGGAAAACTAGTTTTAACAAAACATTATTCTCTGTGGAGTACTTCTTAAAATAAAATGAAAAAAAAACTTCTCATTTCAGGTTGGAGATACTTCTTTTAGAGCTTTGCTTGTCTTGATACAAGAAGTTAATAATATCTTCATTTAGCTACCAATTTAAATAAGCATCTAACTTTAAACACAGAGCAGTCTTGGATTATTTCAGGAAAACTACTCTGTGCTTAAAGTTAGAAGCATGTTTAAATGTGTATTGTCAATATACATTACCATCTCAACTTAGTTGACTCCAGAAGATGTTTCCAACTCCCTTTCCTTGCTGTGGAGAATAAACTAAAATCCAGAAGGCCCTAATAGCTCCTATGGCTTCTCTACCCAGGCTGAGCAGTCAGTGGTCCTACCAGAGTCAGGTTTTATTAGATGAAAAGAGACTAATTTTCTAAGGTGAATGTGAGGAATATTTTTGTCTCGCTGTCTGTAAAAAAACGGATACAAATGTTATCACCTTTCTTTGAAATGTCCTGAACTCCACAAATTTTAAAGAAATTCCACGTGAAGCCTTCAAAAGTATCTCTTTTATAGGTAAGACAAATGAAAAAAACAAAATTGGGACATTCCCATTAGCTATTTTTGTCTTTCCCTTTGCAGTTGCTTTATGATGTAGTCAAAATATTTCATCATTCAAAATCCTCATCAGAAGTAATTCGCTGTTGCTTTTTTTTGTTTTTTTTTAATCCCCCAAATATTTTCTGTTCCTCATCTGTGTGTTGCAGATGTCAGCCCTGGGAGAACTCACATGTGATGGGGATCTGGCTGCAGTGAAGGACAGGACACTCCCAGTGATCCTACACAAGGCGTTGGAGCACTCTCCCCATATGTCATGGTGTTACAGCCACTACAGTCAATTCCACTTGATAGCTGAGCATATAATATGGAGTAAAAGAAAATTGGTTAAGTATGTTGGACCTCAGACAGTTAAGACTTAAATGTAAGTCAGAAAACTTCAAATTCAATGAGACTTTTTACAAGGCAACAATTCAGGGAGGGAGTTCACAGTGCCAAGACATCTGTGTACTGGGAAGAATCCTAGCTGCTTCTTTGGAATAAAGCACATACTGGAAATAATGCAATCAAGCAACTCTTTAAAATGAAAAATTACAGTAAAAAATCCTTAAAATAACAGAAGGCTCTGCCAGCAGTTCCAGTCTTGATATTGGTAATATGCAAGATGCTGCATTTCTTCTGAGTAAGCTATTACTGTCAATTCCCAAGAAAAGACCAGGGTTGGACTTTCCCAGTGTCATAATGTTCAGCCAACATAAACAGTTCTGATCAAGTCACTATTTGTCTCCTTTCCAAGACAGTTTTCCAATGTATGCTAATTTGTTTAGAGAAAATAATTGTATGGAGGAGGATGCCTATTTAAGCTCAGTATCAGTGATTTTCCCCAAGCAAACAGAAGGAAAATCTTGATAGCAGAAACTTGCAATGTTTTAAATAGCTCCTATAGAAAGACTGGCTCTAGAAGGGATATCAAAAGGCTATTTTTTTTGGGCTGAAACAAGCTGGTTTTGACCTGGGTTTGGGATCTCAGCAGGGAGTGGGAGAAAGAAGACACATCTTTATGTTCTTCAGTCTGCTTGTTCATTCTTGGGGGAATCTGTCACACCCCTAGGGATGCTCTGATCCCAGCCAGCTGGAACAGTCTTACGACAAGTCCTGCCAGCCCTGACTGTGAGAATGTCCTGAGCCTTTCTCCGCCATGCTCTCAGCCCTCCACTTTTCACAGGGCAAGGAAAAGGTGGCACAGACCCAGCTCTGCTAGTTTTATATTGCAAAAAGACACCTGTGAGAGACGACTCTTGTTTTGGCTGCTTGGGACCATTTTACTCTGCTTGAAGGAGGGGTCTGCCCAAGTTCTTCAATTTTGCTACTGAAAATTTCTTAAACTTTTGAAAAATAACAGAATAATAGCATTTGGAGAGCAGGGAGAGAAGAAGGGGGAGAACAAGAAAACCCTTCTTATCCTGGCTATGATTTAGAGCTGAGGATCTCTCTGCACATTAGGCAGCACATCCCCACAGGGGTTGTAGAGACAAGTTAGGTGAGGATGAAAGGAAGATCATATCACCAACTTTCTTTACATGCTTCTGTGCAGATCAGATAATCCTGTCATGCTAAAGGATTGCCCCTTCCAAGGGGCTGACTCCAGTTCTGTGGGGGAAATGTGCACCCAGTGAGGCAGGGATCTCTGCACACCCCCCTCAACATGACTGAAGAGTTGCATTAAGGCCCCCAAATGATTTAAAGCCTCCCCCACCTCGCAGACATAATCTTTACACTGCTCTAATTCCATCACCTGCTTGGTCCTCAGCCCAGTGAAAGGCTCGCCATCTTTCCAGACCTCAGACACGCATTTATGTACACTGTAACGTGTCTGTGTATGTTAGAAGACCTGCTGTATAATTTTAGTGCCTTTCCTTTCAGTGAGGTCATGGAACTATGGGCACCCTGGGGAAAAAAAAAAATTAAATGTGAAGTATAAGGAGATGGAGTCAGATTTTTAAAGATACTTACATAGGTGCCAGCTGGTTTTCTAAGATGCTTTACCCCCTAATTTCAGCTGACTTCAAACAGCTTTGAAAATCAGACTTCAGTAGCCTAAGTTGATTTTGCTGACTGTGAAATAAATCTCAATTGATTTCTGGAAGTGTGAGTGAGCAAAGAACACCCTCAGCAGCCTTTGACTTCAGATGATGCTCAGTGCCCCAGAAATTAGGTCACTCAGTGCTCAGGAGGATCACTGAAAAATGCAGGCATAGAAAGAAGTGGTTAGTGTTTGCCGGGGTGACTTGGGAAAGCAAGAAGTTAGTCCCTGGTGAAATTGGCCAGGACTGTTCCCAGGGGACAGGTTCTGTCCCATCAGAGTCAATTGGACTTTGTCATTGGCTCCTTGGGGTCAGCAGTTTTGCCCAGGACTGTTTTTGCTGCCAGACAGTTGTCAAATCCACTGGGCAATTTTTTTTTTCTTTCTATTGAAATGCATAACACAGTGATGGGGTACTCAGTTATAACATTTGCAGAGGACAAAGCTGAGGCCAAAAAACCCTCTTTTCCTACCTATCCCTCATATCTTACAGAACTGAATTTATTTTTCAAATACATAATTTCTCATCTTCTGTTTAGTTTCCAAGTCCTAAGGGCTGATAGAACTCAAAACAACATGAGAGAACTTGCCTGTCTTTATTTTCTTAGATTTGCTGACAACTTATTAAACAGACACAAACCCCACTCTTTAGGGAGACAAGGCAGCCTTTCAAGTCAGTCCAAGATCACAGGTCAACGAAAAGCCAAGAAACAAACCCAACTAGGCAACAAGGCCTGAAAAACTAAAAATATTGGTACCTCAGAAAATGGAAGTAATCATAGTCAGGAGGGACCTTTTCTTGAGGCTTTCTTTCCACATGCTTCTGTACAAAAAACAGCTACAGATGCTCCTAGCTTTTGGCTTTTTGCACTGGGGAGATGCCTAGTTCAGATGGAACCAGTCTGACTTAAATACCCAAAGCAATCTAGCATAGATCATAGGCCAAATTATTTTGTTTCTCCACAGCCCTCATGTCCCAGGTCTAACATTTCTTTTTCTTCCAAGTCTAGAATTCCCCTTAATACATTTTTAATTAGCTCATTCATCCTCTGTGGTGTCGTTACCACCAGTCCACTGCAGAGAAGGGAAGGGATAGGGTCAAGCTGGACAAATATGAATTGTTTGGGATGTTCTGCTCATTGTTGAAGGAGTGAGTCACTGTAAAGGAGGACACAGACACATCCAAAAGGGCATTCCACAGCCAGTGAGCATAATACCAGACAGAGAATATCCTAAATAGTTGAACTTGGCTATGGCATACCAAGTTCAGAAGTCTCTTCAGTGAACAGAAGTCTCCCCATTCCTAAGTTTCCTCCATTGCTGTCTGCAGTGGTAAAGATGCTACTATTTAAAACCTGCCTCCAACATATATTTTGATTCTATCTACTTTTCCAGGTGAAATATTCATGGTTCTGGTTACAAGACAACAAAGGAACTAATGAATGACCATTTTGCAAGGCAATTGCTTGCAGATACATTCTCGCAAGTTTTCTCTGGGAAATTGCCACAGAAAATCCAAGCCTTCTTCCTGGTGTAGATCTTGTGGGAGTATTTAATTTTTTAAGAGGTGGTGGGGTTTTAATTCATACATTTTTCAGTTTCTTTCAAAGCTTTCAAGGCCATTTCCAGCTTTCCCACGAGAAAGGAAAGAAAGCCACCATAACAAAGCAGGAAAAAATTACAGCCCACCTCGTTTCTGGGGAAGAGGTACCAGGGCTTGGGTTTCATCTCTCCCCCCTTTGCCCTCTACTACCTCTAGCCTGTCCCCACCTCCAGGGGAAGGAAGGTGGTTCTAGCTCATCGAGGTAATAAAGTAAGGCCTGGGAGGAAATGTTGTCTTTTGGGAAAAGGCAAAATTTTGTGACTGCATTAAAGTCAACACTATTTATCTTCACCTCTTGTCCAATGGGATGACAAAGGGACACAACTGTTAGACCCAACCCCTCTGTGCAGCTGCAATGCAAAGAGGGCAGGGACTGGTACTTTCAAGTGTCAGACCTTTTGTGCCCAACTACTAGTTTATGAGGCTGATGTCAGGCATCTCACTCAATGAAGTCTTTGTCCTAGGTGTATAGGGCAGGACAGTGGAAAAACTACCCTGTCTTATATCCCAGGCTCATCCATCTTCTGCTCACCCGGTTGCTACATTTTTTTTAAAAATTTTTTTTTAGGCTACCCATTGCATTGCAAGTAAGGATTCCCCCCTCCCGGGTTAATGTACTGGAAAATTGCTCTGCATGTTTATGTGGAGGTCCCTTCCAATTGAAAGAGAAAAGGAAAGAGGAAAAAAGACTATTTGGAAAGAAGAATATTTTTCCCACTGAACTCACAGGGCAGACCCCAGCTTGTGGGTTCTGACCCTGATTAAGAGAATTTCAATGACCTGCTAGGAGGTTTATTGTGAAGTTTGGCAGAATGCACTTCCGAATGAAATTTTTTATTATTTATAATCACAAAGGTGGATTTGAATGGTCTACATTCCTCTCCTTCACCAGACTACTCACTTCAAGACCCCAACTTTAAACTAGCACAGATCACCTAGACCCAGTTTGCTTCAGTTCTCCTCCAGCTCCTGGACGTCAGCCAGGTTCTCTGTTTTGAACCAGTTCCCATTGTGTTTTCTTGGGGTATTTTCTCTTTTATACATTTAAAACTGCGTTGCACAATACAAATTTAACTGTTGTTGACTTTGGACTCAAGGATAGGGCTATACAAGTGACAGCACGATATGAGATAACTTGTAGCTGCCACTGGATAAAAATAGTCAAAATATATGCCTACAAACAAAAATTTTCCAGGGTTGAGGCTGTTTTTAGCTGAAATTAAACTTCACATGGTCTCTGGGGTTTGAACTAAGACTAACATTGGTCAGAAGTGAAATACCACAAATGTCCCAGTGTCCGTAAACAAGCTAAAAATCAACAATCCTATTTTCCCAGGTCCAGAAATGCAGCCACTTGCTGTAGGTTCATAGATATCCACAGTCATGGATTGAACCTCATAAGTGACTGGGATAAAGCCAGGTACTCAAAGGAATTTCTTAATTCATTGAAAATGCTCAATGCCCATTGCCAGTGCTCAGGGGCTTTTCTGTTCTCTTTAAATGGGGTAGTATTTTTTTTTCCCCTGCTCAATGACATGAGAATAAAATCCTTCACCTAAGTCTGCCTCCCCAAAGCTATAGCACTAGGAAAAATATACACAACTGTTTATTTATCCTTATCCCAGCAACAGTGTGTCCTGCTGCCTAAGAACCAACCTCTTTCTAGTTAGTGGGAAAAAGAAAAAAGAGAGAAGGAGTTTTGTAACTAAAAGGGCTTTAGAACACCTTTCTCTGGTTCCATACGGTTGCAAGAAGATCTTTCCAGTTCTGGGATTACAGTTCTTAACATGATGTCACTTCTGGTTATTGATTCTCAAAAGAGAAATTCAAATACAACTGAGGGGGCATTAACTCCTTCTGTATACAATAAGGAATTTCCACACATGGGGTTTTCTGGTCACAAAATCTACCACAGAAGTTGGAGTGAGGCCCTACCCTTTCTGTAAGCTTCTGATTACTTCTTGGCATTTGCTTTTTCATTGCTAAATATAGATGCATGTAGGGACCAGGGGCTTGCTCCGGATGTTTATGACTGACAGTGTGCCCAGACCAGGGGGTGGACTGAGCCTCACCTCCCAGAGCAAGGGCTTCCACCCTTCCTACTCTCCTTTTTAGGAGTCAAGTGACGTTGAACACCCCATGACCTCAAACCCTGGCCAAACCGTTGGCACGGCTGGCCTGTTTATTTGGGTAGAGCATAAAAGAATTTTGGCAAAACTGACAAACCAGAGTCAGATAAGGGGAAACCTTCAAGTCAAACACAAACATTAATATGAACACCCCTAATCTCCTGATCTGTCCCCTTCCTCAGGCAAAGGTCAGGAGCATTTGGTCCCCACAGACCCTTAACAAGCAGATGTTACTGTAACATGCCCAGGGAATCAAGCGCAAATACGACCCCTGACCCCAGTTGTCAGCTGATCCACTGAGACTCTTAGAAATATACTCTTAACTTTTATAAATTCCCACTTTTTCCCACCATCCCACTCCATTCTTTCCCTTCCCTCTCCCTTGTGTCTCCCAGACCCGTAGCTGCTGAGCGGCACTTGCACAGTTGCTCGCAGGCTGACCCCTCTCTTCACCCAGGTCAAAGGCCCGAGACCCAGGGCAGGGCTCTTTTCTTGCCAAAGGCCAGCTGATGAATCATTCCCAACTTGAAGGGAACAGAGGAGAGGGGAGGAGTTTGTCTTTCAAAAGGCCCTCAAACAACTGTGGCCTATATATCAGCATTTACACTATTCTGACACTCTTAAAAATTCACTTTCCTTTCTGATAATGGCAACAAAAAGTGAAGGGGGAAGGGATGAAGGGGCTGAGAGGCACTCCCTGGACAGCCTGGGGAAATGCAGAGCCTGGTATTGATGGCAGGAAAGGGGGTCTCCCTTTGTCTGAAGGGGGATGCTAACATGACCATCCTTCATTTCAAAAAATGCTCCTGTTAAATAGAAAAAAGCCAGAGGAAGGAAAAGAGGGTTTCCAAGGAAAGTTTCAGTAAGCTACACCAGACAGACCAGGTTCTGTCAGACAGGGCAGCTTTGTCCAGAGGTGGGAGCTGTCAGAGTTTCTCAGTACTCAGGGTACAGCCCCTTCTCCTTCCTCTCAGCCCCATGTGGGGTTCAATGTTTCGCCTGTAACATCCCACCTCTCTTCCTGCCAGATGATCCACTGCAGGCCTGCAGAGCTCATCTGCGCAAAAACCTTTCGGTTCTGGGCTGTGTCACACTGTCCACCACGGAGGAACTCTCATTCTAAACGAGCTGCAGGAATCACAAAAACCAAACCCAGACACCTTCCAGCTCCAGAGAGACGTTGCTTGGGTTTTCCAGCGTCTCCACCTCGGCATGTGTGACTCAGGTCCACGAGCATCTGGAGACCGCAGGTGGAGGGATGTGGAATGCTCCCAAGATTGGTGTTTATTTTTGTTTGATTCCCTTCACCTTTATAAAATCACAGAGACATTTTTGGCCCCACACCAGGCTTTGATTTGAAGTGAGGATTTCCCTGTGTGGTTCACATTCCCTCTCTGGACAGTGTTAAACAGTAACTGTAAGGGATGACTTTTACTCCTGGCTAACAGGATGCTTGTGCAGACGGGGCTGTGTTTCCATAGCACCTTGGCCATGGCTGCCTTCCCAGCTGGCCTTTCTCCCACTCCCATCCAATGATTTGATTCTAACATCACATGAAATAGTATGAGTCTTCCTTTACTAGCACCAAAAAGATATAAACTACTAATTTCCCTTTGTCAAAACTGAGTCCTTGCCCAAAGAGAGGGAAGGGGAATCTCCCTGCCCCCAGAGCAGTTTAGGATTTTGCTCAGCCTCATATTCTATTTTTTCACCTTAAATACATACCATTATTTAGTCTGCCGCTGTTCTTTTAGAAGTATTCTTTTGTGCAAGGTGATCACTTTCATAGTTTAGAAATATTAAAAGATCACAGAGAGCATTATCCAGGTCTCTTTCCTGCAGAATTTCAAGTTTCAAACATTCTCCAACACTCATTTGATTGCATCCTGACTGAGTTATGAGCATGGTGTTATTTTGGATGGTACCTTCTGAAGTAAAATCCTCTATTAGTCTTTTGTCTCCCTGTCTAGGTTGATGTAATTACAGTTTCCCAGTTCTTCAGGGTAGAATCTGCCATTTACCCCATCCCCTGAACTGCTTTTAATGGCTCACTGGCTATCAGTGGCAACATGGGGCTTGATGACAACAAGCTATCAGTTACTACATATCTGTCACAATTATTTTAAGACTTCATACTCATGTGGCAGAGGGTTTGCCTATTTTATTGATTTTTATTTTTTTTTAATTGATGTACATGTGTATTAGGGTAGGAGGTTTGAGGCAGAAGGTGACCTACATTCCTTGAAAAAAGAAAGGAGTTTAAAATTTAAAAATACACATAAGTGTAGCTGGGCAACACATTCTATAAATCACAGTCTTGATTTAATAGTCTAACTAGTGTAGACAAGTAAGAAACATGAACATCCTGGTTCCAGAAAAGTCAGTAAAAATTTTGCCATTAACTTTAAGGGGAACTAAGGCTTCACCTCAAAGCTTTTAATCAAAAAGTGTGAGCTAGCATGTTCAAACAATGCCTTCGGATCCTAGTCATGGCAGAGTCTAAGACTCTGGCAGGAAAGAAGGCTCTAATTCAAAAGCTTTTCATGTAATCTCCTGGTTACAGAGAGATGGCTGCAAGCCCCAGTTCTGACCTCCTGGTCATTCACAGCATTTTCCTTCAGCAGTACCCAGCCTTTTGGTTTATCCTGCAGTGGCCTTGCAATAAAAGAGCATATCTGCATGAACCAGCAGCTCAGCTACTTACGTTATTCCTCCCTGGGACACAGAAAAATCTGTTTTCTGCACTACCTCACAATTTGTGCAAAATTCAGCAACAAATTTCTTCTCTCTGCCACAAAGGTTACACTTACTGTGGGTATCTCCACTAGTACACTTATCTTTACCTCTTGATATACAAGCCCTGATGGTTACCCTTGAGGTGACCCTATTTGTTCAGATAGGTGCCTATGCTTATCTGTAAACCATCCAATAAGAATCCCATTATCATTGTAGATTAGCAAATGATTTATACTTCAAAGCTTCACCATTCATTTTAAATAAAGAAATAAAACAAGCATTTAGGGGTATACAGTAAGTAGACTAGGAGAATATTTGGTCTCAGTGTGGTCAAAAATAATTTGTATGCATAAACATCAGAAAGAGAATGAAAATCTCAGAGTTCAGTGGACTGGAGGTTATTTTCTTGTAGTCTGACTTTGAAATCTCAGTAGAAATGAATTTTCTCAAGACTCATTATCCCTCCAGGGGCATTTTATCTCTTTATAAAATCTTCAGATGGTCCAGTAGCATTTGTTTTCCTGGGACTGGTCTAGTCTGTGCCGGGTCCAGCCCATGATGTAATTTCTAAACTGCATTCAGCCCTAATGGACAGAGAATCCACAAAAGTGCCCACAACATTTCCATGCACATAACTCACAATTTAGATCAAGACAGGAAATGTTTTTTTCCATTCCATGTGTAAACATGACATTTTAAAAAAGCTTTCCTATCTCAAGTCAAGACCAAATGTTAAATAGCAAATATTTTTAGACATCAAACATCCACACATTCACTAAGGAGAAGAGAATTTAATTTCTCTTCTAATCATGTATTTTCTTTCACATGAATTTTCCTTAACTTAACTTACATTGCAAACTAAACTACAAAGTTTTTCCCAGGCAATGGAAGAATTTTTAGAAACTATTGAAGTGGAGCAGTTTACCAGTTTCATCAACCCTTTTTTTGAACAATTTGGCATCTCAGGGAATGAGTACTGCTCATTGGGAAAAGATTTGTTGATGGCCTCCACCACAGATATATTATTTAGGTTGAGAAATACTTCTAAGTACATAAAAAGTCAGTTTTTGGAAATCAGAATCTTCCCCTCGGTGTAATTTCTTACTATATCATGGTTTCAAACTTGTTTCCTGCTTTTTTCTCTGTTACTTTTTGCAACACAGTCCCCAAGGTCTGATTTATTTATTTTGCCCAAATCTCATGCCTAGGCCACTTTTATTAACTGAAAAACCATTAAATTAGATTGAACAAAGCTGCTAAGGAACAACAAACCTTTTTTTCCTACAGATTAAATAACACTTATGGGAAAATAAAAGCTGCATGTAATTCAAGTTTCAAAAATTTTGCAGACTTCTGGAGTTTTCTCCCTCCTGGTTTATTTACCCTCTTTTAGATTTCTAACCTCAGTTACTAACACACTACACAAATAGCAGGGGTCAAGGTTGAGGGTAGAAGCCTAACAGGTGAAAGGTTGAATAACTTGAAAGTCAGAAAGTGCACTTTTCAAGGAAGAAGTTTAACAGGTTTGGGACTTCTCAAACACTCACAAGCTGTTGTTCTCTACTTTCTTGGCCAGGTCAGTGCTGACATTGCAGTTTTGATGGTCACATGTTTTTTCTTTCATCGGCTTTCTACACTGTCTAATTTTGTCCTTGCCCTTGTAAACCTTTATCTTTTTACTGAGGCCTCATTCCTTCTTTAGTTGTTTGTCCTTTTTTTTTTCCTTTTGTTTGCTTTCTTGGAGTTAGGTTTTATCCCCTCTCTTTTTGCTCTTGCCTTTTATATATGTGTGAATGCTAAAAGAGTAAGTACTGTGGGTTATGTAGTATCTGCAATACTGGTGCCACTGTTCACCTGTGCCGGGAGAAGCTACACCAAGGCAGAGCATAATGAATTTTAAACTCTGTTCTGAGTCCTTAAAAAAAAAATCTTCCCTTAACTTCATAATTTAGATAGTTTTTGAATCTGATGGCAGTATAAAACATAAAGCTAATTTTTCCAGTCTGGAAATGTTAACTGTGAGAAAATGCTATAACTTTCTGCCTAAACAAGGAGCTGGTTTTTTCTCTGTATGGCTATGTCTTTGTTGTTGTGTTTCTTTTTATTTAATGAAACGGGAAAAAAATTGATTCCAGCTATAAGGAATAGAGAAAGTTCTACTTCTATATCTATTACAGATACTCCATCTGACCTAGCTAATCGGTATGGGGTTTTTTATTCAATGTCATGAATTTCAGGAAATTGCACAAAAAGTACCCAGATTTGGATAGAGAAAATTTCCCAGATACATGATAAAATTTGGAAAAGTTGATTCCATATATATCAGCAGGATTGGGACAGGTATTTTGTCGACCAGGACTACTGTCAAGGAGGCATTCTTCTGTTAAAGACCTTTGCCAGAAAGGAAGGAGTGGTGAATCAGTAGTGACTGAAGACAGATAGATGCTGAGGCAAGGTGGCTTGCAGTTGCTTTGATTCCCAGATATCCAAGGAAAACTTCCATGTGCAGGCCTCCCTCTCTCATTTTGTATTCTCCTGTGGCATTCTCATTGCCAAGCAATCATATTTCGACTCCTGTGAGGAATGGAGACACTCTGGCCATTGCTACCAAAAGCAAATGGTGTTTAGAGCTAATGACCAAATCAAAAAGCTCATACGTGAGATCCAGAGTTTATTCCCAGGAAGAAACTAGCAGGGGACCAAATGGATGCATGAGGCTGAGCACACCCTGTGTTTGGCCCCTGGAAAACTGTCAGGGAACGTCAAATACAAAGAATGTCAAGCATCCAGCAAACAGTCACTGGAGCCTCAGCTCGCCTGCAGTGAATGCCCACAGGAATTTCCATCCTGCCTTTGCTAAAAAGCCAGATCTGACCCTGTTGCAGGTGAGGTTGGTCCCTTCTAATTGAAAGGTGGATGAGCTGCTTTGCTGAGAGGGCCTCATGGATTGTAGGGATCACCATCCTGTCCTAGGCTGAAGCTCAATCTGCCATCTGGGAAATCTCAGTGCATTTGAGAAAGATATTATTTTTTCCTTCCCCTTCAAATTAATTGCTGAAGTTTTCTTTTTACAGTAGCTGGAAAGCAAACATTCACAGCACAAGGAAACTTCCTTGCACCACAGAACATTACCACAGCAGAACAGCAGCTTAAGCTGTGCTTCCCCATGTTCAGGATATGTACTTTGACCATAGGCCATTCATCATGCACTCAGCTATTGCTGGTGGTTAGACCACAGACATCCAATTGCTCAGAATTAGCTCCATGACATTCTCTGGTTAAGTCAGTGCACATGGTAAAATACATAATATACTTAAGGTTAAACTTTAAATGCGACTCTCTAAAAGTCCTTTCAGCAGGACTCCATGGAGCTGTCTCCTGCAGTCAGCCACCAGCTTGTCCTGTGAGCATGGTTGTTTCCAGTGTCTTTTCTTCCTGGTCTGATAGAATTAGAAATGTAAGTACCTGGAACAACGAGAGGAATAGGCTCAGGCCCGATGGAGATGTAAGGGCTGGGAGCTGTGATCATGTTACTGGACAGACAGCACATGTTGTTTTGACTGATCCTGCATTGACTGCAGTTTTTTCATGAGTAATAATCCCTCTCATAACAGGGAAACCCTCACCCTGTATGAAACCACCCCAAGACACACTATGTGCTCCAGGAAAACTGGTCTCTAATCAGATGGTGGACTGAAATTCAAGTTTTCAGTGTAACCACAGTTCGGTGAGGATCTATGTGTACAGTTATGATTTTAAAAACCCACAATGATAATAATATCCCCAGCACCCTGTAGGGAAATTAAATAAAACTCATAAGATAAACTAAGACTGTATGGAGCAAAAGGGAAAGGAGAGGGCAGGGGATGGGGCAAGAAATTTGAACACTTTAGGTTTCACATTCAGTTGATCATAAAGACCTGATACAGCTCTGGCAAGGGAGCTACATGCACCCAAACAAAAATTTGTCCAAAAAGCGTTGTTTGGTTTGGTTTTTTTTCAATTGCTTAATTGGCTAAAAATATCCCTTATGCTACAAAGAATCAAGAGAAGCCCTATTCATGTATTTTCAATTTCACCCAAGTATAAATATTCATTGCACTGTCTTCTTTCTGTTAAGTGAAATTTCAGGTATGTGAAATTACCTTGCAGCACAAAATTCCCTTACTTTCACAGCACTAATTATAATTACTTTTGCTGTTCCTTTAAGAATAAGAACATTATCAGCCAGCCCACCTCAGGGAATAAATATGCATCTCACTTTGATGAAATTTGCACACAATACAGGTCAGGTAGTTAATGAAGCCATAAACCATAATATGTCTGAGGCACTAAACATCACCTTATTCATTTGGCCTTGGTGTTTAAGAGAGCAAGAGATGTTTATTGCCATGAGATACCCTCCTCGCATTTAGGATCACCATTCATAGCCAGCTCTTTGTAAATAAACATATAACCTTTGCAATGGTAATTTAAGACTGTGCAGTAAAGAAGATGCAGTGAGTGCATGGAGAGTGGAAGAGAAGATAAAAAAACCTCATGAATAAAGTCGAAGGCTGCAGGCTAAGGTGTTTATTAAGTCCCAAGCTGTTTTTTCCCCCACTTTTCCTCTCTACTGAAATAAAAACAATGATTGCTATAATGCTCTAAAATTAGAGCACATTTGTCGTTTTTAAAAGCAGCTAACAACTGAACTTCAACTGTGCAACAGCATAATACATGTAGAAAATAGATCTGTCCCAGGCCTAGCCTCTTCTGTTGTGCAATCAGCCAGTAAGAAAGCAGGAGATCGCACCAGATAATGTCAGTTTTCTGCTTCAGAGTGGCGAAGGTATAAAAGGTATACGTTAAAATGCATCAATGAAATGCTGCAGTCCATCAGACTGACTTCCTGGGACGGAGAGAGTTCACTTTCTAGCCATGGTGCCATGTCTTTAGCACTTGTCACCAAAAAAACTCCAAAAATCCCCTGCATTAAAATGAATAAAACCCTGAATCATAAAAAGGCTTTGCATTTCAGCCCCAGGATGTCTAAGTGTTTTGCAAGGAGGCATGAATTAAACCTCCCAGTGTCCTGAAAGGTAGTGAAAGAAGATAACCCTGTCTGGTTTATGGTAAGGAAACCAACACATGGGGTCCTGACCAAGGGCAGGTAGCAAGTGTGAGACAGATAATAGCTAGATCTGATCTCTGCTCCTCTGCTTACTCCTTTTTCTTACTCTGAAAAATGCTGTGACAATTTTCTTTAAAATTCTCATAATTCTCATTAACTACTCTCCACAATTTTACAGCAGAAAAGCTTTCTGTGCTCACACATCAGAGAGGTTCAAAAAGTACTGCAAATCATCTGTTTTACCACCAAATCATGACGAAATCACGTGTCTCTGGGTCTTGCTAAACAATCTGTAAAGAACTTGGGTGATCCTTTAATTTCAAAAAAAACACAAACACACAGCCCACTGTTGCCTAGCCTGAAACACTGCGTGCAGACACAGACATGCACAGTTTGTGACTCTTAATTACCTGTTACTGTCTGTGGGGGAAAGACTTTTTGATCTGCGGAGATGTTCAGCAGTATGATGGTGTGAATTCTTTGGTGCAACTTGTTGAATCACAGCAGCTTCCAAGCAAACTTTATTTCACCCAATTAATTCATTTGTGACAGCTTCAAGGAACCTCAAGGCTGTTCTACTTTTCCATGCTTGGCAAAGAACCCTAAGCTGCCTTGAAAATCAGCCAATGGCAAATATCAGGAGTAGGATATGATCCCTTTCCCCTTTGTCAGTGTACACTGCACCCATCAAGGTCTGTCATCATTGTCACTTTGACAGCTCATGAACCAGAGAATGCCACACAATGGGATGAGTTACTTATACAGAAAAATCAATTACTAGTTTGCATTGGGATCACAGAGTAAATAGCTCAGGTATTCTGATGAATATCTTCTCATCCCTTTCAAATGTTCACATGGTTTGGTACCTCCAGAGAACTTTTACACCCTGTTGCATCCAGAGCAGCCACTGTCTGTGGGTTAGAGCATGAACATGCCCTTCTGGGACTGGCTGCTAACAAG
This sequence comes from Petroica traversi, assembly GCA_025920805.1. Taxonomy (NCBI): domain Eukaryota; kingdom Metazoa; phylum Chordata; class Aves; order Passeriformes; family Petroicidae; genus Petroica; species Petroica traversi. The sequence goes on along the minus strand of JAHLSL010013266.1, from coordinate 101,674 downwards.
GAAAGTGGATAGATCCAATAATAAGTATTCTATAATGACACAATAAAAGTTTGGGAAATTGCAGGAGTCGTGTTTCTCATTCAGAAGCAAACTTAAAATAAACTTGAAAGCCTGCAAACATCACAATTTTTGTCTGATGAAAAAGTCCCGGCTGCACAGCCCAGTGAAATGACTTTGCAGGAGTATATGAAAGACATACCACAGGCAAATTGAGATACAAAGTTTGAGTTTTTGATCCCAGAGAGAGAGAATAATGTGTCCCTCCATTTATTCATGAACTCTGCAGCTGGCAGGGGCTGCATTCTGTTTGTAATTACCGTGAACAGATGAGGGAAGATTTTTTCCCCCCTTTTATTTTGACCTGCAGTTAAAGAAAATTTGCTTGTTTTATTTTAGGTTTAAAAATGATGAGGCAGCATCAACCTGTGTTTCACCCCAGAGCTGTTGATTTTCCCCTGTCTTCTCCCCCTCCCTTCCTTTCTTCCTCCCCTCCACCCCCCAGCATCTTAATTTATTTCAGACTATGAGTGTGCAGATTCCCAATTTAGTGGGAACAGTTTGCTGCCAAGGCCCCTCAGGGGCTTTCTCTGCAGTTTATTTTCTTAACTACAAGCTTCAGGTTGTTTTGTGTGTGCGAGTGGTGGGGAAGGAAGGAGGGGACTGCATTCCTTCCTCCAAATTTACAACATGAAAAGTTTGGATTTGCTTTTAGCCAAGTAAGTTTTGTCCTTCCTTGTCCTACTCTGCATTTTGTTGTTCTCTTCCTTCAGCAAGCACCCAGCTGGCAGCCTCAGTGACTCACAGAGGAAAAGTATCAGACACATTTCTTGCTGAAATTATTGTTTGCCTCTGCTCCCTCTTTTTCCCTGTGTGAAATAACTGCTCACAGAAGGGTGACAGGGAAAGCTCTGGGCTCATGCCTGCTTTTGCACAGCTGCACTGGGAATATCTTTTTGGAGATGAGTTTCCTTCTTCAAGGTGGGATACCATAGGAGCCCTGCCTGAAGCCTTAGTAGGTGGGACCACTAAAGAAAGCACTCTGGAACTGCTCAAACAACTTTGATTTTAGCAGCAACACTACCAAAATATCCATTTTCTTGAGCACCTGATGTGCCACCAAGCTCTTGAACCTACTGACGTCTTTTTTTCGTAATGGGAGTTTTGTCAGGGCAAAAATAATGATGAACTAACCTGTCAGCCAAGATATCTGAGCTACACGGTGGGAGCAAGTGGTGGCCCAAGTGCCCAGGTGGTCCCCACAGTGTCCCATGCTGCCAGAGCCTGGCCAGCAGTGGTGGCACCCAACAAGATCACCCCATTAGCCCCAGGGATTTCCCGAGCGGAAACACAGGAGGCCTTGCCTTGCTCCAAGTTTTAAAAAATGTTGGTTGCTGTTCAAATGGGAGTAAAGCCAAAAGGATAACAAAAACCAAACCTGTTTCCTGCAGACTGGGAAGTCTGTGTTGTAGCACAGCCCTGCTGCCTTCCAGCCAGGGGACAGTCCTGGAGAGGGAGAAAAGGTCCCCTTGGGTGATGGCCCTCGCTCAGAGGAGCTGTTCCCCAGTCCAGCGAGCAAAGGAGAAAGCTCACACAGCCTTTTCTTCTTGCATCACCTTCTCCAGAACCTGCCCCAACAGGAATTATTCTTGGATTTGCTCTCTTTCTGGGATCATCAGTGGCACACCCCTTCCAGAAGGGGCCATAGAAAAGGTGAAAAGTGAAGGAGCCTGTCACAGGAACTGATAGAGCTCCATTGCCATAGGGGTATCAAACACTCAATCCAAACCCTGATCAATCCTTAGAGGAACACATATACATAATTTCAAGCTGTTGAAATTAAGAGTAAGCACAGGAAACCCCAGCATGTTATCAACAGTCTTTGAGCAATAATAATAGAAGGTTCATTTCATGGAGGAAATTATTTAATCCAAACTATTCACTCAGCTCCAAACACAGGACAGCAATATGAGAGAAATATGAAAGTAGCTTTATTTCTACAAAAAAAAAAAATCCCTAGCAGGTTTTCTTTAGGGAAAGCAAAGTTTCCCTCCCATTAGCCCACTTCCTGCAATTCCACAGTGCGACTGTGTTTTGGGAATAAACTCAAATTTATTTTTATGCAGATTACAGTAGTCTCATGTTTCCTTAATACAGTTTCATAGCTTATTTCCTTTGCCCATGTTAACCAAAAACTGTTTAACATATGCCTCACAACCAGCCATTGTCAGGCCCGGGTTAGCTCGGGGACTCTTCTTTTTCTAGTTTGTTGTAGAGGGGAGCTGGGGGTAATGGTTGTTGCAGGAACTTTTTGTCATTCTGTTTCAACTGATGAGCTTTAAAGCTATATAGATTATTTTCTACATTCCCAGAGATTTCCACACATTGTGGTTTTTTACTTGTCCCTTTCCTCTTTTTATTTAGTTACCACCCAGTGATTGTCCAGTGCTTCAGGTGATTGCAAGGGATCTGTTTTATTCTTTTCATGGTTATAAATAAGCAAAGAGTTAAATATAAAAAGGAGTTTCATGGGACTGATCCAGAAGACACAGGGAGGACTTTCAGCATTTGGTCACTGTGCTGGTCCAAGCCACTCCTGAAGGTTGCTCCTCCATTTCATAGGATCATGTGAGGAGTGGGAGAAGTGAACACAAATGGCAGTGAGATGTGTCTCCCATGACAAACCACCTCTCATTCAAGCCCAATAGCATCACCTCTCTCAGACTAAGCCTGCCACAGGACTATGGCTACGGATTCTACGTGATCTGCTCTCCATCAGCCCAGAGGAAGAGCAAAAAGAGAGGCTGTTTCAGAGGGAAGAGGAGGCAGAGAGCAGATCACACTGAGCAAGGGAAAATTCTAGCCCAGAGGAATGGGGGGACTAGATCAAACAGAGAAAAAAAAACCCAAAAAAACCCTCATGTGCCATCTGCAAGTCCTTTGTGGTCAAGTCATGGAACAGTGGGACACAAAACAGGAGATGAGAGAAAGATATATTTCTTCATTTGTTCCCCACCTTCTAGCGCAATGTACATTGGATCAGTTCACCCAGTTTTTCTAACTCAGGGAACAGATGGTGTCATATTTGAATATAAAATGAGTTTTCATTTGCTTTGCCTTAAAAAAAAAAAACAAAAAAAACCAACACAAACAAACAAGAAAAAAAAAAGAGCTCACCCAAAAATGATGCTATAGGTTTTTTTTTTACAGACCTGTGGTCTCAGTTACAAGCTGAACTTATTTCAGTTCCCGGATCTAATTTGTGGTCTATTATGGTCCTTTTATGCCTGCAGATGTACAAAATGAAAAGAAGTCCCTTCTAAAAATGGAAATACTTTTCTACTTAGACAATATTCATGTTTTGGGGAAAAGTGAAAAACTGTTTAACTACATTTGGCAGCAAAATTCCAACTGTACAGGCACAGAGTTTGCTGTTGTTGCTCTGTGCTGTGTAGCTTTGAATCCAATTAGAATTCAAACCCTCTCCTTTTTTAAGTTTCTGTTCTGTTACTGGAAACAGCTTCCAAAATGAGTACTTTTCTCATGGTTCCTCTTGTCAGGACCTGTGAGAAGGACTAAGAAAATACAAGAGAGAACCTCTTCCTATGGCAGTCCCAGGACAAAGATGAAGAAACCAGATTAAACAACACAGGATTGATGAGATGGATGTCTGTGGCTTCTGTTCTTCTTTTCTAAGGCATGAGTCTCATCCCTGTAGATTAAACCCTCCAGTTGTATGCCAGTGAGATTTTCTAATGTCAACATGGGAATCAGGGGTAGTTAGACAGTCATAAAAGTAAGCTTATGTAACAACAGAGGAAGCCAACAGGTCAGATGAACAATCAAGACCTTTTTCTGAGTCTATCTGCAGTCTTTCACTTGCATCACTTTTCCCTTGCTATGATGCTTATAAAAGTTTTGGGCTGCTTGCAGGTGCCAAAATATTCTCAGAATAAATTTGCACTGAATTTGAGGCAAGCTGACTGAATACCTCTCCTGAGTCCCTTATTTTCTCAAATTCCACAATTATGATGTTATTGCAAGTAGAGCCTTTTTTCCCCTCCTTAATTTACACTCTGCTATCTTACATATTACCCTGCAGCACATCTATAAAAGACCTTGGCTGCTGAGGTGGGGCAGGAATTGAGTGGTTTAGGATTTGGTAAAGGGATTAAGGAGTCTTTCATTTCTAGGTCAGTAGTTCAAGACTGTCAAGACTTTAGGCTGTCTACTGACCTGTGTTAAATATATTGGTGGATGTCGCTTATTCCCTATCAAAAAATCACCACCACATTTGGCATTGATTTGACTTTATAACAGAGTAGGTTTGGTATGCATTAATCAGAAATGGGAGCATGTTGGAAAGCTCAGATCAGGATGTGAAATCTCCCAAGGTTTGAGAATGGATGTGTGTCCTGGGTTGGCCATATGACCTGTTTGTATCTCCAATCGTCCTCTTGCGTATGCTGGACATTAAGTTCTACAGCTTTAAGTTAGGCCCAGAGAGACAGAGAGAGTGAAAGTGGAGGAAAAAAAAAAACCACTCACCGTTTGTCTGCAGGAGTCACATCTTATCACTTAGAAAGGCCTTGAGAGAGTGGAGAGGCTACATTCCAGCGGGACTGCGGTTTTGTTTTTTTGTTCCCCTCTTGGGGTGTGCGGGAACGGCACCCAGCGGAGGGTTTCCTCGGATTTCTCTCGGCTTTTTTGCAGGGAGAGACTTTGTTTCTTTTGCTGGGTATTTTTTCCTTTTTCCTCCTCCTGAGACTGGCTGGCATCGCGTGGGCCCAAGACACCAGGGAACCCCCGGGCCCCCCCCCACCCCCCTCGCCGACTTCTACAGCCAGGCCCGGCAATCGCCCCCCCCCCCCACTGGAGAACTGAACCGGACTCAGACGGACTCTGAATCTACCATCTCTTCAGAGGAAGGAGAGGTTTCATTGCTTTCATATTATCCAATTTTTTTTCCTATGCTTGTGAATATTCTATTTGTTAAATAAATAGTTTTTTCCACTTTTCTCTAAGGAAATTCTTCCCGGACTTGTAGGGGGAGGGGTGATTGGAATCGGCTCTTCCTAGAGGAGACCCCCCCAGAGGTTTCCTCCTAAATATTTGCCCTAAACCAGGACAATGTGTTTGGGGTTCTGGTTTGACTTCTCCAAGCAAAAAGTCAAGCAGTGAAATGTGGGTTTCAAGATGTCTAGTAATTTAGGGTTGTTAAAAACCAAGTCCTACTTTTAATTTTAGCTCTGCCATTTTCTTGTGAAAAGCAGTTTCTCTCCCTACTTCCCACCTGTCAAACTGCAGGAAAGCTCAAAGTAAAATACCTTTTTTCTAATTTAGCTTCCAGAGATCCCTGAAGACAGAAAGAAAGGAAAACACAGAATTTAGGAGATTATTAATCTCTCAGTTGTAAAAGGGTTTGGATAAACACTGGAAGAAATACTGGAAGTTTGAATCTTTAAGTTTATCCAAATTTTAAAAGGAACTGTATTCCCAAACAAATTCAAATATTAGACTTTCAAATTGGTTTTCTGCAACACCTTAGAGGGGAAGCTCCTCTACTTTCTCTTTTTCTCATACAGCCTCACACTCTTCAGCATGCTCTTTGACCTTAATGGGATGCTATTTGCTGATTTGGAGTCTCAGTCCCAGCAGTGAGTTCATAATAAGAGTCAGCTGAAGAAAGGCTCTTTCCCTACTTTCCAACAATTGCGCATTTTAAAGCATCAAGCAACACATTGCTTCTGCCAGCTCTCAGAAAGATGTCAAATTGAGTAAAAATTCCAAAAGCAGAAAGCTCATTGAAAGTACACTCAGATAAAGTGTTAAAATGCAGCATTATCTCTGGTTGGTAGGCAGCTTTCATAAATGGCACCAAAAATAATTAAATTAGAAGATAAATACAACCTGGAAACAGCAGGAGAAGTTATGCTGGACATAAATCTGCTTGTGATACTTTTAATTAAAACTGGATGTGATACAATGCTCAATTTTATATTTCCTTCATTATTGGGATTACATTTGTATATTCTGCTCCATTGTAGGCCTGCACTATCAAGTCCAAGGGAGTTCAGATGTAGTTAGATCAAAACAAAGGTTTAAAAGAGGCAGGCAAGCAGAAAATATTGGGGGAAGGGGGAAATAAAAAGAAGGGGAAAAAAAAAAAAAAGAAAAAAAAGAAAAGAGGGAGATTCCCAGTTGCTTTTGTAAGCCTTCACCTCTCACGGCCTCCAGGATGCTGTGGTGACCACATGTTCCATACCTGACCATATTTTGGTTCGGGACCTATTAGCTCTGAGGAATTTTCTTCTTTGAAGTTTAAGATTAAGCATAGGCCTGGCTTTGCTGCTTTGCCTGAGCTACTGCCTCGCCCCATAGTGTTTCTGGGTGCTGTCAATACGTCTTTCTTTTTCCTTAATCTCCTCGCGTGACCAGATGTGTCCAGAAGTTGAGTTTTCTCCTTTTCCCTCATCTCATTGTGGACATACCAAGCCTCTGTTCTTACCCTGGAGCTCAGGGAGAAATCCTAAGGGGTGGCAGAGCCTCTCTGCCTGCCTGTAGGATGCTGGATGTCCATCAGTCCTTAGCTGCAGTCAGCCCTGTCTTCCCATTTAAATATTTTGCCATGTGTCCAGAATAACCCGTTTATCAAACCAGCAGCAACAGAAGGAAGAAAATTGTTTTCTGGTGTTGTGGGGGCAAAAATTTCTATCTGTTTTCTCTACTGGGAGAGCATCAAAGATTCTCCATTTTCCAAGTGGTGCAGAAACCAAAACAAACCACTCTCTCCCTTCTTTAGGCATGCTTGACTCCAGGTTTACTAACAGTGAGTATGCTGTGTTGGTGTGAGGGAAAGAAAGTAGGAATTCAGAGATACTTCCTCACTTTTGATTTGAGTCCTTCAAGCTACAGTTCTCCCAGATCTGCTTCTTCAGAAATCATGGCCAGCATTTTTCTTGCTAGCTAGAGAAAGCTTAATTTTCAGCTTCAAGAAATTAGTGTTCCCCATGGAATTGGCTTAGCATGGAAAACTCCCATTCCCCCCCAATTACAGCTGCAGAAGTAACAGTCATGTGGATAGCTACAATACTTTACATAGCCCTGGTTCTTTATTTTTCCAAGGTGAAATAGGGAGGGAGTTGGATGCTGCACCTAGTTTTGCCTACCTGACCTTCCAGGTGTGCACTGGCACACCTTGGCATGTCTGAGGTTTTGCCCTGATGGAAAGGACAGCAGGAATTAAGTAAACTGGATGGAGACATTTGCAGGTGATTACGGAATGGGAAATTTATCTGTTTTCTCAAATAATTTGCTGACAGGCCAAATATTTCAGGATTGTGGGGACTGGAGAGAAAGGAAGACATTTGACTGTTTGTAGGAATCCTATTTCCCTTGTCTGGGATGTCTGTGCTTCAAGAAATGGCATCATCATGGGCTGGGGATATCTGCTTACAACTTTTGAAGGAGACCTTTAGTCATAATCTATCAAAGCTTTAAATGAACATGAAAACAAGGAGACAAAATGAATAACTCACCCTAATGGAATAAAAGATGGTAAGATCTCACAGCACACCGTGGTAGTGTTCCAGCATCCACTATATAATGTTTCTTTTCCTGAGTGAGAATAGTGCTCATTCTTGTTGTTTAATGTCTACAAGGTCTAGTAGAGACTAAATCATGATAAGAACCACAGATGTTTTGGAAAGCCGGAAATTGGATAAGTGTCAGTCACTATCACCTCCATCAACCTTAACTTCCTTAGTCACAATGCAAACAGCTATACTTAGTTTTATTTCATCATTTACTGAGATGGGGAAAAAAATATATCCTAAACACTTCTGGACAGCAGCTGTGGGTGGAAAATATATAGGATGGCGAAGCTTGTGAAGTGTGCAAGAAAAATAGTGCTAGTTAAAGATGCCTGAAGATTGGGAATGCCAGGGCATTCATGTGCTTCAGCTCAGAAAAGGGAGGGATGCTGCATTTCACAACAGAAAGCCTTAAAAATAAAATAAAGTAAAAATAATTGCTTTGAGAACCCAAGTTAAAATGCAGGTGTTTTGAGAGGAACATAAACATTTTTTCCTAAATGAGGCGTTGAGGACTGGGAGAAGGGCAGTAAAATTAGTGGAATTACTGCCTGATTTTAACCAGATGATTGCTGCAGTTGGACACCAGCGCGGTTTCATTAGGGACTCTAATTTATAAGCCATTCGCTGCATTCCAGGGGAATGCAGCAACTCCCCCCTCCCCACACTCCCAAGGAATGCCAGTGCTGAACTTTATGGCAGCAAACCCTCACTACACACTTGCTGGCTTTGGGGCTTGTTTTTGTCCTTGTTGCTATTGTGGCTTGTTATTTTTAAGGCCTGCTTGGCTGTAGCACTGCAGCCAAGAATTTTGGGGGGGGAGAAAGGGAGCCAAAGTGCCTTAACCCGGGCAGGTAGTCCCAGGAATCTGTGTAAGTCTCCACTGGTGTGGAAAACATATGGTCCTTCTACTAAAGAGCTGTCCTGATTTATACATAATGTGCAATCAGATATATTACATCATTTTGGCATTAGATACTAGTATATTCCAGATATAAAATGACCCTTTTCCTGGCCTTCCATTAGACCCTAAATTGTCATTAAAATACAGTCCTGAAAGCCTGAAGCAGGTGAGGTTTTGGCCTCATGTGACCTAGCTCAACATAAATTTGTCTGATCTTTATAGAGGCAAATGGCCTAATGAACACTGTGGATAGAGGAGATTTCCATGTAGCCAGCCCTTGGGATCTGGTATTACTTTCAGAGGTATGAGATTTCTGCCTCAACCCACCTGGCAAAGCAGCAATAACTCCTTTTCTCTAACAAATAACACACAGCCCTCCTTACATTCCTCCTGTTCACCCTGCTTAGCCATCTTCTGGACATACCCACACAACATTACAACATTCCCGTGTATCCCTGAGTTTTACTCCTCTGACACAGTGCAAATCAGCAAAGCCAAAAGAGGGTGATATGAATTCTTTCCTCATTTCATGGGTTCAGAGCCCTCTGTGTAGGGCAGAAGCATCCTTTTGGCATATCATTATTTTCTGGTTGTCTCCTATTCCTTCTCGCTACTGCTTTTTTCTCTGAATTTCGCCTTTTCCATCAAGAGCTGCAAAGGTTCCCTATTTTGTCCAATCAACTTCCTTCCCTGTGCTGCTTGCAATTTTAATTTACACTTTCAATACATCTGAGTTTCATTTTTCCCCAGTGACTATTTCCTTGGCTAACCCACTCCCCACTTTTGGTAGGCTCGCTGAGGTCCAGCAGCCATGGTTAGTGTTTGCCTGCTGTTAATCCTAACCCTCACACCTAAATTATGATTAAAATAGCAAACAGAATCGCAAAGCTGGCAGGGGTTTAGAGTCTTTCACCAAGTAGTTATAATACATGAATGTTACACATTAAAACACACAAATGCAGGGAATGAGGTTTCCCTTCAGTTGTAGTATTTATCTCCCGTTTTTTGAGAGCAACCATTCTGGTCTACCACTGCCACTCTGCTGCTGTCACATCTCACAAATTCTGCTGGGTTGGCTCAGATATCTGCTTCAATGAAAAACCTATTTAAAACCCAAACCAGATTTATTAAATAATGCCCTTCCCCTGAGGCAGGAATGAGCTGGCAGAGAGGGAACTGTGGCGATGAGGAGTAACCTCACATATGAGAGAGGAAAAGAGAAAGTCAGATTGCATTAATTAATTCTTCAGCATCTTGTGTCCTACCTGAGAACCTCTAGTGAAATACTGTGCAGACCTCATCTTGACCAGATTCAAATTCACCTTGAATTTGAATCATTTAAAATCCATCCCTGGAGGTGTTCAAGGCCAGGTTGGATGGGGCTTGGAACACCCTGGTCCAGTGGAAGGTGTTTCCTTCCACTTGTGTTTGTGTAGGTAGAACTGAAAAACTTAACTCCCTCCCAAAGATACTTTGATTGAGATGTGGTTTTTCAGATTGCCTAATAGCTGTTCTAATTATTCCCTTCAAATATGACTCACTGAGTATTTGGGTATTTTTTTCTGTGCCAAAAAGCATTTGTGAATCAATCCGGCATCTTGTCCATGCCTTTGTTAACCATAAATATTTGCCAACAGCCTATACGATCAATTGGCAGCCTACAGCTGTTCACAAATGCTTCTCTCAAGGAATATTTGGAGATCACTGTTCTGGTCAGTAACTGAAGGTGAGGGAGTCACCTGAGCTGCAGGGTGATGATGTTAGTCCAGAACTGCCTGAAGCTCTATAAACTGTGTGATGACTTGTGGCAAGAAGTTAATGATGAAGAAAAAAAATTTATTCTCCAGATTCCATTTTAAACTATTTGTGTTACTAGGAATATGCACCAATTTTCAAAATTACTCAGTTTTGCAGGTGCCTGAACTACTTCAGCCTCCCAAACACCAACCATGTGCTTTCACCAAGAGCAGAAGTAACTAATTCACTTTCTGATAGAAATCTAACCTAAATTGGGAGTTGCTTTTAAATTAAGTAATTACAGTGCTAGACTTCATTTACAAAGGTAGACAAGTTTGACCAAACCCCTTCCATTTTTCACTTTGCTACATCTGTAGACTTACTGGAAATCTTTATCAATGAAAAATATTAGTATGATAACTTACTTTGGTGTTTTTCCATTCCTCTATAGCTCTGAGGTGGCAAAGGCCCTGACACACATCTTGCTGCAGTTTATAAAGCAGTTATTTAGACCATCAGACTATCAGATGAATTGTCATGTAGTCATTTAGATTTCTCTCATCTCACCCTTTGAAAGATAACAGACTTCATAACTTTGAAGACCTTTTATTTGCTTGGTTGGTGCTACAGAGCCAGGATTCACTGCCCCACCAGGGCATTTTCAAATGCTTCATGACCCAAGTATTTTATTCATTTTCTCTGGCATTCAGGCTCTAACTCACCTGGTTTTATCAGTTTTTAAAACCAAAGAAACTACTCTTTAGGCATAAAGAATATCCATCAGCTCTCTGTGTTAATCAATTTATAATCTTCACTACTAAAAAGGAACAATCTGGCATGAATTACTTTCCATTGCTATTCAGAGACCTTTCCGGACTTGGCTTCTTGTTTTCTTAAGATCACCTGTATAACTGAGGGCTAAAATGCAGGGCAATTTCTCCAGATCCCTCCCCAGTCTGCTTCTCATCATCTCATGGATATGTGCAGCTTTCATGGAAAAAAATGTTGGATAAAAGAAGAAGCTGAAATTTTTCTAACACCAGAGTGAATCCAGGCAACTTCTGGAGATCAAGTTGTTAAATAATCATTCTGAGCAAAATTTTAAACAGTAAAATAAATTCTTCACAAAGTTAAAAATAAAACTTTGAAATTTTGCTGATTTATTGAGTAAAACGCTATTTTTTTACATTATAATTCTCAAATATGAATACAATTCTGTATTTTAAAAAAATAAATAAACCAATTTTTCTCCCTTAGAATTCTTTAAAGAATAAATATGTTTGTGGATGTTTGGACAACATGAAAGCTGCATTGAGAATGTCTTCTACAGGACTGACTGATCTAGAAGGGTTCTTAGGATAACATCACCTGCTTTAAAAAATTGCTATTGACGGAACTCCAGATAAGGTTAAAAATAAAAACATCATCAATGATCCACGATACAGCAGAAATCTTATGTCTCTTCATAATTTATATCAGTCTAAATGAAACTTTTGCTCTTTATGGTTTTGTTTATTAGATATATGATTAATAATTAGAGAAGTTGTAGGACTAGAATTAATGCATAATGTATGTCTTTATAAAGTTACAATTAACATTATAAGAAAATTTCTTTTGTAAAAGTCACTAAAAAAGTAATGTCCTCACTGACAAAAGGTAAAACTTTTTGAGACAGAGCGAGTCAGATGCCTGAGATGGGAGATTGATGCTGGTGGGAAGATCTGCTCCATCTCTTCTGGATGGTCCTAAGGAAGGTGAAGCAGAGCACAGATGTTACACTCCAGTGCTCTGCAGTTAAAAAGGGATAAATTACTAATAGATGTCTCAAAAGGCCAAACAGAGTGTCATAAGCTTCTAAAAGCTCCTAAGATTTGTTTCAGCTTCTTCTTTTTTTTTTTTCCCTATAATTATCTCACTTCTAGGCTAAACTTAACAGGAAACTCACTTGATTTTGTAAGAAATACTCTTGTTGTTTAAGAATGCAGATGTTGCAGAGGCTCAGAAGGAAGTCTATGTCCATTTGGCCAGCTGTGTCTTAACAAGACATCCACAGACTCTTCATTGTACCCTTAAAAATTAATCCAGACAAACAATGACTTAATGCTAGCTCTTGACACAACTGCACTATATAGAATAAGGCTGAGGACATCAAAATAATTCTCATTTGAGAGCAAATGCAGCCTGAACCCAAGTTTGGGAGTCTGCTGAGTAAACACTACCAAAGGAGAAATAAACATATTCTCTTGGCCTGAACTACCATAACTCTCTCAGCTGCAGAAAGAAAATACAGCACAAGAGAAAGAGAAATGTTTAGATATGACTTAGAGGACGGAAATTTTCTGTTCATGTTTAGGAGATCTCACAATATCTGACCACAGCCATGTGTGGTAGCTGAAGCCTACCCCTTACCCAAAAATATGTTCAGGCAGATGGAGAATGAGATTTCTGGGATTTGATTATCAAGAATAAAACCTCAGACTGGATGAGCTAATGTTGTTGCAGATGCATCATCTTATAATCTCCATGAAGAGAAAAGGGAATATTGAAATGTCCCTTAAAGAAGTCTTTCAGCAGGCCTAATCTGCCCATTGCATGGGATGAAGTTGTTGCCTAAAACTGAAGGGGATCTCTGCATGAGTCCCTACCAGAAGAAAAATCAGATCTGAAAGAACGGTAAACAGGGGAATGAATCAAAATTTTCCATTTACGTGCTATGGCACGAAGATCCCTGGGTCCTTCTTCTATTTTGTATTGTTCAGAAAATGGACCCAGATTGATGGCCTATTATTTCATGTTTTGTTTATTCTTGTCCCAGACCACCTTTCCTATTTCCCTAAATTCCTTTTGTCTCGCATCAAACTGTATTTCAAAGCCCAGCCCAAACAGAACCCTCCAAAAACCTTCCTGGGACAGTATCTTCAAACAAAATCCTTATTTAGGCACTTAAGCCATTAACAGAGTGGTTATTTTTGTACAAAACTCACTTCAGAAATACTTGCAGAATGATTGTGACCCCTTTGAAGCCTCCTTGCTCTCCCTGAGAGGAGTGGCTGCATCGGGTATGTGACACCGGGCACTGCAGCAGAGCCCAAACTGGGATTTTTTTGTTTGACCCACGGGCTGCTGAGCTCACTGATAAGGTGGCTGCTCTCCAAGAAGACATCCAAACCTCCAGGCAGGCCCCTCAGCAATCGCAGAGTCAAGGTTTTTTTGCCACATACAGTGACCATTAGCTGAAAATGTCAGAGACCAAAGGTCACTGCAGTGCCCTGGCAGTATTTATATGCCTGAAAAGTACCTGGATGCCCCTGGGTATTCCAGTGTTACTGCTCCTATGTAAAACCAAGGATTTCCTTTTTTAAAACAAGATGTATTTTCTCTCTCTCGTACATGTCACATACATGCTCTGCCTTCTAAAGAGTTATCTCGTGTTTAAAATAATGTGATGGGGAACAGAATTCCACCCTCAATAAGCTGTAGGGGGAGAAAGCTGTAAAGCAAAGGATGTTCCTACCATTGTTTCTGCATTGGTAAAAGATGAAACCCTCAGACAACAAGGAAAAGGGAAAAAATCCAAGGAAAAAGAAAAGAGACAGTTTTAAGGGCTTTTAAAATATCTAATGCTCTGGGATCTAAATTGGCAAGGATTCAAGCAGTGTCTTAAAGAGACAAGTACTTTATTATACTTTCTAATTCTTCCAAAGTCTGTCCGTAGGATATATGAGCTGGCTCTAATATGACTACTCTATTCTCATCCTCCAGTGGTATACTCTGGTCTCAGCTCATAAATTGAAAGTGGAAGATCAGTAAATCAGCATGGACTGTTTCAGAGGGACATTGTGAATTTCCACTCAAATCTTCTGGTTTATCTTAAATATTTCATCTTAATGTCACCTTTAAAAAAAATCATTCAAGTAAGTTACAACATCCAGTTCTAGACTGATTGCACTCCCCCACTGATCTTCTGCAGAAAGGCTCCCACAGCAGTACAAATACCATGTTGGCAGCTCTCTGCTACAGCTAAGGAAGGAGAAATTCTGGCCTGGTGGAGATCCTTAAAACATTCCCAAGGCATGTTTTGGTGCACAAATAAATTAGAAGGAGGTGCACATTGCTGTAACACAGCATGTGCACCACCCCAGCTCTTGGCCAAGGCTCCTTTCCATTTCTGTGGGGGAGTCCCATGTCCTTTCCATCAGCATGACCAAAACACTGGAATTCATTACCATTTACTGGGCCAAGCTATTTTCTGTTAGGTCACAAATTTCAGCAGTCTAAGCAATGGGAGCTATTTTTTGAGGCAGGAGGGGCTGTGGTAGTCAGAAGGATTAAATAAAGACACAGATGAATACTCTCAATGAGTCTCTCAGGAACAGCCTGGCTGAATCTCCTTACAATAATAATAGCAACTTCCTCCCCTGAGGAGGAGCACTTCCCCAAAAGTTTGAAGAAACACCTAGAAGGGAAACTGAAAGATTGCATCATGAAATGCACTATAAATGTCATTTTTTCCAACCTATGGCAGCTGTACTGGGCAATAAACAACGGACCCTGGAAATACAAGTTTTTTTCTGTATTCTTCTTTTAAAATAATTGAGGAGTTACCTGAGAAAAATGTGCTGATAAAATTGCTCAGAAAGCTTAGGTTTGTCCTTTTTTTTCCTACACTGGTCTTGTTCTTTTTTTCTACAGAATGGAGATAATTTGGTTTTTCAGGTCTTTAAAGGAAGCTGGGAGTTTCCGTGGCTGCTTATTTATATAGGGCTATATACCACAGTTAATTCACCCTGACAAGAATGATGTTGAGCTTTCTTGCCATATGATCTTCTATTTAAGATCCTGTCAGTTTTGAGGACTCTAAATACACCTTCTTTTAAATATTTAATACCCTTCAGTGATATATGCCTTTAGGCTCTGAGCCTGGTCCAATCATCAAAACTTAAAGTTTTCTCTATTTCCCATCACCACAGTCTTCTCATATAAATTACATTTGCACTCCAAATTCTCTGGTGAATTTCAAGTTGTTTCCTTCTCATTTGCCATTCCCTTTCATCTAAAAAGAAATAAAAATCTTCTTCAGTACCTCCTATAGGACTTCTAAGCTCTTTGTAAAGTAAAGTCATCCCATCCCAAAAATAAATAGCCACAACAGCTTGTGATAATGTCTCTGATAATTTGAATGGTGCTCGGGTTCTCTACGTCTTCCCTCTTTTTTATTAGGGACCTCCACATGGAATGCTAAAAGAAAATTTAAAAAGGGTGATTTCTCCCTCTACTTCTTGGTCCAGTGGCTTCCTCCCTTCTGTTTTGGTAACAACAGGGATAAGACAAACAACAGACTCCCCAACACAGAATGGAGAAGTTCACAGAGTAAATAGAAATCACTTCACAACACTGATCCGATGATGTGTTATGGGAAATGTAAGGCTGGACCAAATCAGCCAACAACCTGTTACTTGGGGACACCAGGTCACTGAAAGAAGCATAAAGCTCTTGCTTTGAGTGAGACTGATGGAGTTTTGGGGCTCTGCCTCCATGGCTATGCCAAGCTGGTTTCCATTTTGACCACAAGCTCCACTGCAGACTTGGAGACATTTCCTTCTAATTAAATATATCAAGTAGTCACAGCCTCAAACCAATGCAGATCCTCATTCAGGCTTCTCAGCACTATGAAGAAAGAGAGGGTTAAAGGAGTTGGTTGATGTGAGGTTTTCTTTCGTCCTTCATCTCTCAACCAGCAGCCTCAACCATCAACACATTTCTCAAGGCACATAAAGACTGGGTCCTTTCCAGATTTATTTGCTCCTCAGTGCTCAAAGTCCTGCAGAACTTGTCCTTTCCCTGTATCTCCCCATTTTCACTTCTGGATGTGTCACACATGCACACACACCCCTGGGAAACACACAAGAAAAAGCCTGACCCAAGGATCCCAGGATGGGCTCCAAGTAGGAACCCAGGTGATTGGGATATCTGTCACATGCTCCAGCCATGATCAGTAGTGAGGCAAAAGAGCACCAGCAAGAGCCTTCATCAAATGGAAATGCAACTAAAACAAAGTGTGCGTCAGGTTCAGTTCAAGAGAGGTTCCTGGAAGCTAACTCATACTAGCCAGGGCAGAAATTCCAGCTCTTTGACAGGAATTGTCCCTAACTCTAAGTAAAAGTGTTTAGACTTCACAAAACTCTGCAAAATTGCCTTTGCGTGTCAGCAGTGAACACTGTATATTCTTCTAAGACTTCACAGTACAACTGTCAGCTGTCTATTTTCTTTCTGCTACATGTAGAGTTTATACAGACACTCCCAGAGGAGCCTTTAATTGCATGTCATGACAAGTCTCCCAACCTCTTTGCAGCTCTTCCACTTAACACATAGTATAAACTCACCCAATCTCCCTTCACTTTCTCCTTCCCAGATTTCTCTACTGGAGCTCTGTGGAGGCCTGTGTTGAAGCTTCATTATGATGGAGTGGACCCAGTAGAGAACTCTATAAAAAGCATCCGACCCATTTATCAGGACAGATTTCTTTGGCAAGTCTATATAAACCTCACATGTTGAAGAGTCATAACCTGTGACTCAGAGGCAGAACTAAAACCTGAATAACTACAAGCAAGACTAAGGGCTTTTTTCCAATTTCCTATTGCTACAGGGGTTTTTTTTTATTGTGCAAGATAGTCACTACTAACGACAGCACTGGGCGATCCCAGCAGAGAGACAACACCATTATGGAGAGAGCTATGCAAACACAGAGACTGTCCCTTCCCCAGAGTTCTTATAATATAAATAGTAAAGACAGTGGGAGGGAAAAGAGAAGCACAGGGAGGTGAAACGCATTGCTCAAGAGGACACGACAGCTGATTAGTCACTACAGAGTATTGCCTCTCAGGGTGAGTGTTTTTGTAAGAGGACTGGCTTTGCATTTGAAAAAAAAAAAAAGTCAAAGCAATTCTCACGGCAAAGATTGTAAAGTCTGGTTACACCTGTAAAGGGATTCTGTAGAACATCATGCCCCAGTGTGCCATATTGTTCCCTTTTTGTGATTCTCAGAACAAATTTCCTCAATTTTCAAGTCTAAAGAGAATTTTTTTTCATTGCTTCTTCCTCAAACCAGTATCCAAAAATTAAGGTGTGATAGTGAAACATTTATATTTAAAGCACTGTATGTTTTCACCAAATTCCTCCCCCACCCATTATGGCCATGGTTTAACTGCACATTTAAGCACATATTTAATCACACGAGTAGTGCTACACACATCAATGAAACTACCTGCACTTAAAATTAAGCACTTGTTTAAGGGCAAGATATAGAGAGACACATAGTGGGATTTTAAAAACCCCCTGAGCATTCAGTGGGAGTTAGGTGCTTAATGTGCTTAAGAGACATTTGAAAATCCCACTTAGCTGGTGTATCTGCAGCTGAATGCCTCTGGAAATCTGTCAGAGATGCTCAGAATGATATGGTGATTGATTGCAGTGACAATTATACCTCTAATGAAGTCCTTATTGCACAGAGAATCTACAACAGATACGTCTAAAATAGGTGCGAGGATCGGCTCCTTTTTCTAAAGCACCACTTAGAGCTGGATCCAAAATAGCTCTCGGGTGATGTGTGATTCTATGAGCGGCACGAGCAGCCACTCTCAGAGGGCTCACAGGGCCAGCCAGCCAGCATGTGGTTCATTTATGTTTATTATTGGCCAGACTTCTTCTAACCAGGCATTTTTCACCTTATATAGTGATTGAAGACCCCAGTCCTCTCCTCCCCATCCTGCCTCACCAAACCCTGCAGCAGAGGAATCTCCACGCTCCCTCTCACTAGTTGATCCTGGACTTACCCCAAAAGAGAACCCAAAACACCCAGAGCCTGCAGCTCTGACAAAATCAGCACTCACCCAGCAACACATCCAAGTGCCTGGGGACAGTCAGGAGCTGAACCAACACCTCTAATGAAGTGATATAATTTTTCTAAGCTAATGAGAAGAAGGTGACCTGAGCCCACAAGTATGAACCCTAATGGACAACAAGCCGAGGAGATAAGCCCCCGCTTTCCACACAAGCTAACAGAGGTCACGCTGGCCAGAGTTTGAATCTTTCTGGCAAGCAGCTCACTGCAGCTCTATACCTGGCTGGGTTTAATTTGTTATTTATGTCAGCTTTGCATATTTGTAAAGTTCAAGGGTTTATTGCCCTGGCCTGACCTTGCCAAGTCAGAGCTCACATGTGGTTCTCTAGTAGCAATTTCTTTCTAATAAACTTTACTTGAAAGAACATGTGTGATAGATTTTGTTAATGATTAAAAAGAATGGGGCTATGTTCATTGTTAGCCAAGCTGGTTTTGAAGTTTTGTTGGAAGTCACCTCTGTGCTCATTTTTTAAAAAATATCCCCTTCCCCCTCACCCCTTTATTTTACTGCACACCCTAATTATGTTTCATGTTGAAGCATGTAGCATTGTTTGTGTCTATACAGTAAAGACAATTCCCCCATGTGCTCATTAAGATCATTAAATTAAAGAGCATTGTTCAGTATTGGTCTTTAATCTGAGCATGTACAAGCACCAAAACCCCGGGCACACACAGGAGCAGGAAAATGCACGTCTCTGATGTACAAACATGCAAAAAGCCACTAATACCTCACATATTCTCTGCCAGACCCAAAGATTGTTACTTCTAATTTGCTTTGTTTTCCCCTATTAGCAAAGGAAACAAATATTTTCTGTCCCTATGGGCTGTGTAACAGGGTACGATCCTTACTCCATAGGAAGCAACACCAAATTCCCTTCACTTTCAAAGGGCTGAGAAATTCATTCCCTTATGCTCAGGAGCAAATATGCCAGTGGTTCCCTGGGAAGTGGGATTTCTAAAGCCTGATATTTGACCTTTCTGCAGGGTAGGTGCTCATGTGGCTAAAAGCATGGTTGTGCCTGTGTTGTTTTACCCCAGCGCTCCTCTGCGAGCAGCTGGGTACCATGAAAGCTCCAGCACTGGAGGCATTTTGGGAACTGGATAAACTGCAGTCTTTGTGCTTCTGCCCACAGACCTGTGTTTAATCCAGACTTCCCATTCTTCTGCCAAGGGTGGTTAGTATTGTCCAAGTTTAAAAGTTATTATTGGTACATTGAAAGAAAACACGATTGCATAAATCTCATTTTCTTATAAAACCCTGCTGAAAGTGTTCCAGCACTGCCAGTACATCCCGAAATCCTTACTTCTGCTACTTTATTTTCCCACAGCTTGTTATGTTTTCAGCTCAGGGCCTAATTCTGGACAGAGAGCACTGAAGGAAGTTTTCATCTATGTATGACAGCAAGTTAACATGTGCTTTTGTGATTCCTGGAACAGCACGTATGTAAAAGTACTTCCCTGAATCAACAGTTTTGATGATAAATAATTTTAGGCAGGATTTTCATTTTTTAAATGTGTGTACAATGACCTGCCTGAGATCCCCAACATTACTGTAAAATTACTAAATAAGTAAATAATAGTGACATCTATGCTCTGACAGCAGCTGTGAGATTTTCCATTAAATTAAGAGCTCAAGAGGCAATTGCAACTAATAGTCAAAGCAGGGAGCAGGAAACTGAATTTCTGGTTGACACTCAAGTAGCAAGGTCAGGATGCCTGAAGTATCAGTTCCCTGCTCCCTCTTTGAACAGGACACTGGATTAAGGAATTGGCAGCCTGGCACAAGCCTTTCCTTTCTTTGCTAAGTGGCAAAAGACACCGGTTTGAATTATGTTTAGCATGGGTTGGCTGGAAAAAGCTACAGGGCAATCAGCAATGATTAGCCCTCTGCCAACTGTTTATAACAGCCCAGCCTTCAGTCCTGCCTGAGATTTGTTTTCCCACTGCCTACAAAACAAATCCTTAGTCTTATTGCTTGTCTTCCTTTTTGTAAGGGATGATTTACAGAAGACCCAGGCAATTTTAGCAAACCGTAAACACAGGTTTATATGTAAATTTATAAAACTTCAAACGTTTATTTTTCTCTTTCCTTTAGCTTCTCTCTTCCTTTGACCCCACTCCAATCTCTAAGTCTGTGCACAGCCTTATCATCATATTTACTGTCCTTACCTTTCCCATCTCTTTTTTTCCATCAAATTCTTCTCCCCTGAAAATTTCACATCTTTTGAGCTCTAAGTGCGTTTTCCTGGCCCAACTAACACCACATATTTTTATTCTGATAATATCTGTTTCTCCTCTTACAAAACTTGTTTATAGTGTTCTCACTTAAAATGCAAAAGATAGTTTGGCAAGAGCACATTTTTGCAAGGAATAAAAAAAATTAGGAGATCCAAAGCCAAATACAAAACCCCATGTAGGCAAAGAGGTACAACCAAGAGTACAGCAAAATTGGAGTTTCCAAAACAAACTGGAAAAGTTTCATCAAAGTCCCAGCCCTTATTCTTAATTGGACACCCTGGTGTTTGAAGGGGCTTGGTGGAAAATAAAACAAATGTGCCTATTGTTCTTAGAATAAGTATTACAATAATAATCATTCTTTAAGCATCAGTAATGCCTTTTATCTAAGGACCATAAAGCACAGTGCCAACATGAATGAAAAGTCTCTTGGTGTTCCTATAAACAAGACAGGCATTTTAGGTCCATTTTTAACAGAAGAGTGAGGCCCAGGTAAGATAATAGCAATTCTGTTTTAACATTTGCTGTTGGTTACTTGATTCTACGTATATTTAGGCCCTGAAGTATTATCTGATTTTCTCAAGTGATAAACATCCCTGGTTTCAATGGCTCTTAGCATGCAGCAACTCTCAAACTCAAGTTCTGCTTTAGTTGCTTTAAAAGTACCTGTTTATATCCTGCAGATCTCTGCCAAAATCAGATCACACATTTGTGCAAGGTCTGGAGGAATTTAAGGCTTCTACACCCTTCATCTACCCATGATTTTCACAGTATAGCCAATGTCCTGTGAAGACCTAAGCACCATCTCCTCTTTCAGCATGAGCAATTCCATTCGCATCCATACTGAACACAGTGAACACAGTGGATTCAATGGGCTGACATTTGTACAGGATTGGGTCTCACATATTTCCTTTTTAGTCTTTAGAAGCTCTCAGATGGCTTCACATACTCAGCCAAGGGTTTAAAATATGAAATGTAGCTAAATCCCCATAAAACCTTGTTTTATGAACCTTTGCTATCTCCTCGGTGATCAGTTAAGAAATTTGTAAGCAGCATTTCCCTGCTTAATCAGAAGCTTTCAGCCTCACTCCCAGCCAACCCAAGTGCTAAACACAACACTGCCCAATTTATTTTTTAACAAGGTTCTCTACTATTGAAACCAGTATGAAGTGCAATTATGGGCTTAACATTCAACTATTAAATTATCCTCCCAACATCTTTCCAGGCCACTCTCTTAGCTCTTCAGAAGAATATTTTATTGGAAAGGGTAAATGTATAAAAATCTACTGTTAAAACACTCAACAAATCTCCCCTGTCAGGCCAGTAAACTGTAGTCCACCCACTCTGATCTGAGATTGCTGTTTCACTGCTCCCCCTTCCCCACCTCCCTTTTCTTTGTTTAAAATATGCTGACCACACAGTGACCTCTCGTAACCCATTGGTCGAAAATTACAACCAGCCACACAAATAAGCAGCTCGAGGTCAGAAAGAGCAGGGTCTGCTAAAAGTTAGTAATCATACATTAATTCCCTGACATAATTAATCAAAATGAACCACCGTTATCTTGCGCGGAACCTTTAACCTATTACAAAGGGGTCAATTTGCAAACCACTTGAGCATGGGAGTTTGGTACAAATAGCATACTCCCTTCATCTGGGATGCCCTAAGTAGGCAAAAATGCCTTTGAAGTCCCAAATCTACTAGATTTAGATATAATTTCATCAATCAAGTTAAAAGGCTGCCTTCTCTCCAAAAAGGATTTCATGTAGATCTGTCATCTAGCTCTGTTCAGTGGGTAACTGAAAATCCATTTGTTAGGCTCTTTTTGTCAGGATGGAGTAGGCTGCAGTTGGCTCTACATGTCAAAATAGCTGAAAGTTTATCAAATTGAAGGCTAAGAGGCATGATTTGTGTTAGAACCTGCACTGGTCTGGTGAAGGAAGCAGTAAATCTCAGCTTTGTTATGCCAATCAGCTCCAATTCTGGAACTTAATTGTGTTTTCATTTGATATTACTATAATTATATCTATATAGTGCATGCAGCTATTCACAGGGAATCAGAAACAGCACTTCACACATTTGTACAGCTACCAGGACCATGCTGCCTTGTGATCCTTTATGCTCTCACCCAAGCAA
Organism: Petroica traversi; assembly: GCA_025920805.1. Taxonomy (NCBI): domain Eukaryota; kingdom Metazoa; phylum Chordata; class Aves; order Passeriformes; family Petroicidae; genus Petroica; species Petroica traversi. The sequence continues at coordinate 79,173 of JAHLSL010013266.1, read as the reverse complement.
AGTCCCTGTGAAATAGCAGGATCCCCATCTCGGTTAAGCCTTCGAGAAGCTTAACCCTGATCTTTCAAGGGATTTTAGTGCTCAGTTCCTTTTCAGATCTTAAATTCCTACTGAAATCAGCATGAATCAGGCATCTCATCAGGAATCAGGAGACTAAATGCTTTTAGGATTTGGGTTTAAACAGCATGTCCAAGGTCACATAGGAAGAACTTGCAGCAGAGAGGGGAGCAGAATCCAGGTCTCTGAAGTCCACTGAATCAACCTTCCTCCATCAGCTTTAAGATCCCTACAGTCCATAGAGCCTCCCTTGAGTGTTTTCTAATCCACTTTCATATGCACTAATACAAACATTCATCCGTATGTATATCTAATGTATTTATTTATTGCATGCAGGAATGGATGAGCTGGGGAGTTTTAGAAGAATATCATCTTATCAGTGATATCATATGTCACACAGGTGAACCTCGAGGGGTTTATGATGTTACCAAAACCCCAAAATAAAATTAATTTTAAGCCATTCACTGAATCTCATTTTCTGTGCCATGTAATATATAAGCACAACAAAGGTGTCAAATATATTTTAAATTACTTTATATAAGCATTAGTGCAACAACTGTGTTTGGAAGGTATCACACCTACTTAAAAAGTTTCTGGGAAATGTAAAACAAAGTCATTGTTAAGGTCAGCGTTTTAGCAGAGGTCACTTGAACTACAATTCCCAATATGCACATGGAGTTGACATGTCTGGCTTTTAAAACTAAATCACAATTCATCATCTGAATGTCAGATTTGTGGCTTATGAGTACCTGGTGTCTGAATGATTATGACACTTATAAAGTATATTTTATTATTACAGCCCACTCATTGCCACTCTCCATATGTGAAGTGATGGATATTTTAAATGTAATTCTACTTATTTATATTTATATCTTTCTAGTGACAGGTAAAAAGCATCAACAAATCACTGCAATTTTTAACTAGTCAGAGACAAGGTTTATTTTTAGTATAGTTAGCATGCACACTGTGGTTATTAGGAAGAATGATTCCCACTCAGAGAATCATTGTTTAGTCATGTTTAATTAATATAAACAATAAAAAAAATAGAAAAGCAACCTCAAAACATTCAGAAATGTCACGGAAAGGTAAAAGGGACAATGGTAGAGACACATATCAAGGTAAGTCTTTGTGTGCAAACAAGGGGCCAGGCTATGCTCCCCTCTCTGCCTTGGCTGCTGCAAAGGCTGCTCTGATGTGGTGGGGTTCAGCCAGGAGCCAGGAACTGCACAGGACAGCAACAGTTTCCAGTGACCACTGGAAATTATGAGGACAAAACTGTGTGTAACAAAAAGAGATGAGATTGCTTGCAATAAACTGCTTCTTCAGATTGCTGCCTTTTCCAGTATCTAGACAACAGACCAGACAGAAAGGTGGAGTTGTTCAGCATGGAGATGAGAAGGCTCTGGGCAGACCTCATTGAAGTCTTCCAGAACTTAAAAGAAAGCAAAAAAACAAAAGAGAGTGACTTTTTACATGGACAGACAGTGATAGGATAAGGGGAAAGATTTTAAGCTAAAAGAGCATGAGTTAGGTTGGATGTTAGGAAGTTTTTACTCAGAGAGTGGAGAGACACTGGAACAGGCTGCCCAGAGAAGATGTGGATGCACCATCCCTGGCAGATGGGTTGGAGCCAGAGGATCTTTCAAGTCCCTTCCAAATCAAACTCACTCTGTGATTCCATGAAAATGAGGGATGCTGCAGTTCTTCTCCTTCCAGCTCTAAAAACCACAACTCAACACCCAAAGTGCAAAAAGTGCTGAACCTGTTTCCTCCTTCTCATTTCAAAGACCCTTTTGCACCCATGTTTTGCAGCTGCTCCTGCTCACAACTCTGTGCATTCCTCACAAAAGGAGCAGTGCTGGACATGCACTGAAGGATGGGATCAAGGGCCACAGTGGGAATGCTGGGCAGCTTTGTGCCACGGGACAGTACAGCTCTGGGATGCTGACAGACTCTTGGCTGTGTAATTGCAGGTCTCTCATGAGAAAATTGGGGGAAAATAAAATTTCCTTTCCCAAGAAAATCGGTTCTTTGCTCCATGGCCAGTCCCCAAGAACATGAGCTGAATGGCTCACATTAGACTCTTCATAGGGAAATTTTGTAGATTAACAGAAAACTTTGAGGCTTACCTCTACTTCACTCCACTTGACTCCAGCAAGTCATCACATGCTCTAGTACACACTATTGAAACCCTCACTTAGCATATGTGCAAAATGAATATAACTATAGTTAATGACCTCCAGGGTCTCTGGTAAAACCATTTAGCATTTGTCAGGCACTTTGGGGGGTTTTGGGTCAAAAACAATAAGTGCGAGGTAACATTAGGAAGAGTTTCATCCCTAAGTTACAATAATATATAATAGCAGGATCTTTAAGTTACAAATAAAATCAGATTGCAGGAATGTGTAATATAGAAAATGTGACTGCACACATCACACATGCAAATAGACTTTGGGGTGTGTAACATGTAGATATTTTCTGGAGCTGGGGTTTTACACCTGATTGTGCATAGGTAACTTCTATTAGGAAAAAAGTGTGAAAATACCAATGGCAGCAAACTCACTGACAATGGCTGGTTGCTCTGAGGAATGAGTTACCTTGAGCTTATTCAATGATGTGACTTGAAGGACAAAAAGCGTGCTGGTAGCTCATTCTGCAAAACTGTCCGAGCTGCAAAGGCTTGTTAGTCACACTCCAGAGCATCTGCAAGGAAAAACACATTACATTTTCCAGGCCACCAAAACTCCTGCTCAAAGTGGGAAACTCACACATGTTCAATCCATTCCCTCCCCCACACCCCCTGTCTCAACTCCTATGGGATAAGGAGTTTATTAGTTAATACTTGAGCTTAAATCTTTGTCTGAGGAAGTGATGAGCATCTAAGTCTCTCCTCCCTTCTTGCAGAGAGATGAAAGTTTCTCCGCTGGCCTGTTCACTCCATCCTCCCCCTTCCTGGAAGAGATGAATCCCTGCTGAAGAAATCTGAAACCTCTGGCCACCCAGCACATCCTTCAGAAATAAAAGCATCTTCTCTGAGAAAATGCATGCATGGAATGGAGCACAATGCAAGGCAAGCTCTGCTTGCACAGAGCTGTAGGAAATGAAAGGTAAAAGCCAAAAAAGCCAAACGGAGTTGTGTTAAGATAACAGGACATTGTTTTGATCCCAGGAGATCCTGTGGTTTTTCTTTTTAATAGTGTCACTTGGAGTAACTTATAAGGGAGGCAGGGAAGGCGACACAATTTTATAACTCTGCAGGGGCTTCACATCATGGGACAAGATTCCTATTGTACTGAGGAGTATTGGAAAGAAAAGGGGGAAAAGAAAAAAAAAGAGCTTGCAAAGCAGATCTAAAATTACACCTATTCTCAAGGAAGACACAAATCTAGGCCAGAAAGATTGCTCATTACAATGAACTCCTAGGAACTTTTCTAGCAAATGCTTCACAGGTATTTATCAACCTAGCTGAGGGCAGGTGAGTGGGAGCAGGGAAAAAATCAGCCTGCTTTCTCCCCACAAAGCCCTCAGCCTAATTTCCACAGTGGATCATGGTTGATTTTCCATTTTCTCCTGTTCAAAATTTGTCCAAGAAGCCCCCAGTTAATGGGAAGGGTATGGCAGGGACATGTTAGAAAGACAGGAAATTTCAGATGTAGCTAATTCTCATGACTTTCTCACAAAAGATCATGTTCAGGCAAACACAAAAACAGCCTTTTAGCTAAGGAGAGCAAAGTAAAAACATCAGAGAGGGTTTGCAGGGGCTGTCTGTGCATTACACCCAGGGCTGGATCAGTCTCTTGAGGTGCAGCCCCTTTACTCCTGGTCCACATCCCTGGATTTTGCAGTGTTTACTGCAATCGGTCTCTGCTTGATGCTTTTTTCACTTGAGCAAGTCCATTTACACAGCTGCATCCCACATGGAGGCAGGACACTTCTGAAGTTGTTTCTTTATGTCAGACATGCAAAATCCTGTAGTCAGCTGTGCCTTTTCAGTTCTTCTTTCATCTGTCCTATCAGTTGCAACAGAAGTTGGTACAATCCATAGAACCAGAGAGATCTGGACCACTGGAGACAGCTGCTGTACCCCATTCAGGTGCAGACAAGAGTTCCAGAGCCAGGCACCAACAAATCAGTTGAAAATTTCAATCCACAAAAGTTGGACCAAACCAAAGATGTTGCTGTCCTTTTAGAAGAAAAAAATCATAAACAGTTAAACCCAAAATCTCAGGAAACTGATTCAAAGATAGAAACAAAATCCAACAAAACTGTGTGGGCATCTGTGATTTTTAAACTATAATACAAATCCATGACAATAATTACAGTGGGATGGCCCTAATGTCTCACTATTATTACTTTGAAGGTCTTCAAAGATCTTTATCTGAGCTAATTTCAGCTATTGGGTACAGAAGTTCTTTTATTCCCTTCCCACTCTGCATCACACAATGCTCTTTTTGGTGTTTCTGTTCACACAGCGGGCACTGATCCCTGCTAGGAGAGGTGTCAAAACTTCTAATAAAATGACTGCTCACGCAGAAAGTCTCACAGCTGAAATTTTGGAGTCATAAAAATCTCCCACACAAAGCAGGGCTGTCAGATCAGATTGCAAGGTGTCAGTTTACCCAATTCAAACCTGAGGTTCTATGAAAAAAATGCACAACAACCCCCCCTACACACACACACACAAATGGAAAATGTCAGTCAAAAGTAATTAATAGTTTTCCTTCTTCTTTCGCACTCCAAAGAATGCCATGAGACAATAATCTGTGAGCTCAAATGACTGATGAATAACATTCACTCAAAAGTCACACGCGTGGTAAAATATTCACAGAACTTGTCAGTGGTACCTGAAGACTTGTATTCCAGTATCCTGGTTTAGGGCAAATTTTAGGAGGAAACCTCTGGGGGGGAAGGGGGGGGGGTCTCCTCTAGAAAAGCCGATTCCAGCCACCCCTCCCCCAAACAGGTTTGGGAAAAATTTCCTTAGAGAAATGTGGAAAAAACTATTTATTTAACAAATAGAATATTCACAAGCATAGAAAATTTGGGTAATATGGAACTATGAAACCTCTCCTTCCTCTGAAGAGATGGTAGATCCAGAGTCCGTCTGTGGGTGTGGCTGTGTCAGCCTCAGTCCCTCCAGAGGCTGGGGCCAATGGCCAGGCCCGGCTGCAGAGTTGGGGAGGGCCCCCGGGGGATTGCCCTGATGTCCTGGACCAACGAGATGCTGACCAGTCCCAGGAGGAAGAAAAAACCAGCAAAAGAAACAAAGTATCTCCCTGCAAAAGCCGAGAGAGCCGAGGAAACCCTCCGCCATGAGCTCCCAGAGCACACAGACCGAGAGAGTGAGATATCGCTGTCCCGCTGGAACGCAATCTCCCAAGGCCTTTCCAGGGGAGTAAAGGTGTAACTCCTGCAGACCAACTGCGTGTGTTCTCTCTCTCCCCCTTCACTCTCCCCACTCTCTCTGTCTCTCTGGGCCTAACTTAAAGCTGCAGAACTTAACATCCAGCACAAACAGGGGAGACAATTGGGGATACAAGGATCATACGGTCAACCCAGGACACAGACACATGACTATCCCAAATTCCTCTGCAGTTTCTGTGCTGAAATGTGCTGCACAATGTAAGGTTTGGGAGGTGACAGAAGGCATCAGTGCAGATGGGGAGGACAGATGTGGGGTTAAGCCAGATGTGAGGGAAAGAGCTTGGGGGCAGATTTGAGCCATCAGCACCTCCCATTTATATCAAGCAACTGTGAATCATCTCATTTCCCAAGTCATCTGGGGCAAAATATGGTTTTGTGTAGAGGAGCCAGTACCTATGGGAACTTATAAAAAAAAAATAAATGACCTTATTGAGCTTAACTACGACCTGAAGAGCTTTAAACCAAGCTCATTCAAGCTGAAAGGCCAAGTTCTTCATGTATCCAGCAATATCTGGATAAAAGGAAGTAGTGCATGTTGCTGACTCTTCAGCTTGACACCAGACAGTGCACCAAGTGCTGGTTTGTGCTTTATTTTCAATACTTTGGTATGGTTTTGCCCACACAGAGATTTACTCACAGGATATAGGGGGAATAACATGACTGTAGCCTCATACTCCTTCCCAATTAGCCCAATAAATTCTATGCCATGTTTGCCTCTATCCATATCCTACACCTCAGATGTGCATCTCTCCTCTCTCCTCTACACAGCCATGGATCCAGTCCATCTGGAAGGAAATACATTAGCAGAGAAGCAACTGTGAATGTAGGAAAGAAAAAATCCTTCCATTTGCTTCATACTCCTTGCTCTGGAAAGGAATAGCCCTGCTTTGGTGCACATTTCTCTTCCCTAACCAGGAATTTTGGGGGACAGACATCCCTGGCTCTCTAACTGGACACCACCGTCTCATATGAGTTTTCCCTAACTCCCTTCCCTCAAACTGATCTGACTTAGCCAAGAGAGCCTATTAAAAGTGTTTTGCAATTTTTTTTCTTGCCATTTCCCATTCAGTTCCCTGTGTAAAGGCATGATCCTGCAAAGATTTATGTTTAAGCATTACTTACCCAAGTAATCTCCTTAAAGTCAATTGAGTGGCAAAGAGGGGTTTCTCAACACAATGTGCTGGAGCCCTTTTTCATGATTATGGGCACTAAATGGCTCTACATCACTCCCTTTCACCACATAACACCTGTGTTGTTTTATGCACACGTCACGTATATGTTTTGGACTTTTCCCAAACTTTATTTTTTTTTCCCTCCACAAGTTTTAACCTTTTGACTGTAATACTCTTGATACATCCTTACTCTGAATGGTAAACAGGATGGGATACAGGTAGATCCTCCCAGCCTACTTGCAGGCAATCCAGTGGCAAGAGGACCACTGCTCTGGATATCTTTAAAGCACCTGGTCAGTAAGTCGTTGCTGCTGTTGTAACCCCATAAAGCTCTTTTCTTTTGTTCTCTTCTTGAGACTGGTTCCTAGTACCCTTCAGACATTTCATTGATCTTTCTCCCCCTCTAGCTCATACATACTAATTGTACCTCTGTAGCAAAATAATCTTATTATCATGTTAATTAGTGGGAGGGTTGTTGAGGGTTTCCAGTTCATTACCAGCTAATTTCAAGATAAATGAATCCACAGGTTACTAAGTAAATAAGGTTACCTATCAAGTACTTGTAAACGTGTCTGTAAACAAGGAGGGGAGATGGGGAGCGAGAGAAAGGGAAGCATGTCCAGCGTGGATGGTGGGAAGCAGCTTTAGATACGGATTTGGTATCCCATGCTGGGGTGACTCCATTTCCCTTGAACTCATTTGTAATGGAAAGCAAATGTTTGCTGTCCACCTGGTACCCCAGTGGGACATTTCCTCCTGCAACTACTTTGTGAGCTCAAAGGGCTCTTTGTGAGCAGATTACTCACTCGGAGGTTTGGTTGATTGTTGCTGCCTTTTGTGGTGAGAGCCAGGAGTGAGGACATGCACTAGGAAATACAGCACCAAAGGGGGAAGAAAAAAACATGGTAGTGTGAGTCACAGAAACCTCTCCCTCCTCATGGCTCAGGGTTATTCATATTGCCTTTATACACAGGGCACCAGCACAAAGGAAGTCAATGGGAGAGGGGAAATAAACAGTCAGATCCTCTGCTGGGGTAAAGTGACATGTGGCTTTGAAATCTGTGCCTTTCCACCACACCCCAAATCACCAGGAAAATTTCTCTCCGAGAGGGGCAAGTGGATGAAAGGACCATGTAGAAAAGCATATCTGAAGCATGGGGATTGCAGAGGTAATGTATCAGAGGTCAAAATGAAAAGTGATACTGAGCAGAGTCCCCTGGGCTCTGTCCTCGGATCGTGTTCCTTAAAGTTGGTTAAATAAAGAAATAAAGAATATGTGTATTAACTGTTCAGAGCAAATAGTGTTGGGGAGGGCAGCAAGCCCACTGGAAAGAAGGAGAGAAATTCAAAGAGTTACTGATAAACTGGGGGGAAAAACCAGTGTGCCAGTCCCTATGAGCAATTCCAGTGTCCAGGTCTGAGTAGGAATAAGGTACATAAACAGGGAATGAGCCAAGGAAAGCGGCAATTCCTCATTAAAGGTTGTGAGGAGTTGAGAAGATCCCAAGTTAAAGAGGAGGGAACACTGTTATGATGCTGTGGACAAAGCAAAAGTGACTTTAGCACATGTAAGTGGGAGTTTTGCCTGCCAGGCTCCTGGCTGAGCTACAGCCCATGAAGCGCTGGCTGGAGACAGGTTCAGAGGGAAGGCAGAGCTCTTCCTTCTTCTCTTGGAAAAATAAAAAATTGTTTTAACTGAGGGTGTTCAGAAATTTAAAAGATGAAAGATGGGAAAAATCTACCCTCCAGAGACATACTGGCTAGGCTAGAAAGTAAAGTGTAGCAAGAAGGATTCAGGTTTGGGAGAACGCTCAGGTGCCTACATATAAATATTTACTGTTAATTTAGGAACCCAAGGACATCCCAGGCAGGCTGGCAAATATAATAAGGGACTCATGAGAGGCTTGTTCCCATTGAGAAGCAGCTCTAGGTAAGACATTCTAGATGGCAGTGGAGATCCCTATTTTGCCATCTGAGTCATTCCTTTGGTAAAACTTTTAGCTGTGGGTAGTGAAACACTGGAGATGCAGTTGTCTACAAAGACTTCATCTTTGGAAGCAGACAGAACAGCCTGCCAGCCTTGGTGAACTGGGACACAGCAGATTCCCATCAAAACCACTTGAAGTCCCTGTTATTTTGCACTGAGGTGAGAATTCAACAGCAAACCCCTTTTTTCTGTCTGTGGTGATCCTGGATCCAGCTTTCTACTTAACCCAGGTCTGAGTCTGTTTCAGAGTCTTGCAATGGTTCACAAAACCTCCAGGGGTTGTCCACTGGGTTAGACCTGAGGGGACAGGAGAGCTGGGAAAAGTGCAGTGACTAATTTATCTGCCCCCTCCCACCTTTTTCTCCAAGGGAGATATCTGCAAAGACTGTTTGTCAGATTTGATTCAAATTTCATGTAAGAGATACACTTGTGGTAAATTTCCTTTTCCCTAGTTGCTTTTAAAATTTGTTATTTGTGCCAGGAGCTCTGCCATTTGAGTCACCTGATCTTCTTCCACCAGCTGGGTGAGCATATAGCAACTTGTATCATCAGCTTCCAAGGGTGAACGATCATGAAAAACAAATTTAAAGTTGCCTTTTGCAAGCATGCAAGATAGAAATAACCATATGAATGCTTGCTAAAAACAAGCGCAAAGGCACCACAAAAACAGTCCAGTTCTTTTTTTCTCCCCTCCATTTTATTTCGTGAGATAAGGATTTTTCTATTTTAAACAAATTAGAGAGCAGAAATAGCATTTTTTTGGTTTTGAGTTGTGGTTGATAGCAAATGCCTGTGAAACACAGTAAGCCCTTCTCTGAACTCTGAATTGCTTGAGCATTTATTTGGATACCAGAAAATCGCAGATTTTAAGTTTAAAGAATAGCAGTTGCGAGGAATATTCATCATGATCTTATTATTGTAACTAAGCAGCTAAAATATATGCATCAAACAAAATCAAAGGGGGTTCTATGTATGTGTTTATTTCATTTTCACCTGCTTCACATAGGATCAGAGCAGACTTTGAGAAGAGATGCCTTCTGTGTCCATTTTTTTAGTGTGCTCAGGAATTTTGGGGTTGTTTTCCTGTGGTTAACTGCATGATTAATCCAATGTTTATTAAGATAGGCTGAACTTCTTGTATCACCTGGTTTTGGCTTCCCTTTCAGAGCACCTTTAAAGTTTCTGACCTGTGTAAAATGTAGATACTCCAGAGGCATCTGGTTTAGCAGTCCAACTGGCTTCTGAAACACTGAATTCTCCCTTCTTATTATTTTTAATTAAGATAATAAATTGGTCTTAAATTATCCCTGAAATCAGACCAGTGTTTATTACAATGGGTTTCATGCTGTGACAGCTCAAGATGATGTTATTTTTATTCCTTTTCAATGAGATCTTAATCTCTCCCTGCGTGTAAACAAATTGTCACAGTAACCTTGTTCTTTAATCTCCCAGCTGAAGGCCTTTAAAGCATTGGGAGATAACAGATCTAACTGAGATTTCATCAGCTTTCAGGCTTTTACAGATATGCCGAATGCCTCTCCCACTGCTGCAGTCTTTAAATGTTGAAGGAGAGAAGTGCACATTACACTCAAAAGCTTCCCTTAAATGTTTGAAAATAGTATCCGCCTAGCAACACGCGATCCGGGTCTCAAATCCACAGATAAAATTTGGATGCAGGCACAGCAAGCCAAATTGCTACCTGTCAGAGCTAGTGCAGAACTTTCCCACTGCCTCCCCTGTACTGCTCTGCCTTACACCAATCAACCTTGCTAAAAAGGTCAAGGCATTTTAATGCTCAGAGGAACATTGTATGTCAGGAAGCAGCATTCCAGCTTGCATTTCTTAATCTCCTCCCAGCAAAGGAAAGCAATTTCAAGGGGCAGTTAGGAAAAAGAGTGAAAAGACCAGAGGTAACTTGCTCTTTTTTTTTTCCCTCCATCCGCCTGCTTTGCAAATATGAACTAATTTATCTTCTAAAGCAACAGATACATAATTATACCCAGTCAGCTCTTACAAATGGGGTAAGAGAGGCAACAGGCAGCAAAGTTATTTGCCTAAGGCCCTGCAGCCTGTCTCACAGGCAGTAAGCAATTGCCCACCCTGGGGAATCCAAATCTTCAGCCTTGCTGCTGTCCCCTGAGTGCTTTGGAGAAAACTCCCAGGTTTAGCCGACCATGGCAACTGGTTTTCTGCTAAGTTCCCAAAACTCTTCCTTCCACTGGCACATGGATGGGATAATGCCGTCAACTCCACCTGTGAATGCTTCTTTAAAAAATAATGTCGACAATCTGTATGTCAGGCTATTTCAGTGCATTCAGATGAGCATTTTTCATGTTTGAGGGCATGTAAGCATCATTATTCATAGTGGTAGGACTGGGAATACTCAACAGCATCCATAAACCTGGTGTGCATTTCCTTACAGGTGAACATTATTTGTGAGTAGACATATGGGTACATTTTCCAAACACTATACAGGAGCCACTGCACACACACACAAAAATCTGTTCCTGTTAAAATAGCTTTTGCCCAGGCATCTATTGATGTTTGGAAAATGTGCTCCATTTATTTACTGGCATGCCAGTTATTTGTCTATATAACAATGTTTTCTGTCAAGTAAAAAAAATTACTGTTCCTGTAGTTTAAATTCTTTCATCGAAAATTCAGCCAAAACTATTCTGACAGAAAGGCTTCTCTGCAAGCAACAGAGATATCTGCATTGGGTTTGCAATAATGTTGTCCCAGATTTACTACTAACTTTCATTTGTTTTAATATGCTTCCACATCAAATTTAAAAGCACTTCATATATTTCAGAGTATTTTAAAGTTCTAACAGATATGTATTAACACCATATAAGTACCAAATAAATATAGATACATAAATAGATTTATAATGTAAATTAGGTTTTATTTATTAACATTACCATTAACTGAGAACTATTTCTTTACTTCTGGACGTTTGGCTCCCTGAGAAATTTGAGTAAATAAGCAACTTTCTGAAGGAAAACAGGCAAAATTCAGGTAAAGAATCTTAAGTTGATGAGGCATATTAGACTCAAAAAATCCTCATCAGGAATAACAAAATGAGTCAATAGTAATAGAAAAAAGTAATCAAGTTTCTCCATGTAAAATTATTGTGCAAATGTCTCTCAAGTTTTCAAACTAATGATCAAGAGAAGAAAGAAAAATTAGTCTGAGGGTACAAAAAGTTGTACTCAGTATACTTTAAACACCTATATTTAGTTCAGAGGAATTTTTTTTTTTATTCCGGCATTCCTTCAACATTATTTTTATCAGCTCCAGCAATTGAAAACATAGGCAAATGGATATAATCACCTCAGGAATGCTTCCATGGAATCACTTACATGTAGTTTTCTGAAAATATTTTAAGTAAATAAAAAATATTTACTTACTCATTTATTTTATGGGAAGCTGATAAAGTGACCACATGCAGAGTGGATTTTTGGCATATTTACTCATGAAGTTTGAAAGTAACAGGAGGGGGAAAATGATTACTCCCTATTTTTATATCCCACAAGTTCAGTAGGTTTAACAAAAAATAAGAATGAAATTCACAACTTTTGCCACGGCTGAGAGAGATGTGATTGCTCCAGAGGGACATTGTCCCTGTGACTGTGAACCTCTGAGCATGTGCCAAACTCGAGTACTGAACCTCCCCTTTATCTCCACCCTCTCCAGGGTGGGACAGCCAAAAGCAAAGCCTTCTCCATGTGAAGCCAGGGCAGGAGTCTGGCCTTTGATAGCTCCAAGATTATCAAGTTGTCCCATTGCAGCAGAGCAAACTGCACCTCCTTCAGCTGCTTTGCTTTGTATAACTCCTACCTGGCCCAGGCACATGTGGAAGAGTACTTGAGATACTGGTGTTACCATGTGAGTTTGCCTCATCACTTCTGTCCTTACAACGTCCACAGGTTGTAGTGCAAGATAACAAAAATACAATTTTCTTCTCTCCTCTGAAAGTATCTACCATTCTTTCTCCTTTTAAGACCTCCCTGGTAAAACATCACTAAAAATGAACGATGGTTTTAAGAGCTAAAGGGAGGGCTTTAAATGTAAACACCAGTGAGAGTCTCTGTTTCAGTTTCTGCAGCTGCAGTTCAAGTCTATATACTCAGCACCAACTATTTCTTATCCTAGCATGGGCTAGCAAAATACCACAGCCTGAACTAAGTATAACTTGTCTTGCAACTTCTGTAACAGTGAAGATCAATTTTCTCCCTGAGCAACAGACTAATTCATCAGCAGAGACTAAGACGTGGCAAGAACAAATAGCAGAGAGCAGAGAAGAAAAACAGAGAGAAAGGAAGAGAAGATACTGGAGGGAAAATGAAGACACAGTAATTTTCTAACTAATGTGACTCGATGGAGCCCCCAATTCTGTTTCCCCTGGAAGGGAAGAGGCTACACCTGTGTGCAGCTCCACTTTACTATTTGCATAGCATAAGCCCCAGAGACTGGCTGCAGTGCCAGGAATTGGGATCTGTCATTCACTAAACCCTTGGCATTGCTCTGCCTTCCTCATATAAACACATTCTTCTCTCTCATCAGTGTATTTTGAGCCCTCTGAAATGAGGAGAACCGCATATCTCCATCCACCATGCTGAACTGACTTTCCCCGTGGTGCTGCCAACACAATTTTAAAGTAGATAGTGTAGATGATTAGTAAAGTGAATTTACACATGATGGCAAATAACTATGCTTAATAAAACTGAGAGAGCCTTAATGATTTCATTTTGGTGATTTAATTTATAAAAGAAAAGCTTAATCATTTAATAGCATCATTAAGAAAACACCACAGGAAGTTTAGAAATAAAGAATCATCCGTATCTCCTGAGAAATGATTTTTCTTCTAACATTCCGCTCATGACAAAATAAAACGGAAAGCTTACAGCTTCCTAAATAATTGCACTTGAAATATAAGCAATCCCTAAAGAATCTATTCAGCCTCATCTTCTGCAGCACAGAAGAAATGCATTTCTGTTCACCACAGTGTGAAAGAGGCTTTGCAAGTAAAAGGCACCATTGGTGATGGGATCACTTGTATTTTTTTGTTGTTGTTGTTAAGGACTGCCTTGTGAACAAAATGCAAATGTCAGCGCAATTAAAGTTAAATGTTTTTTTTCAACAGTAATTTAAAATAAAATCATATTCTGCCATCCCATTTGATAATGGAAGCATCCCATACCAGCATGTGCACACTGTGTGTGTGCACACAAGTGTTCCCGAGTTCCCCGTGGAAATCTCCAAGGACTGGATTAACCAAGAGTTTGCACTGGGATAATGGAAAATATGACCTCATTAGCACCAAGTTTGTAATTTTCTCCATAATACAAAAGTAAATTACAATGTATTAATGCAGTTAGTGTGCGCTAGGATACAATAAAAGTTTTTATTGGGGAAGTGTGATGGCATGTTTTCACCATGGCATTAGCACTGGTCTTCTGATACGGCAGCCAGTCATATTACCCAGTGGAACACTCCTATAATGATGTAGTAAAATTTGACTCTGATATAGTAAAATCTGTTTATGGTAAAGCTGCTTTTTCACACACTTGGGCTGGGGCAGAGAGCAGAGAGGATGGAGCTAAAAGAATTATTTTCTGACTGTATTTTCATAGCAAGTTCTCAAAAACAAACAGATATTCCTAGGCTTCAGGCCTGTCCAAAGGAATTGCCATGTGTCACCATGCCATACTGTTTGCCTAGCTCCTTCTCTTCCTCAACTCATCCACAGGTTTGTGATCCAGCAGCTGCCATCAATTAGTGCCCACATCTTGGTGAAGGAGCCTGAACAGGAGCATTGAAATTTAACACAATTTTAATAGGCTTGTCATGGAGTTTTGCATGTACACCCCAGCCCATGTAAAACAACCTCAGGCACATTTGTGGCTTCAGAGTAGGAAGGTGATGGTGGAGAGCAGGGCTGGAGTAGGATCCTGTCCCTGCTGAGTACAGAGCCTGCTTGTGTGTGCAACCTGCACCCTCCTGCCTCTGCTCCTTTATTGTGTTGTCAACAACAGGTTTGTGCTACTAATGAAGGTTTGCAGGTGTTGCATTTGAGCCATGATTTTGTCTTTCATTCCTAACTGGACAAAGAGAGTTTCATGTATTTCAACTCGTTTTCATTAAGTTTATGGCCTGGCTGGCAATGGCCAGCTCATTGCCATGCCCCAATCAGACTGCAAATAACACCAGTCACGGCTGACTGTCCAGGTTCCCACCCCAACCAAACATGGTCCAACATTCCTTGATTTACAAACTTGTGTTTCTCATCTTATTTCAAAACCGAGGCTGAATCTGGGTTTCTGTAGCAGTAGCCCACTACAGGCTGAGCCTGGGCTGAGGTGCCACCCTGCACCATGGCTGATGGGTGGTGTGCCCTCAGAGCTCTAGAAAACAAGGTTCACTGATGATTTGATATGGGCAGCAGTTTCTGTCCAGAGTGGAAAATATCATAGGGATAAAAAGGGGCTCATTTCAACAGCAGTGATCACTGTTCTCATCCCTCCCTGAAAAAACAGCAAGACATTTAAATCTGAAGCCCAGTTCCCATTCATTGCCTCTGTTCCTCTCCTTTCCCCTACCCTCAACGAGACCAAACATTTCATTTGTGGGGAAACTAACCTGGATTTTGCTTTTGTTTCTGAGGTGCCTTGAACCAGATTGAATATCCCATTGGAAGGATAGATGAAAACAAGAGCTGGAAAGGAATATTTGCTAGGATGAAGCTGTGAGAGGCATTCATTCAAATAAAAAGAAAAAGATATCCATAAAGTCATGAATAAAGCTTTGTAATGAATGGACTCAACTAGCCTGTGCCTGTGTCTCTCTTGCTAGACTAGTGACAGTAGTTGAAAGTTATTTGTTTGTTTGCAATATACTTTTCCACCTAAACACTTTAGTAATAAAGAGACATGAGGGGAGATATATTAGAAAGTGTGCCATACATCAAAATGAAAAGTACCACATAAGCTACATGATAAACATAGGATAAAATGTACTTTGTTTTCCACAAGACAAAGCAATAAGGAAAATGCTGTGTCTGGAGTAATTCTGAGCTTGGAATTTCTGCTGGTTATTTATTTTTATTAAGCAAATATACAACCCTGTAAATGTACCTGGTGCTAACTAAACAAGAACAGCACACAGTCCCAGGTCTGAGAAGTTCACAGCCCATAATGGAGAAGACACAACAAAAGGCAGCGATTCAGGGAAGCACCAAGATATTTTCGGTGAAAACAAGCAGAATTTATAGAAGAAGAAAATAATACAGCTTTTGAAACTCCACATAATTATTAAAAGGTATAAACATATCTCCTCTCCTTTCCATTTATTGATTTATTCTCTGGTGGCATATTGTCTAAATCCTGCACGGCACATCCCGAGGCAAGGACAGCCTTTGTGTTATTTGTACAGTGCATAGCACTGCTAGGCCCCGATCTTTCACAGGGTCTTTTCTATTTCTTTTTCCAGCATAGCTAATATAATGAGCAGATCTGAAGAGGAGAGTGAGGGAAGAAAAGCATCTGCAAGACAAGAGTCAACAGAATCTGTGAGTGACACCTGGGGATTCTGAGTGTGAAGTAAGAGAGGAGGAACAGAGAGTTAAAGCTGGGGCAGAGATGCTGGTTACCTGCTTTTCTTACTTATTAAGAGATCTTGCAGTTTTACTTGAAAATGCACAAGGAGACAGGAAAAAAAAAAAGTTATTTTGCCTTACAAAAGCGTGGAAAGGTCATTAGGAAGACTTGAGAACCAATAAAGCTCTTTAAATCCTTCCGACTTGTAATGCATAGAGTAAAGCTTACAGGAAAGCTGCAGCTAAAAAATTACAAATGGTAATGCTATTATTTGGCATATAGTTGCCAAAGGCATTCAATATAAAGATTTTACAGAGGTGTCAACTGATATATAGCAAACACACAAACAGTCTCCAGCTCTGTAACATATGCAAGGAGAGCCGAGACTAAATATTAAGCATATGAATTATATATTCTTGCAATGCAAGGCTGAGAAAATGCTTGCTGTGTACCATAATTAAAATGAGCAATAAATGCCAGGGTTAATGCTGGCAATGTCTTGTTGGGAAAGGTTTCTCTGAGCCCCCCTCTCCCAAGTTTGGGTTTGAAACCATTTTCTGCTGTGTTGGATAATGAAGTGATTAGACTGCTCCTTTCTGAGTCTGTTAAATACTTAAAACAGGTTCCACCACTGCCTCATTTTAAACATCAGAACCTGTTTTGGGCACCAGAAATGTGAAACATGAACATCAATAGCTTTCTCCTGCCAAGATAAGAGCTTGCTGTAGAGGCCAAACATATGTCTCTCCTTCTTTCCCTGAGGAGGTTTCTGGATAAGAAAGAGGTGTGTCGATACCTGAGCTGCTTAAAATGACTCAGACACATATGGGCCTTTTGTAAACTTCCCTTTCCTCTTTCTCTGTGGGGCAGTGAGAGATTTCAGTCTCAAAGTTGTTGCCATCTGGGTTTGAAAGGCTGGATCTGCCTGAGAGGGGCCTCCCCAGTGACAGTGGCTTTAACTGCCAGGGTCTGACCCCCTTGGTAGGTGCAAGCCCTTATGGAGGCAGCAATAAGGGCTGCTTTGCTTCCTTGGAAGAGTCATCCCAAGGCTTCCACGTTGAAGGGAGAAGAAGGACTGTTGTGATAAAACACTGTGCTTCACTGGTACCTGCCTTGGCACCAGCAAAATTCAGGTGAGGGACAAAATGTGAAGTGCTGCTGTGTTCCAAACAAAAGCTCCCACATTGGGCCAGTGTCCTGGGTTGGCCATATGATTTTTTGTATCCTCAACCGTCCCTCCTGCTTATGCCGAGGCTTTTTGCAGGGTGAGACTTTGTTTCTTTTGCTGGTTTTTTTTTTTCTTCTTCCTGGGACTGGTCGACATCTCGTTGGTCCAAGACACCAGGGCAATCCCCTGGGGGCCCCCCTGATTTCTACAGCCGGGGCCTGGCAATCAGCCCCCGCCGCTGGAGGACTGAATCTAACCCAGATGCCACGAACTCTGGATCTACCATCTCTTCAGAGGAAGGAGAGGTTTCACTGTTTTCATATTATCCGAATTTTCTATGCTTGTGAATATTCTATTTGTTAAATAAATAGTTTTTTCCACTTTTCTCTAAGGAAATTCTTCACGAACCTGTTTGGGGGAGGGGTGGTTGGAATTGGCTTTTCTAGAGGAGACCCCCCCAGAGGTTTCCTCCTAAAATTTGCCCTAAACCAGGACAGCCAGGAAAATCAAGATCTTGCTTTTCACACCAGTCAAGGCAAGGCCTTTGCCACCTCTGAGGTGCTGGAAGGGCTGCAGTGCCCGATGCACTGGGCGAGCACCCGCACAGACACGTCGTGCGAGCAGGACAAGGCACAGCTTTGTATTCAGCAACCTTGCCCAAAAGGCAAAATACTTCTTGCAGCTCAGGTTTAATGAACAAAAAGTGCTCATAGTAACTAGACTCTTGCCTTCCTCAAACAAGGTGGGGTAGTGTCAGGGCAAACCCAGCTGGGGACCTGGAGAAAGGTTTTCCTTGTGTTTTCCTCTGCTTGACCGACTGCGTGCAACCAAATGCAGGCAGCTACCCTGGCTGCCTTCCCTGCTGTCTCTGCAGAGGAGAGAGACACCTGAGCCAGCCTCTCTGCTGGTGGACTGGGATGTGTGCCCTCCCACAGTGACTGCCACAGCGTTTTCCTCCTCTCGGGCACAGAGAGCATCGATTTCATGTCATGCCCTCACAAGACAAGAGTGACACAACTTAGCAGCTCTCCACCCCAGGCTGCTGGCTCCCAGCCCTGGGACACTATCTGGAGACAGAATTGCAGCCCTCAACTGGTTTTTCCCAGCCAAGCCAACAGCTGAGATTTCTCCTGATCCATTCCAGTTTACCACAGTGTAAGGGAGCTCTGCCTTTCCAGAGCCATCTCTGCATTCTAGGCACTTGCTCATGCCTTGAAAGCGCAGTCCAAAAAATGACAAGAAAATATGTCCAGCAAACCCAAGCTCTCTGTCTGAGTGTAAAAAGTGTCAGTATTTAATTTTTACTTCTTCAAACATGTCATCTAAATCAGCACTTCATCAGGCCACCCTTACTGTGGGGACTCGTGGGGACTCACACTTGGGCTGAGGGATGGTGGACATGAAGCCTCAGGGCGACTTCAGCTTCTCCATTTCTTTAATATTTAAAAAGCCTTAAGCATCATCTGGCCATGTGTATATAGAAAATCCTTCCCCAGGCACTAAAATACAGCCACCTTTAAAGTGGAAACAGCAGTAAAAGATTGTAGACCTGGACAGACAAAGCAAACAGCCCCCTAAATACAGGGAGTTTTGGACAGGGAAAATGACGGTTGCTTCATGGGATTTTGGCTTTGGTGAAGAGCCAGGGCTCCTAAATCTTCAGAGTCAGCACCACCCAATTTTTAAGCAGTTAGGCAGTGACAAATAAATGCATCATTTAACTGTCTCTTATTGAAATTAATAGAAATTAATCATCTTGGCTTTTTTGAAAAATCCTTCTGAAGCAGCTTAGGTGCCTAAATATCTTTAGCAGCATAGACCTAAGCAACTTTTCAAGTACTAGTTAGCTTCTGCTTCCTAATGTATCTCATAGCACTAAATCACACAGAATAAATGGGGTTTTTTAATGAATGTGAGAGGATGGGGCTTCAGCTGCCAAATTCCTCTTAGCCTTGAGCAAAGAATGGCAGTAGCTGTGAAGCCGGCCCTCCTCAGACAGCTGAAAGTCGGGCAAAAATGTTGCACCCTATTTCTCCCAGCCAGCTTGTAGCACATGCATCAGTTTTATTGCAGTGCTGCTCTTAATTGGTGAGGTTTCCTGATGCTTTTTTCATTTTTGTTTCCTGGAATCCTGAGCATGCAACAACCCCAGCTGGCTCTGAGGAAGGTGGAAGGTCTGATGATCTCTCTCCCATAGCACAGCAGCACAGAGCAAACCACAGCCTGGTCCCTAAAACCCTGCCTAACAAGGTCCTTCTTCACATAGGCCTCCTCACATTCATCCCTTAAGCTCCTGATGGACTTGAAATAGCCAAAAAAAAAAAAAAAATCCAAGCTGCTGCAAACAGACATTGGAGAGAGATGGAGAAGAGTTGCTGGAGTGAGAAAGAGCAGCCAAATCGCTGCTGTGGTCATGAGTTTATTCTCAGTCAAGGCTTTAGTCCACTGGAGTTGTTGTGAGAAGAGAAGTGAAGGGAATGCATTTGGGAATGCTTTGCATCCTTTTGTGTTTGATTTTGGATGGTTTGGGAGGCACAGCACATTCAGATCCCAATGTCATTGTTTAAGGGGTTGTTTGTTTTCATTCCTCTCCTCCCTACACTGAAAATTAAATTTGGCACAGAGAGACCAGTCACTGATGACTCTTCAGAGACAGATTTTTATTACATTTAGGAGACATTCAAAAGAGTTTTTGACATTTTTTTATTCTAGGAATTATATCTGAGACCCCAAGGGATGGAGACATGCACAGCCCACAGTAAAGCAGTGGGAGATGCTGATTGCCCAAGGCTCGTTTGAAATCACAGATTTTGTTATGGATATAGTCACAGAATTGAAAGTTATCCCTTTGCCACAATTTAACCAGTTTCTGCCTGCCAGATGAGGCATGAGAACCACTGCCATGGCCTGAGCAAATGTGTCAACTCCCAAGCTGTGGAGCTTCAAGAAGGTTTCTGTGGCTCAGCCCATAGGAGGTTGCTGGTGGAGCAGAGTCATTTTCAACCCTCTCAGCCACGTGCCTGTCTCTTGTGGAAAGGACACATTTCTCCTGTCAGACAGCACTGCTAAGCTTCAGGCTGGTGGTGGTGGCCTCAGTGTCTGCTGTGGCTCCTGTGTGCACAGCTCATGATGCTGAAAGCAAGAGGTGCAGGAGGAATGAACACACCAGTGGGTGCAAGGCAGAAGGCAGCAATAGTACTGAGTAGAAGTAATAATAGGTAAAAAACCCATTTTCTACATCTTCTGGGTGCTCAGAATTGTGATTCTTTACTAAATTTGAGGAAGAACCACTCCACTATGGGCATACAAATATATTGTAGGATTTCTCCTTCAAACTTGTTCCAATTTTATTTTGTGGAGCAAAATCTTTGCCTCTATTTGCTCTCTGTTGCTACTCTGCCTGTAAAAAAAATTTCATATGTTAAAAATTTTAAAAACTGAAAACATGAAGTTATATTATTTGAGAAACTTGCATTGTTTAACATTTGGAAAATATTAACCAAACTCTCCATATTTTTGGACCAGAAACTTTAGCTGGCTACTTGAATTAAACTGGCCAGCTACATCTTTCCAACAGCTCTGTATTCAGTTAACAGTAGTACTACTTTGAAGTTAGCCAATTGCTTTACTCTAACAGTCTCACAGTGCTTTTGTAATGGAACTAGATGTTATTATTCCCATGTATTGGCTCAGAATAAACTGTGAAATAAATGATTTGCTGACTGTTACAGAGTAAACTAGTGGCAGAGCCTTAGTTTTCCATGTCTTAGTTGATTCCTGTAGGCCAATGAGATCCAGTTTGGGGGTCCTAAAATGTCATATATTCCCTTAAGGGGCATTTTAATGCTATTCACATTTCCTTTGTCACATGGACACTATGGAATTGAACTGTAGGTATCCCCATCTGATAGGTCCATACGGTAAATGTGTGTCCCACATCATGTGAGGTAGTAACTGCTGTGGGACTCAGGGAAAAAAAATAGAAACAAATGTCGGAATTGACCTGCTTGTCACAAAACCTGGCCAAAAACTCGGTCCCTGCCCAAATCAAAATATCAGGCAGAAAAGAGGGCTGCAGAGAGCAGGCTCTGAGTGGGATAAATTGTTGTGATGGGCTGAAAGCAATAGATATGACACTTCTGTTTTTACTAATACACCTGCCATCATTCACTGTGTTCATTATCACAACGGTTCTTGTATTTTTATTCATCAGCGAGACCAAAATGACTGAGCCTCTTGATGCCTTTGTCTGTGAAACACCTCTGGCTGCTGTTTTTGTATCATCTTTGCCATTGCGGATATAACAAATCACCTTGTTAATGTTACACTGCTTGTTCTTGTGGCCCAGGGTGATCCCGTGTAGGCTGGTGACCAATGTGCACATAACTATAATCCAAGGCATTTTTGTGCAATTAGTATTCGGCAGGATTGTTCTCAGATACTCACAGACACACAAAAAGATTAAATAAAACCCATTTAATGTCATGAATTGTCCTGTTAGGAGTTAATGAGGTCTGGTAGGTTGCCAAAGTCCAGCACACAGAAAGCTCAGGCAGGCCAGGAGGGAGAAAGGGAGTAGCTGCCGGGTTCAGCCAGATAGACCTTGAAGTGCAACAGCTGTGCCTTGTCTTTGAGGAGAGGATCAAGTAGAGAATATGAGATAGGCAAACGTTGGCTTAAACTTTCTTCTCTCTTTGATTGTCCTTGGACATCTGCCTCATCTCCTGTCAAGAATGTTTGGCAGCTGTGAGCCCGGAATAACAGTGCCGCTCAGCCAGGGCACTATCACAGGCATCTAATACTTTAAGCCAACTACTCTGTGCTCTGTGCCTTGCCTGATCCTAAACTATGCTAATGCCTTGAGCTAACTGGGCTGTCTAACAGCCTGGGAAACACATAGAAGTGGGCTCTGCCGTTTATGTTCCTCACGTGCTAATTGGCTTTAATTGTTGGCCAATTGGATTTCAAGTTTAGAAAAGGGTGCCCCAGACAAAAGGAAAAGTGTTAAATTAAGACCATGGGAGAAACGGGCCATTCTGTTCAGTTTCTAACGTAGCAGACTTTATGCAGATGGATAAGTCTCAGGGCAATGGCTGTCCTAGAAAGATTTCTCAAGCATAACCAATGTGGTTTCCTATGAAATATATGCTTCCATACAGGCTGAATGTCATTAATGTTCTGCTGTTTCCTGGAGTGCAAATTCCCACATTTCACAGCCAAAATGTTTGTGCTTATTTTGCCTCAAGAACAGAGGAGTAGGTAAGCGGAATACCAGATTCATTTTGGTATTTAAACTGGTTGACGTAGTGGCTTTAGAAGTGTTTCTGCAAAATCCAGCCTTCATTTGTCTCCACAGTCATGGCAAAAGAGAAGAAAGAGGAGTTCCATTCTCATATACTCCAACATTTGTCCAACAGAAAAAAGTCCTCTCTGGTAAGAAGTCTCTCTTGTTCTGCACCCATTTCTTCTCTGATCATCATATCGCATCATAAGATTCATTCTCTGCTGACACCAGTTTTATGACCACTGCATTTCCATTTATTTCAAACAAGTTCATGGGAAGAGAACTAGGCCATGTAAATACAACTGTGAGATCAACCAGCCTAAATTATTTCTGTGTCATTTTAATATACATGTCCTGCCAACATCTGGTAGGTTGGGTTGTGCTATTATCCATCTTTTCCTGAAGGCACAGAGGGACAAATCCTCAGAGGTAGTTGGGATCATAAATACCTATGAAAATATGTGCTAGAGAGACTAAAGGCCAACTTTTCCAAACTAAATTAATAGGTTTTGAGCACTTAACCTGCTTAAGCACTTATAAGAACTTGCTGAAGAACTACTGAAAACCTGATCAGGAGTGATTTGCCTAGGTAATATCAGCTGGTTTTTGCAGAGGAGGAATCCATGGCCTAAAATCCTGATAGGAATTTAGTGCCATTAGGACCTCACCAAGCTCCCGAGCAAAACATCAAACAAATCTTTGTAATTTTCACTACGTAAAACATCTAGAAATGGGAAAGGATTATGGCATTGTGTAGGTCTGCTGATCAGCAGTGAAGCTTTCTGCCACCCTTTGTTTTTCTGGTTTTCTGAAGTGAATCCCTTACACAAAGCTCAGCTCAAACCATTTTCATTTGCCCATCCAGAAGAAGGCAGAATGATGCTGTTACAAAGAGTCACCAACTTGCTTTTAAAGCTATCCAACATCCATTACAAGATGCTGATAAATCAGGCTTCAACCTTTCTCTTGATTGTTAGAGATGATTCTGTAGCAAAGGCCCAGATTTTTTCCATTACGTCTTGTTAATGAAAACTACTCGGGCAGGATAACAAGATCGTGTTTGGCTCTAAGAAGCTACTGGAGAATCTTTGCTAGGGAAGGATTTTAACAGAGGTGGAGATTATTGGAGATAGTCTTAGTAGAATAACGTATGCTATTCCAATTTACAAGTAGTCTTTGAAGGGCTGTAGCTAATGACACCACATTTTCCAGACTGCTTAATTTAGATCTGTAAATTGAGGTTAATGCACATACATAACAAAAATTATAAAAAGCAACTTTTCTGTGGAAGATCCATGCATTTTTTGTGCCTAAGGATAGGAAATAAAGGTATTCAGGCACATGCTCAATCTTATGCAAAACTTCATTAAGTTTTCTCCGTCCTTTGAATTCTAGGGTAGTCAATATGTCTCTTCTATGCCTGTACACAGGAGGTCCAGGACTGCCTCTATAGGAGCAAATACAAGATTTTTCTTGAGAACCCTTAGGTCTCAGTCTCTGTTGTTGTGGTTCAGTGTTGTGAAAAGTTCAATAGAAGTCTTTCCAACTCAGGTGCATTTTACTCACTCCAGATGGGATCAGAGCTGACTATGCCAGACCCACACACAAAAATCTTCCAGTGGTAGTTCCAGCTGGGATGAGAAATTGAAGTGTTATAAATCTCCTGACTCACTGTCCTAAGAGAAGCAGAGCTAATTTGGATAACTTCAGACAGTGGGCTGCTTTATCGGAATCAAGCTTGAGCTATGAACATCTTGAGCCCTTCCCTTGTAAAAAAGGTTTTCAACAACAAAAATTAAAAGGGGATTTCTGTTCCATCCTATCTCCTTACCCTATGTAAACTGCTATAACAAAAGCAAAAACAGAAGAACTATGCAGGGGAGTGACAAATTCACCAAATTCCTCTTCGTTAAAACTAATGCCTAGCAATAATATCATGCTCTTCTCCATGAAACACGATATTCTCTCCTGGTTTACAAAGCACCAGGGGGGAACATCCTTGGAAAAACTTCCAGCCACGGTGAATCTGACTTGAAGCATCTGTCTTTTGGGGCCAGACCTAAGATCAGTCTCCTTGGGAGTTCAGAGACACCATGGGATTAGCACGAAGGGGCTCCCCTGGCTTCTTTCACTGAGCCAGTGCTTCTCCCAGCTGCCCACAGAGATGCTGCCCAAGCTAAACTATTTGCTTCTCTTTCAATGCTTCAAGAGCATCTCCAACATGAGGAAAAAGTGGTTGATAACAGCCCTGGAGATGGGACTATCACAACCTGCTTCCCCTGCCTACTTATTTTCACTTGGGATCATCCCAGTTTTGCTCCCTTTGTGTTTTATGCTGTGAGAGATCCTACGGCCATCCCTGAGAAAAGCTGGACACTAGACACCTTTTGCAGCAAGTCATCACATCCCTGGGCTTCGTCACAGGGGTAAGCTGCAGACTGTGAAGTGTGCTGCTTGCCAGGGCTCAGCAGCTCCTGGGAAGCTGCAAGTGGCTGCGAGTGGCAGATGCTAACAGACACCAGAGAGCCCGGGTCGCCAGCCTCGCCTCTGCCTGACAAATTGCACCTTCCCCGCAAACATCTTAGCGTGTAACTTATCTCCCAATCACGGGGCTGGCCGCCCCTCCTTGTCAAGGCAGCGTCCTTCCAGGTGGATTATTTTCCACTCAAAGACTGATGCCTGCAACAGCAATCTTGAAAGTCTCCTGCTATCTGCTTCTCACTCTTCACAAGGCAAGACAAGACCACCCAGAGATTTGCCTGGAGAAATATTACACCAGCTTGTGGGCCAGCGTGCCTGAAATCAGCCCGGGGAGCATATCGACACCAGTTACCCAGCTCAGGGAGCACAAGGGGATTAATAACTTGGACAGCGTGCAGGTTAAAACTAACCTCAGAAAAAATTCCCCATCCAAACCCCATCAGAATTTTAATCTTTAAAGACTTTTAGCTCCATAGCCCAATAAATCCTTTCCATAGTGACTCATTGTTACCCTGATCTTCCTTATAAAACACAGGGTGCAAGCAGTGTAACATTTTCCTTTCTTATTGCTCTCCTTTGTAAAACCATCTCTCCTTGTATCTCGCTGCTATTTGCCTGTTAGTCATGGGCTTCACTCCTGAATGAGCCACTTAAGAAATGTTACACTGATGTCAAATTGATACGTGTCTTGTGAATACTTTATACTTTCTCTTTATTTGATGTGAAAGGACAGTGTTCGGTACTGATCAAAAACTGGGGCCAAAGTGTAAGCTAAAATGCAATTTTTCCATTGAAAAAAAAAAAAAACCTTTAGCAGAAATTAGAACATAAGAGCTCAAGCAAGGCTATAAATATTTCACGTTTCAGATTTTTCTTTTCTTTCAACCCTTTTGAAAAAATTTAAATTCCTCATAGAGGACATTATTTACATTTCTTAAGGAGCCCTCAAAACACGTTTTCAAATAATAACTCTGTTGCCCGGTCTTGAAAGCTGCAACTGCAAATCATTGGATTTTGCCCGTGAATTCCAGCCTGGCAAAGTGTTTTCCCAGATATTTCAAATTTGGAAGTCTAGACTGACAAGATTTTATACAATTTCTGAGCAGGAAGAGTGGCAAGACCAGGGAGGAAGAATAAAAATAGTATTGTGAACCAGCTATCTATCTCAGGCTGCTCCCTTCCCTTCCACAGGATAGGAACTGGAATAGCACAAAGAACTTCATGAAGCTCCTTTCTCCAAGTATACAAGTTGCCTTTT
The DNA here is from genome assembly GCA_025920805.1 of Petroica traversi. Classification (NCBI taxonomy): domain Eukaryota; kingdom Metazoa; phylum Chordata; class Aves; order Passeriformes; family Petroicidae; genus Petroica; species Petroica traversi. The sequence goes on along the minus strand of JAHLSL010013266.1, from coordinate 52,744 downwards.
CAGGATCAATGTGCCATTTACGGTGAGGTCACAGTAAGTGAATCTTAAATTCATTCAGGTTTCTAATATTTTGAGTGAGAACATGAGGACATCATTACAGATCCCCAGGAGCAATGCAGGGAAGACACTGAGGTCCTTGTTGAAGCAGTGCAGCAAGGTGAGCAGCTCTGAGCACATGGCCAGCCTTAGGAACCACCATGTCGTTCCCCACAAGCTTAGGGCAGTCAGCTTACATTTTGAAATTCCGCCTTCAACACATAACAGAGTCCTTGACCACCCTCCTATAGAAAACAAAATCCTGCTTATTTTGGCAGATGTTCATTTTTCCTTTCAAGCCCGCCATTCTCTCTTCTTTCTGGCTATTTAGGGTCTTTTCCCTAAGTACAACATTGTTGTGGGTTTAGCCCAAGACGTGAGTCAATCCCCTCCTTTAAAGCAAACTGATTTCTTCACTTCTTTCCCTGTGGTATCTATTTTGGAGGCTCTCAACTCCCTGGTGGGCCATTGGGGCATCCCGCAGCCTCTTTATGGCTGGTGATCTGCGGGAGGGAATGGGATTACATCTCTCAGCAGCCAATGGTGCTGCCTGTAGGTTCAATAAACAGGCTTTAAATAAAAAGACACACACACACAGCATGTCCTTCTTACTCTGCTTTGAGTGGTGTGACTGAACCTGCAGAGCCAGTGGGAGCGAGCTCTATAGTGATAACGGTAACCATTGATTTTCCCTTCCCTCATTTTACCTCTTTCATAATGTGGGAGAGCTTTGTTCCAGACTAGGAGATTATGCAATGGGTTGAGGAGGAGATGTGACTTCAGTGAGATATAACACACAAAAAAGTGTGACAAATTGCAATGACAGGGGCTCCGATGGTAGCTTGTGATGGAGTGAAATTAAATCCCTAACCCAACAATGCAGCATTATGCTATATTCTATGGGCACCCTTGTTGAGGCTAGATTGAGAGAAAAAGAGATGGGCAAAAAGAAAGATGCTCACATACTTTCCTCATCCATGTTCCCAGCTAGCCCTTTCCCTCAGTGTTAGCTTGGGGGTAAACAAAAACAAACAAACAAACAAACAAAAAAATAAGTACTTAATGCTTGAGCCCAGATGTAAGAGATGTGTGACACAGGAGAAGTAGAACGGATTGAAGGGATGTTCAGTGAACACCCACAGCTTGCAGTGCCATCCCCTGCTCTGTCCCCCCGGGACACAGGGCTGGGACAGCCTGTCTCCATACCTCCACACACAGCATCCCGAGTAATTTGCCCTCCTTCCTAATTAAAGTGCTCCCTGAGGGGCGCTGCAGGAGGATGTGTGTACACCTTTGTACTCAGCTGCTCCAAATTTCCTTGGGCAATACTGAGGGGTGATCCTGATGGCTTTTTTCATGCTAAATAACTGACCTAGATGCCCTTACTGCCCCATTCATCTCTTCTACATAAACAAACTATTCATTCCCTAAGGAATAGGTGCATCTGTTCGCTCAGGCCCAGCTCCTGAGGGAAGCCAGCAAGAGACTTGAAACTATTTAAGGAAGAAGGGAGCACAACACACTGTTAGAGTATCTTTGCTGTCCCGGGGCCATACAGGTGTTAAATCATTCAATGGCCTCTGAAGGGTCCAGAGCCAAACACTGAAACAAAAGGCAAAGATGGGGAAGGAGAGTGCCAGCTATCACAGCTCACACTCCTTGAGTCTCTCCTTTGCTTGCTGAGCATTTTGGGAGCTGTGTATCTACGAGACAGAAAATGAAGTTGACTGTAGGAGGCTTGGAGCACTCAACACGGCTGCAAACTTCATGAGCTGGTTAGCATTACTAATGTTCTCAGAGTAACACTCTTGTGGGACTCCTGAACTTAGTTTTCACTGGAAAGAAACAATAGTTTGAGCTGTGAAATGTTTTACATTCAACTTCCACCTCTCCCCCCCTCTTCAGTGGAGTTGCCATGAGCCCAGACTTCAAAAACATTTCAGACTTAAAAGGTTAAGATTTAAGTGCTGCTGATTTTATCTGGGCTTTTAACTAACATAGGCAGGTGGATTAGAGATATGTGTACAATCTCCACTCTAGACACTTGGGTAAATATGCACAAGTGCTGAGTGAGCCAAGGAAGAAATCTGACGTTCTTGTCTATTAATTTGAAAGCAGAGATTAAAGAAAGTGCAGAAATCAGTAGTGTAAATATCAAAAAGGATTTCCATTTATATGTAAGAACATTACTCTAGCAGTCTGGCTATTTCAAATAACATGAAAGCTTTTTTTCTGAGGAAAAAGAATTGTGAATTTGTTTAAATTTACATATTTTCCTCTCTCTCTGTTTGCAGGAATGGTTGCCATGCTTGCAGCTAGGAAGCAGTTTGCTCAACAGGGCTGGGTTTTGTTCAGGGCCTGCATTTGACTGGAGGACCTAAAAACAGCAAAAGTATTTCACAAAGTTATATGACAGGCAACCAGGCTGGGATTTCCTCATCCTTGCTTTCCTTTTTCACAGTAATATTTGTTACTATTTTTTCCTTTTTTATTTTCACTGAAAATCATCTTGGAAGCAGCTTCTGATTTTCTACAAACGCTTTTGTGATTCAGGAATATTAATGGTAACTTGGCAGAAATGCTGTACAGGTGATGGGGCATTCCAAACCATTTTGGCTGTGGCTGTTGATCAAATCAGTTATGTGATTGCTCATCCAGTTCCTATGGATCACTTCTGTCTTCTCCTTAGGTGCCTACAACCAATTTTTTAATTAATTATGACAATAAACAGTGAACATCCTCAAAACAAATTAGGTGCTTGTGCTTTATCCTAGAAAAGAGGGGGGGAAATTGCATCTCCTCTGTTAATATGGCCTATGATTTTAATACTGGAAGCAACAATACTGGAATTAAGTTGTGTCTGTATGAGATTGGTGCTCTTTAAAAGCATACTTCAGGCTGAACTATCAAGAAATTCTCTACTTTTATGAAAGCTTTACAAATTCCTGGAGGTCATCTGAATACTCAAAAATAATGCATAATGTGACCTCATGAATCAAATAGGCCAAGCTCAGCACTTTTTATTAGCAGAAATATTCATGAATCTTTTATCCTCCTTAGTCCACCAGCTCTTATTTTCACCCCGTTCTCTCCTTAATGCAACATTTCATAGGAATGCCAAGAAAAAGGAACCCAGCTTCAGGTTTAATTGCTAGTATTTCTAAATTTAGTCAGCATAAAATCCATCTGAAGCTCCAAAGATTTTCCTTGTAATTTGCAGAACCTGAGTTTGAATCTAGCCCAAGAGAGCACCACAGCAAATAAATACCATCTGATCTCTACAGAAATCTGACAAGAGTTCAACTGTTTTCCACCTTGCTACGAGTATATCAGAGCTGATTTCCCAATGCAATGCTGTAAAGGAAAAAATTCAATTAAAATGCAACTGTCCCACTTTCAGTGAAAGTTACTGATCAGCAGGAATCTCTATGCATGTGGTTTTTTGGGTTTTTTTCTTTTAAATTAAGCAGGCCAATATTCTGTGATGTTATGTTCTTATGCTGGCTTGCTTTCTGACTCATGTAACCCTGGACAAGCAGCAGTGATTGTGAGCCAAATTACCCCAGTTTTCCACACAAAAAATATGGGAATTTCTGGACTCGGCTCATTCTTCACATCTTTCTCACCTGCTTCTGTGACCATTAGAGACACTGCAGTGAAACTCTGCAATATTTGGCTGAAGGGACTGCCAGTTTTGTTATATACCAGCACTTTCCCTATCAGTGCAGCCTAAATGGGATTAGGCAAGACAGAAAGGAACCAATTCTGGATGCTGGAAAGCATCCAGATTTGGTTATCATTGCATTCTTTACTTTGGTCCATGTAAGTGTCTTATGGAAGATTTCATGTTTTAGCAACCAAAGAAAAAGGGAAACAATTCCACATCTCTTTCTCAAGTATCATAGGTCTGACTCTGTAGGTTATCAGCCTCAGCAACTCATCCCAACTCTTGCTAGCATCATGGAAACACAGACATCATCTGACTGAAGACTGGATTTGCACATTTTTATATTGCAGCTATTAGCTTTAAATAGAAAATTTTCAATATTTCAGTGAGAAAGCCTCAATGATGCTGTTTGGAGTGGCTTTTGCTCAAGATTACAAATTTTGTTTGTCAGATCATTTTGCAACAACAGTTGGAAAATTTTAACATAGAAAAAACCTCCAGTTTCCACACAGTTCTGACATTAAATGTCCATAAACACAAAGCAATCTCCTCAGTGAAGCACTTAAAGTATCAGGTCTTCCTAATCCAGTAAGATTAATTATCATGTATAAGTAAATAGGAATTGTTTTTAATTCATTTCCCATTTCCAGATGTAGGATGATTAGGCCTGCAAATTAGTTTGCTCTGATACTGAATATTGAGACTGCATCAATAATTACTGAATAAAAAGCTGACCCCTGGGGTTTGGGCTCCCCTGAACAGTTTTGATCAGGAGTTCACTCACATTATGTTACAGATAACAGCTCTGTACAACATTTGGCTCAGGTTCAGTTGCTCTGAGTCTAAGACCAGGAACAGGCCTTCAGTTCATCTCCTCCGACTCTCTTTCTAGCCCACACAATTATATTTCACTCACATATTTCTAGGCTGAGCCCGGTGACATTAGCTAAATGGGAACATTTCAGAAATCAAGAGACAGGATTGTTGCCTGGTCTAGGCCGGGAGCAGGAGGAAGAGGCGAGCCCAGCCCTCGCCGTGGCAAAGAGCTGATGGAGGTGAGGTCATCTGGGATTTGTCTGCTGGAGCTTTACATGGCTGTAAGGTGGATGTCTACATCTCACCTCATCATTCTCACACCCTGCTGCAGTCAGAGAAAAGGGCATTCCTGGAGCTCAGTTCATCCACTCTGCTCACGTCAGGGTGAGACTCAGTGCCCCCTTGCCACGGAAGGGTGACCACCTTAGGTGTGGCCAGCTGTGTCCAGGTATGTGAGAGCCACCAAGGACACCCTCACCTTTTCATGGCTGCACCACAAACCCAGCAAAACACAGCAGCTCTCAGGCCATTAAGGATCCGTGTTGGTTTAACCGAGCGAAGTTTCAGATTTTTATTCCCTCCTGATGCGGGAGTGCAATAAAGGTTGGGATTTCTCGTTTGGGTTTGCACCCACTACAAAGGAGAGCTGTCTGTCATGCAACATTATCTTCAAGGTTAAGATGGGGCTGACTGCATTCTCTTGCTTTATGAAAGCGAGAATTGGTATTATTGTCCTTTCACTCTCATGAGAGACACTTAATTTGAAAAGAGGCCTTGAATTTTGTTAAACATTATCAGTTCCTATTTTATTCTAAATTGATATGTAGATCAGGCAATGCCTGACACTCAAAATTAAATATGAATAACACAAAATAAGAATAAATTAAAAGACTGCAAGATGTCCTGGCTACCCTAGCTTTTGTCATAATATTCCTAGTAATACATGACTAGAGGTGTTGGTTAGGAGAATTCAGTTTGATCCCTATGGAAATGTGCTACAGAGGAAAATAAACTATAGAAAATGTGAATTTAGGAATTAAAAGTCCTACAAACCATTGTCTTATACTCATCTAGCCAGGACTAGAAAACACCCGCTACAGCAGTGCAGCCTTTTCCAACATTTCATCTCAGCCAACATGTGTTTCAACTCTCTCCTGAAAGAATAGCCTCTAGGAAGAGGCTGAGTGCAAAATTCACAGCACATAAATTAGCCTCTTTCTCCAGCTAGTGGGTTATTGAGAGGAGATTGGAATTGCTTTGTTACTCAAATGTATTTGACATATTCTTTTGCCATTTTTTTAAACTCTCTTGGCTACTCAATGTTTTGCCCTAAGTAGTTGTGATCCCTATTTAAAGGTGAATTGCTTTCCTTAAATCTAATAAATGAGCAACTTGGCTTGTGTGAGCAAATGTAGCAGTTTTAAGAAGAACTTGCATCCACACTGGTGATATTGCTATTTGAGAGCCAGAGCATGAGCAATCACACAAAATTAATGGAAAATTGGAACAAAAGAGGGGCAGGCAGGGTGAAAATGAATTATTTAGAAAATCTGAATTACTGTGGATTACTTAAGCTTAACTCTACACCTTCACATAGGCACAAGACATCCTGTAGCTCACAGGAGAGTTTCAACATGTTACACGTTCAGCATGCAAGACACATTAAGAAACTTGATATTAGGTTTCCCACTGATTTCTGAGAGACTGGATGTGCAGTTGACTATCTGCCTTTTCCCTTTTCCCAGCACGCCTGGATACCTAGTTTTGCTGTCATCAGTCCAAACACATGCTCTATTTTCCCCTCTTTCTAAGCAAAATCCTCTTTCCCTCTCCCTGTCTCCATACATTACTCTTTCCTGTCTCTTGTTTTTCCAAAGCGGTGGTGCCTGCCAGGAATCAGAGAGATTCAGTGTGTGTATAGAGCAACCTGGGAAAGGGGCACTTAGGACAGAATTGCCTGTTTTGGACCCAAAACATGAGGTTTTCAAGCTCCCATGAAAAACCAGTAATTAGGAGGAGCAGCAGAAAGCATCTTGCATGTTTCAGTGTCAGTGTCAGTGTCAGTGTCTGTGTGTGTGTGTGTGTGTGTGTGCGCGCGCACACTCTAACCTGGAGTTATACTGGTGATTAAATGGTCTTTAAATCAAAGCTGATAGATAAATAAGGGAACTATTCCAAAACCAAGGAGGTTAAAAAACACTCCACATGCACCTGCTGGAGATGCTGTGCTGCTGGCTCTACATTTCAACTCTAACCTGTATTTGATATGGTGTTGTTGCAGCTGTGGGTTGGGGTGGTTTATTTAAGTGGCTCCAAATGCTTGTCAGTGTGGCAACCAGCTGAATACATAAAACAGGCTTTCCTAACCCTTTATGGCCCAGGGTCAGAGTAAATGGAATAATAAAATCCAAATGCTTTTGTCTCATTTTCCATCACCCAAACCTTCCGCATAAATCTACAGCTTTGCAATGACCTTCACATTCAGTGTCGGGGATGAGGCCGCAGGTCTGAGATACATTTGGTCTTCATCTTAGGTCTTTAAAAGCTTTTTCCAATTAATTTTAACTGAATTCCATAAGGATCAAGTACAGTTTCCTCCTCCCAGCCACCTCACTCCACATCCCACCCCCTTTTTCTCCTGCCTGGCATCTCCAACCAGTCAATTGGGGGAACACTAGAGAATAAGACTATTGATCATATTAAATGTGGTAGCACCAACAGCAAAGACATTTACAAAATTAGTGATTTAGCAAATAGGAAGTGAGAGATTTCTTTAAAGAATTTTAATTTGATGTCTTCCTCACTGCAGGGTGTCTGGTTTTCTTTATTTCTCCAGTTGCCACATTATCCCTGTTCAGATGTCATCGTGGGGACCCACATGTTTGTAGAGTGTAGGTCGCAATGAAACTTAAATATACATACTTGGATTTACTGAATCAAAAATCACCCTGTCTGGAACTGCTGAGGGCTACTCCTTGCACTCTCCCCATCTGATCTAAATTAGATGTGAAGTCACTTTTAGGTGTTTCAATTACAGTGAAGAGCAATTCAAACCTCTGTCAAAAGAAATCCTCAGGACACCTCTGAACATTCTCACTCTGAGAACCCACAGATTCCCCTCTCCAAATTCCCAACCAGGTTTTTAACAACCAGCTAATAAACTGGTGCCTAAAAAAGCACTCGTTCCTAGTTTTGTACTCAGTAAAGCTGGGCCAGACTTTGAGAACTGTAGAGTGGGTGTTAGGGGACACATTCACAGTGGAGTTTCCACGTTTATTGTGGCTCTGTTGACTTCTGTTCAGCTGAACAGGTCTCCAGGACTGGAAGGCTCGGCCCACACTGTGCAGATATGCTCCATAAAACCAACATCAGGTACCTCGCTACTGGGGGCTTGGGCTCAATTAACTTCAGAGAAAAGAAAGAAACAAAAACATCCAAAAGATTAGTACTTTCCCATGGCCTGCTCAAAGGAAAACAACAGTTAAATGGCATCTCCAAGGAAGATTTCTTGAGTTTGTTGTCCAAAATTTTAAACATTTTAAAAATCAAGGAAGTTCTGATAGTGTTGGCACAGCAGTGAAAGTCCTGTCTTCCTAATCAAACCAAGCACTCCTACCAGATGCTTTATGAGATTTATCCATCACTACTGCAAACTTCTCTTTCAGCTCTGACAGGACCATCAGCAAAGTGTTAAAACACAAGGCTTAAAGTAGGAAAATCCTTCAACATTTACTTCATGATGGTCTATGGGGAAACTTGATTTTGTTATTAATAACAACGTGAATCAGTAACCATTGAAGTTCATGGATGTTTTTTCCAATTTTTTGGTTGGAATTAGCTTCCTCAGTTTTTTCTTGCTTGGAGAAACTCTCCACCCAAGCAACAAATAGGCCAGTAGCTAACAGAAGTAGAACCACTTGGTTTCCTCTAACATCAAAGCTGTCCTTGGAGTCTCTGACATTCAAGAAGCTGGAAATACCAGTTGAAGCTTTGCCTGTGAGCAGAGCATTGGCAGTGGTTCTCTGATGCGAATTCTCTGGTAGATCAGTACCGACCACAAGACAGGATCTTTCCCTCAATGGATGCATTATCAGAGCCTCACATCTCTTCCTATCTGTTTTTATCAAACTCAAAGGATTTAAGGAGTTTTCTCTTTTAAACCTGTCTGAAATTTCCCAACAGATTCAGAATTACCAAGAATGGACAGGCAGAGGAGCAGAAATGCCCATCCAACTATGTAGGCAATGGGAGATCAGGTAAAACTCACTCCTGTAGGAAACCCGGCTAAGAATGAAAGTTACACTGTCTCTTTTTACCTACTCTAAAAATAAGAGAAGAAATCATACAACTGACCATGGAAGTTAGATAAGGAAGGGCAGAACCATTCCTTCTATGGGATTAAATACATACTACTAAACATTCACTTCTGTACCCGGGAAATAGGAGGTTTGCATTAATTAATATGATTGTATGGATTAGAGACCCTAATCTCTATCTTATCTTCCCATCCCAACCCATGTTAAGTGATCCCACAAATGTCCAGCTTTATATTTGTTATGCGTGAAAACTATTTGTGGCCCTATCCAAAAGCCCTGAATAGATTTAAACTATTAAAAAAAAAAAAAAAAAACAAAAAAACAAACCATACCAGGAAAAATACAAACACAGAGCAAGTGTTTAGCCACTTAATTAATTTACACGTCTTCTAGCATGGCACAGGGCATTAGCACCCCCCAGCAGGGTGCCAGGGTGTGTGGCTGGGAGTTGGGCAGGCAGCAAGGCATACTGTGAATTTTCTCCCTGAGCAACACGATTACAGAAACAACTGCAAACAACTTTGTGCTTGTCCTGGTTTAGGGCAAATATTTAGGAGGAAACCTCTGGGGGGGTCTCCTCTAGGAAGAGCCGATTCCAATCACCCCTCCCCCTACAGGTCCAGGAAGAATTTCCTTAGAGAAAAGCAGAAAAAACTATTTATTTAACAAATAGAATATTCACAAGCATAGAAAAAAAATTTGGATAGTATGAAAGCAATGAAACCTCTCCTTCCTCTGAAGAGATGGTAGATTCAGAGTCTGTCTGAGTCCGGTTCAGTTCTCCAGTGGGGGGGGGGGGCCGATTGCCAGGCCCGGCTGTAGAAGTCAGCGAGGGGGGGGGGCCCCCCGGGGGTTCCCTGATGTCCTGGGCCCACGCGATGCCAGCCAGTCCCAGGAAGAGGAAAAAGGAAAAAATACCCAGCAAAAGAAACAAAGTCTCTCCCTGCAAAAAAGCCGAGAAAAATCCGAGGAAAACCCTCCGCTGGGTGCCGTTCCCACACCCACACCAGAGAGAATAAAAGCAAAATAAACAAAAAAAACAAAACCCCAGTCCCACTGGAATGTAGCCTCTCCGTTCTCTCAAGGCCTTGCTTCGTAGGAGTAAAGGTATCCTGCAGACAAACGGCGAGTGGTTTTTTTTTGTTTATTTGGTTTTTTTTCCCTCCACTTTCACTCTCTCTGTCTCTCTGGGACTAACTTAAAGCTGTAGAGCTTAATGTCCAGCATAAGCAAGAGGACGATTTGGGATACAAACAGGTCATATGGCCAACCCAGGACAGTGCTGATCCCCAGAAATGCATTCAACAGCCCCTAATCTTCCAAATGTCTTCCCGTGTGATGGTATAAAAACTATGACATTCCTGCAGCCCTCACCTATGGAGACACATCTGGGCTTTTCTATTGACTCTTTATTTATGGGTTTCGACTTTAAAAGTGAGTTAAAGATCACTGACACAAACCTGAGAATTCAAGAAGATGCTAAAGTACTGTCAGAACATGCAAACAAAAGATACACCACACTTGGATTTCTAAAAAGTGCCTTTTGGGCATACACATTTATAAGGAAAGGACACTGAGGCATGAGGTGAAACAATATGACCATGCCTTGTAGCAGAGGCAGAAATTGAACTCAAATCTCTTGCCTCAGTCCTCCACAGGAGCTCCAGGAGCCTCCATGCTTTGGTTTTACATGTGAAACTCTGAAAGCTTTAATTGAGAGGCTGCATTTCCCCTGGAGTGGAATCAAATGAAACAAGATAGACATTCAAGTAGGCTTACTGGTTTAATTTCAAAGCAAGGGGGACTGGTTGCAGGGAGCTCCCGGTCAGGGGTCATTTTTTGTGGAATATACTTCTCACCTTTGTGTTCCTCAGCACTGGGCTCTGGCAAACTTAATGACATTTGGCATCTCCACCTGCTCTATCAGTTTATCCTTGAATTACACAGTTCAGCCTAGAGTGGCTTGAGAGCTTATTTGGGGCTTGAGATTTATTATTTTTAGGGTTTTTTTAAAAGAAATCTTTAGCTTTTAATGTTGGATTAGTAGTAATAGTAGTAGCAGTAGGAGGAAGACCCCACAAGTATAAGGGAAAACCAAATATAATGGATGATGTCGTTTGCCTGGAGTAATAACGTTAATTTGGACCACTCGGCTCTACCCTGGCATCTGCTTTGTGATTATACAAAAATAGGAATTTCACAGGATCTTGATCCAGGACATGGAGTTGACTTCATTCCTGTTTAAGTCTGAGGATTTCAGACCAAACATCTGTTTGAAACTTGAGATGAAATTCAGATGATTTAGACACAAAGCCATGAGTCAATTAGATGTCCAGCATGCGTGGTCAATATCCTTGGCTCGGGTCCTCTGAAAAATTAGCACGTGAGTAATTTTATACACAGAAGAAAGCCCAGAAAATTCAATGGGATTAATCTGGGTTATTCAGCTTTTTCCCAGGGCGGGGTTCTCAGTTGGAACCAAACCTCAAACCACATCAAGCTCATAGAGTTCTCATACGGATATTTTACACTTCTGAAAGCAGAATAATTTTCTCTTCAAGGCTCTGACAGCACCACTCTGCAGCAGGGATTCTCCTGACAGACATTTTGGATTCCCTCAGAAGCAAAGATGGGCTGAGAGGTGCCAAATATCCCAACCAGCACTACTCTGTGTGCATCCCACATAATCCCTGAATAAAATCCCCAACAAGGGACACCCAAAGCACATCACTGTTGAAGCTGAATTTTTTCCAAAATTAATGTTGTTTTCCCCAAAAGCCTTTAAATATTGTCAATATATGCAATATATAGCTTTTTCCATGGCATCAAAGGTTTTTCACAGAGTGATTTCTTCCCCTTTGCCCCTTCTGATATCAGGAAAAGCTGTCCCATTTGTTTTCCAGAGGGTGACCTGATCATCTCCATGAGCTATGGGGATGTTGGGAGAGGAGGACTGCCCTCTTAAATTATAAATTCTTGTCAGACTCAGTGGGTGAGAGACCCATGTGCTCTCATCTGGTCACAGAGCACAGCACACTGGCACATTAGCTTCTGAAGCTGCCTCTTCAGTGCTGACCTTTATATTAATGCTAATAAGGTTTGGAGAAATAAAATTTAAATTTGTCTCTAAATGGATTAGTCTAGGCTGGAGGTGGGAAAGCAGGGTGCAGGAGGGGGTATTGCTTAGAGCATTCACACTAAAATTAAAACATTTATGTTCCAACATTTAATTTTATTAGTGGCACATTGAAGTTGCCTGAATGCGTAATAACATCTCTCAAGTCCACTCTGCTCTCACTGAGACTCTAAGTGTGTGTGCATGCACACAGTGCCTCCCCACTTATACACTGTATTTACCTCACCCACAGCCTTTTCCTCTCACATTTTGTCTTTATAGATGTTTGTTGGTTGTCGCATCCCAAATTCACCAGGGAAGGAATTAAACAGTCTTCAGCTCTGCCCTGGAACCATAAAACTACAATCCGGGCCCAAAAAAAACCCTTTTCTTTCTTTTTTTTGTGTATCTGCACTACAGCGTGGGTGCCCACTTCACATCAGCGGTGTGTTTGCACACAGGAATTGGGTAATCGGGTTAATTGGTGCTTACCAGTGCTTTATGTAAGAGGAGATCTTTAGAAAGGTGAGTAAGCAGCAGTGTTTGCACCTTTTACATAGGGAAATTGAGACATAATTGCCAAAGACTGGTTGCAATGTCTGTGAAGGAAGAATGGAGAGGGCAATATTAACCGGATAAAGCACAATTTAGCATTTGTTAAACCATTAAAGCACCTTCTTGCACTGCTCCAACGAAAGAGCTGATTCTCCACAAGCAAACTTGGGAGGGTTGGGAGCTTATTTAGATATTGGTGTAAATCCTCTTCAGTAGGAAAAGTCTGGGGCTCTCTCACATGGTGCAATTTGTTTTCTTTCTTTTTACAAAATAATTATCAGTGGGAACTATATAGTTTCATCAAAATCAAAACATTTTCATAGCAATTGATCAGCTGTGGCAAAAAAACTTGGTGAGAAGAAGTTATGATAACTCATTTCACCAACATCAAAACATTTTTGTTAATTTCACTTAAATGTTGATATTAAAATATGCATTTTCATATTCCATGTTTACTTATTTTCCTTAAATTGACACCTAACTGGTTTTTAACGTTTTAATACCATGCACATTTTTCAGAGCACCTTTTTTTAATTTTTTTTTGGCTTGGAAAAGATAAAAATTTCAGCTATTCATTCTGACCCAGGTTTTCCAAAATGTCAGCATTTCTTTGGAATAGAACCTCTGGGCTGTAGCCAGGTCCAAGTCCTTCTTATTGTAAATGAGGCCATATTCATTAGACATCCAGCCATGGCACACTTATCTTACAGGAACATATATCTCCAGCATCGTGGCTGGGCCAAGGCAGGGATCAGAATTGGCACATGGAGATGACAGAGATTCATTCCTAATGAAACACTTCTACATATAAGTGATTAAGCCAGCAGCGTGGCAGAAAAAATTACTCTAAAATCTATTGTTTTCAGGGAAGATCTGATCTCTGGAGTTGTACCTAAAGCCACATGTAGGATTCTATATGCTGACAGAATCCTATAGAATGACACGAAGGCTTTCTCTTTGTATGAAGTCCTGTAGGATTTTTCCATAAGTAAGCCCCAGGTTAAATTAATCAAGTGATTCAGCAGAGAAACAGGCAAAAGTCAGGCTGGGGGAGTGGGAGGAGGAAGCAGAGCAGCAGTGACTTGGGCTCCTTGAGGCTGCCTGAGCTGAGGCTGGTAGCTGTCCATTAGATACAGCTCAAAACATGAGGCAGATGTGGAGCACTGAGGTACTGTATATGCACACAGGGTCCTGTAAGGTAAAAAAAGCGGGGTCCGGGGGGGGGGGGGAAGAGCAGATCATTCAGTAGTTGAAAAGTATCTAATTGCCTAATGTAAACTGTGATAAGTGGCTCGGTGCCTGGACAGCGAGCACTTTTTGGGCCCCCAAATGCAGTCCCCAAATCAGTGTGTGTGGTGCCAATCTGTCAGGCAGCTCAGCTGTAACACTTTCTGGCGTTGCAATGTCTTCAGCTGGTTTGTGTCAGAGCCGGCCAGTGCAGGGGGAGGTTTTCCAGAAGTTGGCTATTGAGTGTTTGTTTGCCTGGATCAAGGGTGCTGCCAGTTTGACATCCCAGCGAGGGGCCACAACATCTGGCTACGGAGACATTAGGAAAAGGGAAAGAAAGGTGGGGGGGTGCCTGGAGGGGGCAGCCCTGCAGGATTCAGAGCTTGGAGATACCCCCAGCAACAGTAAAGGCCACGGGTCTAAAAACGCAGGCCTTCTGGAGAAAGTTGAGACCACTGCGTGGAGAAAGGTTTTGAAGTGCTCAGAGCACAGCCTAAAATTCACAAATGGCATTAAGCTCCCGAATCAAATTGGGTCTCAAAGCCCTAAGCATGCAGACCTCTCACTGAGCCTTTTCCTCCCTGTTACAAATTGATATTTTATTAGCTCAAAGCCAGATGCTTCCCCTTAAAACAGATTAATCTCCAGTTCATCATATCACCAGAGACTGAGCGAGGCGAGGGGTAGCAGCCGTGCCAAACATTTGTGAAGTGCTCAAGACCCCCAGGTACTGGTTGATGAGAAGCAAAGAGAGGAAACAAATATTTTTCCTTTTCTCTTCTTCCTTTTTTTTTTTTTTAATAAAGCACCAGTCTGTTTTATGTGATACTTTCAATTTTTTTCAGTGCAGATAGGGTTGGACCAAAATCCATACAGTGACCCAGGCAGGTACACAGAGGTGGTTACTGCTGCTCAAGCCACAGCAATCCCAAAGGATAAAGCTGTTCCCAGGCAAGGCAAGGATGCAATGGGCTGCAGCAGAGAAGAACCTGGAAAAGGATTCTTTAAGAGGATCTTGAATCAAGGGTTAATTGTTTCCAAATGACCACTCTGTGGGAGAGTATTATGGGATGGGACCCATTCAGGATTGGTTTAAAGCTGCTGGTTAGGTACCTTAAAAGAGGGCTAAGCAGCAGCAGCTGTTTTACATTTAAAGTAACTGAAGTGAGTAGTGAATTACTGTGGGAGACAAATGAGCCCATGACATGATTGGACCTGGGAGGGCTCTCCCAAGTGGCCACTTGTTTCATGAGAACTCCCACCCCCAGGCTCTGCATTTGAGTATCAAAGGGACAAACAGCACCAATTAATTCAGATTAGCCCAAGGGGGAGCAAGCAGCCAGGTTAGCTGCCTCTTTATGGATGCAAGAACCCCTGTTGCTGTCATCTCTCCTGTCTTCAGAGTGCCCCTCTCCACTCTCAGGTTCTTGTCTTGTTATTCCAGATTGTTTCTTGAGGAACTCATGGGGAGCACCAGTGTTAAGTCAGAAGCCATCAAGGCAAGAGGAGTTGTCTTGGTGTAAATTATCCCCTAGCAATAAGAGTTACTAACGAGTCAGGGCCTTGTGTTTCTATCCAGGAGTTCAGGGCCCTGGCACAGTTCACTTTAGTTTATCCTAGCAAATACACAGTCAGATTCAACATTTCTTGGGCATAAGCATGGCAGAAAACATAAGACAGATCAGAGTTAGGAGTCTACAGCTGGGATAAACTGTCTGGAGTATGTTTTACCAGTCAGATTTCAAGCCAAAATCCAATTTCTGACAGCTTTGCCAGACATGTAGGACTAACCACCCACCCTTTTTCCCTTTTTTTTTAAATTATTTTTATTATTATTCTATATCACCCTCAATTTTTAACATAAAAGCCTTTACTCCAACTGCTAACATGCAGCTGCAAAGCGCCCAGAGCCATCTGAGCACCCACTTTGGGATTCGACATTGAGGTTGGTGACTTCCTGGCGATACCAAGGGCTTGCGTCAGCCTTCCCAGACTTGAGAGGAAGAAACAGTCCTGTGTGCTATTTACTAACCTGCATTAGTCAAAATACTGCATTTTAAAGCCTCTTAAGTTGTTATACATCATCATATAAGTCATCACAAAATAGTGAGTGTGAATTCCTAAGAATCATGTTGACATGGAAATTTACATCTCCTCATATATCTGTGCTCGTATCCTCCATAGAAATTAACATATTATAACACTAATATTTCAAGGTAATGTTTTCTCAT